>VWYE01018343.1:132534-351028 GCA_013398995.1 Alaudala cheleensis
CTCCATCCCTCCCTCCCTCCCTCCCTCCCTCCCTTCTAGTCTTATGTCAATCCAATAATTTTTCTTACTTTTGCTCTTCTCATTCTGTTCCCCATCCTGCTGGGGACAAGAGGACTGAGCAAGCTGCTGGCCAGGTCAACCCACCCTGCTATAGTCAATGAAGATCAAAAATATAAAGTGGGATTTAGTTACCTGAATGTGCCATTTGAGGTGCCCATAAGTCTCTTACCTGGACCCTGCTACTTCTCTAGAGGAGCATGCCATACCTCTGCTGTCATGTCTATCACGTCCTGCTTTCCTTACCCATTCCTCCTGTTCCTATGACACTGTGTTGGGTTTTTGGGGGGGTTTTTTGGTGAGTTTTTTGTTTGTTTGTTTGTTTGTTTTTTTGGGTTTTTTTTTTTGTGAAATCTAAGAAAATATTAACAGGTGTGCACAGCACAGTTTGGAGAGCTACTCCTTCATCCCTAAAGTAGGTCACCTGAGCATGGAGTCTTTGGAGTCTTCTGAGCCAATGATCCTGGATGCTGTGGTACAGTGCCAGACCTCAGATGTAAAAAAGAAGCTGTGGTGACAGTCAAGCATGGCAAATTACACAGTGTGCCTCTATTAAAGAAATGGAATAGATCCCCAGATGCCCTTTGACTGTGATAGATGCATAGATAATTAGTGTATAGTCAACCTCCAGGCACTTAGATGTTGAATGCACAGAACTGAATCTAACCTTGTACATACTCACCATTCATCTAGGACAAAGAACTGGCTTTGGATTGCTTTTCATTATTTAATAGTAGTTTTAAGGAGAGAAAATCTAGAATTAACTATGAAGTTTAAAAACTACTTTGCTAAGGCCTCTACAAGGATAAACTCATAGCACTCTTTTTCCATTGTGCACTGATATATGACAATATATACAGCCTAGTAAATTGGAGGAAAAACCTGCAGAGGATGACATGATAATTATGCATATTTTATCTGCATAATCTATGTCTGCTCTCTGGGCCACTGAGTGATATTAAATTAATACATTAGAATTTACTACTAAGATTTGTAACGGAAGACTATTCAAAACATCTGCCCTTTGTTTAACAGTGCATTGAAATATTTTACTTTAATTCAGATGAACAAAATAAAATCTCTTTAAAAAGGCAGATGAGAAGCATTGACATTGGTGATAGGTGAAGGGGATATAATGGGAAACTAAAATTTACTGGACTGCTTCTCTTTTTCCTAGAGAAAGTCCATGTGAAACGTATAGATAGGAGAATATAAAACCAGGAAATTTTATGAGAGAATGTGAGGGAATAGGCAGAGGAAATAAGCTAATTTATTAAAAGATCACAACAACACAGCAGAAAAAAGGTGTGTACAGGGGTCATGCAGAATTAACTCCTATTTTCATGACAAATAAACCAAGTAGAGATGAGACAGTAGAAACCTAAAATATTCACATAGTAGTCCAATCTGTACATGAGTAGGATGATATTTATAACCCAGAGTCCCTTTAACTTTCTGAGGTCTAAAAGTATCCAGACCTAATAAAGGTATGAGTACGTAATTCATTAAATTATATACCAGAGAAGATAAAATGAAAAATTATATTAATTTTATTAAAAAGCATGTGATTTTTACTCAGATTACCCAGAAAGGAGGAGGGAGATATTTTTACAGGTGATGTGAAGCGAATAAAACATGAAAGCTCAGATGAAAGGTGAAAAAAGTATGATACATTGGACAACAGAAACAGAAATAAGCTGCAAATCGCATGACTGTGAGGAGAAAATACAGGGAAAATGAAATTACAGGAAAGGTTTTCTTTAGTGAAAATCAAAACCTAGGAAATTAGTAATTGCATGTACACAAGAGTGGGTTAGGCAAGTGTTAGGGTCCGCAGGGGTCTNAGTTGTTAAAACAGAGGCAAGAGCACAGAAGACAATGCTTATGTCTCTGTTATTACCCAAATGACTAAATAGATGGGATTCCAGAAAGTGTTCCCTGAGGATTCATACAGAGTCTCTTCATGGACTGAACTTTGATGTGCTTGACTGTAGGTAAGATGCTGTTTTCTTGGTCTTTTTAGTCAAGTGATATCAAAAGGAATTAAATTTTGAGCTGGATGTCATAGAGAAAAATGTGATTTGTCTTCAAGGTTAAGACACAAGCCAAAAAAAAGATGGCACTAAACCAATGTCTGCTTGTTTGGAATGCCTTCTCTTTTCTAGACTTACAAAAATTTAGCAGCATTTTTTCCTGAATAAAAATTCAACAGCATTCATTATCTTTTAAATCCAAAACATAATTACTGGCTTTCTAGGACACAGATTTCATCCATCACCTGTGGAAGGACAAAATATGTATTATTAAAACCACTTTAATTGGCTAACTTGTAGTACTGTGTGGTCTGTAATTCCATGTTCAGTACTCAGAGCTTTTTGACCTTTGAAAATGTAGCTCATAATGTATCACAAAACCTCTTGCAATAATTCAAACATTTTTGTGCCGTTTGTTTCTTTGCTGTGTCCATGGTAAATGTTAAAGTGCCTTGCTATAAGGATAGCACTCAGATTTCATTCTCTGAAGTGTGTGAACAGATAGACACTGCATTATAGTGCTACTACTGACATTTCAATTCAGAGCCAAGGCCACCAACACTTTCAGCCCCTGCTGTTCTCTTAAATATTTGTCAGTGAAAGAGACTGAGGATTGCTTTTCATATTTCTTGTACATGCTGAGCTACACCAAAGGCAAAATGTCAGGTAAAAACCAGTGCATACCCTTTTTCTGATAGCAAAACTCTTAGCCTGCATATAGAGACTGTGGCCTTTCAAGAATATGCTATCACCATGTGCACTGTGATCCTTTAATTGAAAATCAGTGTAGGTAGATAATTGTGCAGATTAGAGACAGACCCACGATGTGTGCCAATTATGCATGAAAAAAAATTGAGATTTTGTATGACAAGGGGAATAAAATCAGGCTGATATAATCATAGTAGAGACAAACTTTCCAGATAACTCCCACATGAAATTAGAACTTGTAACTTTTAAGTGACACAGTGGGGGCTGGTTTATTGCTAATGCTTTTGAATAGGCCCTGCAGGGCTTGTTCACTTTCAGTTTCTTGGTAAGTACTTTGAGCATAAATGGAGCTTAAATGAACTGGCATGATAGACTCTCATTTCTGTAACACCTGTAAAATTTTCACTATAGTCATCCCCTGTTCTGTTTCATCCTCTTGATAGTCCTGTGTGTGGCAGTATAAAGTTCAGAGAGTGGATTTATTTGTTTATTTGTTTAAAAATCTGGAGGACGTGGAGAACAGGAATTTCAGAAAGCAAATTATTTAGGAGTAGTAACCACAATCTGTTCAATGGACTGATAGCCTTCTAGTGACAACAGTTTTGCTTTCACCAGCATACAGCATTTTAGCTAATTACAAAAAACTATGATCTATGCAGTCAGCCATAAAAATCAAGTAAAGGTAAGTGTGTCTTAAGGATTTATGCCACTGATGGCATTTGTGGTTTTTGACACGACTGATACTGAAGTGCTTGGGCATAAGTTTTTATTTTAGTTTTCTTTATTTTTGGTATATTTTAATTCTTTTTTTCATAAATAACTTCTTTCCATCATCCATTTAGAGAAAACAGTATGAGTATTTCTCTTCTCAGTCTTACGGCAAGAAGACAGATTTAAAGTGTCTGCTCTGTCAAGGAAGGATTGAGTGAGAAGCAATCTGAGAGTCTCACTGTGACAATTGGGAAAGCAGCTGTGTGTTAGATAGGTTTTGGGGGAAATGGAAATACCCAGAGATTTGTTATGTTTCTCTTTGGCACAGTTTGAATGTGCAGTTCTCTGAATAGTTGGAGAAAGAAAGCTTTTTCTCCTAAACTTCTGCTGCAATTTTGGGGATAAAGCTGGAGAATTTTCTGATGCCAAGAAATAGAAATTTTGGATTTTTCTGAATTTTCGTTTATCATTAACCATAGTGAACCTCCATATTGCTCATATTGCTTCATGCAGTATTTTAGAAGGTCCTCCCCTCTCCTTCAAACTTCTTTAGAGTTCCCATGATGTTGAGTATCTTTCTTTCAGTGTTTCTGTTTTGCTAAAGTAGAAAGGAGGCCACAGAGGAAACTCTTTAAATTTAATTAATTAAATGCTTACTATGATAAATTCATAATTTTTCATAATATAAAGTGCATGATGTAAGTTGCTGACATAAACAGCCTGTGTAGCTGGAAACTAACACAATGGTTGAATTATTACGAATAATGAGTAATATCTTGAAGAAAAAACATATACTTAAAATGATGTTATTTTTTCCATGTTAAAAACCTTTTGAAAAAGAAAAAATTTTGTGTGGGTCTAAAATCTGGTATCACGTTGTAATATTTGAATGTTAACTAAATGTGAATATGAATGTAATATGAATCACAGTGCAAGAATTTAAGAATAATGCATTTGTACAACAGCCTTTTATGTTTTTTTAGAATACTTTGCTTTCATTTTATGAACTTATAAACTACAACTGTTAAACAAACCTGTGATTAAAGCATATTTTCCAGAGGACCATGATAGCTATCAGGTCCCCTTCACATAAATTGTTTATCACTCGTTTCCTTCAGAGGTAGATGATTAAAACAAATAGACAGAATGAATTATTGCCTAGCAGGGAAAAAATTTGTCATATGGTGCACCACACTGATTTGTACACAGGCATTCATTTAAACAGACATTATAAGATTTTAATGTGTCTTCTGAGAACCAGAGTGATACATGTTTGTAGGTAGCATCAAAATAGCTGCACATTTTTTAAACCAGATTATCATATCACTAAGCATTTAACTGCATATTTTTAGGTATTTCTGATTACTTCATTAACAGTCTCCAGGATTTTTACGTTGTTTTCAGAATCCAAGGAACAAACCTTTTCCAAATTAAGAGCAATCACAACTGTGCAATATGTAAATGAGATAAAAGCACTCAAAGCCTCTGCTTATAATAATTTTCAGTATAGTCCCAGTCTGTGATGGTTTAAAAGCTGTTTCACCTCAAACCTCTCCCATTCTACTCTCATTGTTGGTTTCCAATACACACATTGGTGTACTGCTATAATAACACCAATTTTAAAGGACCTACCTCTCATACTGATGTTCATGTAGCTGAGGTGTTTCAGGGTGAAAAATCTAAACAGAAACATAAATACCAGCGTGTTAAAAGGAGCCTCACATAATGTGGTTTGGACTATCATTCTTCAAGTAGAATCATGGAATTGTTCAGTTTAGAAGAGCCTCAGGAGGCCTCCAGTCCAACCTGCTCAAAGCAGTGCCAGCCCTAAAGTCACACAAGGATGGTCAGGTCTTTCTCCTTGACATTCAGAGGAATGCAAAAGGTCCAGGTCTCCCTACTAAAGAAAGGTGGGCCACTTAGTTAATTGTCCGAGATTTGGTGAGAAGAATCTCATATATTGTCTCAGTACCAATTATTGTTTTAAATTATTATCGGAGTAGTTTTCATGCTTTAAGTAGTACCTTGCAAAACACTCATCTGCTAAGGAAAAAACTACTTCTTTAGTTCTATGGAATCTTAGAAAAATATTTAGCATTTAATTTTTTGTCTATATGCAAAAAAAAAAGTTTTATTTCTTTGAATAAATATGTCAATGCTGTAAAAAAACCGACTTGAAGCAGAGGTTGATAGTTTTCACATTCACTTTTAAAGTAATTCGAAAATTATATAAAAATTTTGCTGGTTTATTGTGCCACTTTGCATCTCAGAGTGTTCTGTTTTATTCTGTATCATTCTTTTTGATCTCATCAAACAGCAAGGGTGTTCAAAGTTATAATGATATATAGTAGAATTGCTGTAGTCTCTGAGGAAAAATCATGGAGATGAAAAATTGACTTTCCACTTGCCTACCATAACCAATCAAATTTTAATTAAAATTGTTTTAAATTAATTGACTTCAGTAATATCTTTTAAAGCTCATGTATCCGTGTCATAGATATGTGAATTAAGGATGGTCTTGTAATGTAGTCACAAAGAGCACTTTCTAAATACAGTGAAAGGTCTGTTTTTACCATCTTCTTTTCTACTGCCACAGGTAGAAAGTAGCATTTCTGCAAAGAAGCTTATTAGTCTGAATAAAAAGATCCTGTGGGAAACCGTTTTTGAACTGTAGCACATCCATTGTCAGGAATCATACATTCACAATTTATCTTTGATAAATAAATATTTACTTCATCCAGATAAGTAGGTCTGTCAAACTGCAATTCTTAGGACTAGCACTTCTGAAAATTGGCTTATGCATACACAAGTTCACTGGAGACTCTTTGTTCTTTTTTCCCCATTATATTATTGAAAATAGCAATGTTTGACATATTTGTGCACAGAGATTTTTATGTTGCCTGGCACTATAAAGGAGCTGAAACATCTGTTGCTAGAATATAGTCTGAGCTTTGCTCACATTGTGAAAGGGGAAGAATGACTAGAAAAGCCATTTTTACAATAATAAAGGTAAGAAAGACAGTTTATATTACTACTGCATTGAAGAGCCTGAGTATTCAAATAACACCAGAACATTTTTTTAGCTGAAATACACACATCCATATCACTTTTACAAAAAAAATAAGCATATATATTTATATACTCTCTCAACATACATGCTGAGAGAGTATACTACATGAGGGAAAAATAGCAGAAATATTCAAGGCAAGCATCCTGTTTACCCAAGTGAAGCTTACTAAGAATTGGATTTTCAATGTTTTGAGCTACATTAAGTTTTGTTTACATGAAATGGGACTGAAAGGTGGGTTAAAAAGTGAGAAGGTTGGTCTGATGTTTTATTTTCTTTGCATAGTCTGCTGAATTTTCATCACCTAGAATATGCTTTTAATGCATTTTTGACAAATGATTTCTGGTTGATAGATTCTTTAGGGGTCGATGTAAGATGTAAAGAAACACATTTTCTTCTCCACCAAAACTGCTTGAATCACAAAATGCTACTTTGTGGACTACTGGACTGCAGTGTTAATTGTCAATGTGGGATATCAGATACAGTTAAACACAAAATGTCCCATTGTTAACCTTCACAGTTAAAAAAAACCAGAACATGCCTTATAGAAATAATTATGTTGTCACAGTATGCCAATATCCTACATATATTTTTTTTAATCTTTTCTAAACCAAAGAATCACAAAATTCACTTGCAAATAACTTCTGGCCACTCTAAACAGGTCTGGGCTTTTTTAAGATCAATATACAAGTATAAGGGAGCATAGACATAATCCATGGCCATAGCATACAAGAAATGTTGGTGTTTTTATTCCCTGATCCACTCAGAGAAGCTTGGAGGGGGTCCCAAATGAGATGTGAAAAACAGCAGAGACCTTGCTTCAAATTGGGAAATGTCACTGGAAGACGCTGCACAACAGGCTGACAAATGAACTGCAACAAAGTACCAGGACCACATGCTAATCACTAACATTCATAAGCATTTAATTGAAAAAAATAGACATAGACACTTGCTTGAAACGATCCTGGCAGTGTCCGAGGTACTGCCACAAAAGTGGCAAATGCCAATTTTTAAAGGGAACTTCAAAAGAAATCCTGAGGAAAAAAAAGCTAATGAGTTTGTTAATAAAAATGTAGAGACTGTTTAGAAGAGTGGGTTAACTAGCAGGCAGACTAATGTGATACATTGAGAAAGAGCTAAAATATCTTTTGTAAAATGAACCCATGATTCACAGTATCCATTAGAGTGCTCTTGGATTTAAAAAAAAAATGACAACAAAAAAAATCAAAACAGATGACAGGTCCCTACTAAAGACTTGTAAAAAGTTTAGGAATGAAGTTTTGAAAACAGCAAAAAACCCCAAAAAACCCGGGAACAAATGATTAGTTTATCTAGATGAGGAGGTTGTTATGGATCTGGATGTAGATATCCCATGATGTTCATCGTATTAATAAAAGGTTTCAAGAGAAACAAGAGTATTCAACACATTTAATCATAACAAAATTATGCTCATGGTATATGGAAATATGGAAAATGACCACACAGCACTCAATAACTGGTGATACTACTCAGGAATTAGATCTTAAGATTTTTATAAGCAGCTTTTTGAAACTAGCAGTGCTCAGTAGAAATAAACATGAAAGAAAAATACTGACAATATTTATTAAGTGAATGGAGTATAAAGCAGAAAATGTACTCAAGGATCTTGTGTAAACCCACTGGCTGAGAATAGTGAGGGAAATTCTTCCCATATTCCCATTGCAAATGTCTATGCAAGATTCATAAAGACAGTGAGCCAATCAAAGCTATGGTGTGTCTTCTTCATATGCAATCAGTAAACACACTGCAGTGAAATGTGTGGCTGATCTACAGTAAAACAAAGCATTTCCAAGAGGACAAACATCTTGCTTGCCTTGAAATTCATTTCTTTGTGCTTTTTTTCAAATATCTTGTCACAGCCTGTTTGTAGTCCCTGCTTTTATCCATGATGCAAACATGCTATAATCAGTTTAAAAACTCAAGTAACAGATAAAAATCTTACTAATATAGCTAAGCAAAAAGTAAACTAATTTTCTATAATAAAATAGTTAATTTGTAAGAGACAGTTTTCCTTAATTTTGTATCAAATTCTAAAGAGGTCTCAGTCTAGCTCTTACAACTTGCACAAATAACACAGTCTTAGGCTGTCAAAGCCTTTGTAGACCAAATTTGCACCAATACCAGAAGAGCTGATGGGCCACCTTTAATAGCTGAAATTAAAAAAGGGTTAGTTTGTTGTGTTGAAATATTTGGTTTGTTTTTTTCTTTACTTCTTTCATGATTTTCTGTCAGGTTTTTGCTATAACAGAATAATCTTGGAGCAGATGAGCCACTAGGCTTTCGGGGCTATAACAGATCATCATTTTATTTCCAGAGAAGACTGAAGCATTATCAAAGAATAATTGTGCCTTATCTGTTAAATATCAAAAAAAAAAGCAACTAGCATTACTAACTAGGTCAATGCCATTTGACATGAGTACTTATGAGCCATATCAGTTCTTCAATTGCTGCTTATAAGTACCTACTAATTCTTTTCTGTCACTTTTCTTAATATGCTCCATATCTCTAATAGCAACAGTTTGTATTTCTATTCAGTGGTTCAGCCTTTGTCATCATGAATGCAAAGTACAAATGTTGTAGAGACCAAACCCAGCCTTTGCTTCACTCCTTAATCTCATTCCATGTACTAAGGATAGCAACATTTTTGTCAAAGGTCTGTCCCTCCGGAAAGAAAATGTGAAACAAAACCAGAGCTGTTAGAAAACTGATAAAATGGATAACAATGTGAGACAGACAAGAAATAGAATTTCAGGAATATCCATGTAACTTCATGACTTGATGGACAGGAAACTGACCTTCGACAAGGTCAAGTTTCACCTCTGTCTCAAGGATATTAAAACCTGAAAGAATCTAAACAAAAATCTGCTTCCTGTACTCATGGCTGGTTTAATACAGGAAATGTTTTTCAAGAGTTCAATATACATCTTTTTCACTCAGTCTAAATCAATGAAGAAAGAGTACCTTAAGATCATAGGACTTTAACAACAAAGAGCCTGGACATTTCTAAATCAGGTTGTCTAATGATTTGCAACTCAGAGAGCTAAAAAAAGAATCAATTCAAGGATGATCTCAACAAAGAGATTCTGCTTACTATAGAGACTCCAGCTGATAACTGTGTTTGATAGGCAGAGAAAGGGATTTGTAAGAAGAACATTGAAACTTGTATTTACTTATTTCTGCATAGATACTTCTGTAAAGAGAAACATTATCCTTGGTATTGTCAAGACTGGAACTTTGCTGTGGTTCAGCTGATAATTAAAACAGTTATAAACTGACTTCACATCTCAAGTACTGTGTTCAGTTTTGCACCCCTTACTGTAAGAAAGACACTGAGGTGCTTGAGGAAATCCAGAGAAAGACAAATCTGGTGAAAGGGCTACAGCACAAGTCTTATGACGAGTAATGAAGGAGCTGGTAATTTTTAGCCTAGAAAAAAAAGTCCAAGGGGAGACTTCACAACCTGAAAAGAGGTTGCAGCGAGATGGGTTATCAATCTTTTTTTCCCAAGTAACAAGAGAAAGGAGGAGAGAAAATGGCATCAGGTTTTCCAGGGGAAGTTTAGATTAGATATTAGAAAAATTTCTTTACAGAAATTGTTCCAAACCATTGGAAGAGGCATGTCAGGAAAGTGGTGGAGTCACCATCCCTTGAAGTGTGACTCACACTCCAACTTTGTGTTTCTTTCTTTGTGGCTTGAAACATTTTAGCTTATGATTCTGGGATCTGAAGTGGTGTGTTTGTGAATAGAGAAGTTCCTACTTCAGGAAATAATATTAAAGTGTAATAATTTTATTTTTTTTTTACATAGAAGAAAGGCAAAGTATGTTCAAAATCTGAGATTCATCCTTGTACAAACAAGCATTGTAGACATGAAGAATAATCTTCAACTAGACAAGTGTATCTCTGTACAAAGTAGTCTTTTAGCTATGAGCTGACCATCTGGACACTTTATGGGCAATGAAAAGAAACAGGTTCTATGGGGCATAATTCACCTTCTAAAGCAGACTTAAAACTGACGGTAGATATATGAGAGGTATCTTAATCAAGCTTATTACAGGAAATTGCCTAGTACACTTTAATCCTATAAGATAACTACAATTAAATTACTGTAATTGCTGAAGAATATGTCAAACTTCTTGCCAAGAGCTATTAGACTTCAAATGATCTTAAATTTAGCTGCAGTCCAGTTTTTTAAAGGTTTGAAAGAGTCATTCAGCCTGCTCAGTCTCTCCTAAATTTTTCTGAGGCAGTTTTTAGAGCTTACTATATGTCAGACTGTATTCAAAGGGCTCCTTTTGCATCCTGAATGATCAATTAACAAAAATTTTTATCAATTAATATCAAAACAAATTATCCATTTGTTTTGTAGTGTGCAATACCACCTGTTCAGCGACGTGGAATAAGAAATAACTTTTGTTCCCAGGAAAATTAGAATCCAAAATTGTTTAAAGTCAAGCCATAGAATCATAGAACATCTCAAGGTGGAAAGGACTCATGTCGATCATTGTGTCCAACTCCCTTCTCCTGGCAGGACTGCCGAAAATTAAGCCATGACTAAGAGCATCATCCATATGTTCCTTGAACTCTGACAGATTTGGTGCCATGAGCACTTCCCTGAGAAGCCTGTTCAGGAGACCAATTACCCTCTCAATGAAAAACCCTATCCTAATGTCCAGTTTGAACTTTCCTGATGTGGCTTCATTCCATTTCCTTGTGTCCTCTCCCTGATCACCGGAGAGGAGCTCAGCACCTCCTGCTCTGCTGCCCTCCTAACAGCAAGTCATAGGCTGCTGTAAGTTCATCCTTCAGCCTTTTCTTCTCCAAGATGAACAAATCAGCTGATCTGCATAACTTTTGCCCTTTCACACTTTATTTGTCCTCCTCTGGACACACTTTGCTGTCTCTCTTACATTGTGTCACACAGAACTGCACACAGAACTTGAAGTGAACTCACACCTCCCTTGGCTGGCTGGTGGTGCCATGTGTGATGCATCCCAGGACATGATTAGCCCTTTGGCTTTCTTCCTCATTAATTGTTTAGCCATACGCACAAATGGGGATATTACTGGGATTTTTTGAGGTGCTAAATACAGTTTAGATTCAAGCCAGTGATCCTCTCATGAAGCATGCATATCTTCACTTCTGCAGTAAATATTGATTGCTTACGTGCTTCCTCTTTCTAAAAGCATTGCTAGTCAGGTATCTCTGTGACTATAATGTTACAAGCTATAAAACATTACAGAAAGTTTCTAAAGAGAGAAGAGGATAATTCAGTCTTCTTTTGAACTCAGATTTTCTTCTTCTCACACCAGTATGTCAAGCACATGTTATCTGTCTGTATTTTCTCTTTCTTGTCTGGTCCTGAATACTTCTACCTATCTGAATCCTGCATGAGTCTTTGTGATGTTTACTTTTTTTCTGGTGTTACAGGAATACACTGTGACTATAAGTGGCTGAAAAAAAATTTAAACACTGCAGGAGGAGCTAAGCAGTCATCATTGTTTTTGTGTCAAATAAAGATATGAGGAAATAAATATGTAATCCTGATTTAATTAACTTGTATAGAGGAGAAAAAGGGTTATTAAATGTCAACCAATGGGAATGATAAACTGGAATTTTAAAATTATGCTTACCACTAACGTGGCTCCATGTTTTCTGTCAGAGGCACTTGGTGCTGCTGCATTTTTATAGGTAGGTCTATTATCTTAACTGACTCATTAGTAAACTTTTTTTTTTTTAATTCTAGCTTTCTCCATCTCATAACATATCTGACACAGAAAAGTTGTTCTTGCCTTGTTGTAAAACCTCTTTTGATTATCCGTATAAAAAATGAGTCTCATAGTGAGAACTGTCTGGGCAATACAGAAGTTTAAGTTTTGTGTGGCATGTTTTTTAGAACACTTGAAAAAGAAAATTTAAGACAGAAATTTTCTATTTTCCTTGGGGGGCGGGGGGGAAATTTTATGTTTTTTCTATCTCTTTCTACCCTAATATGCAGCTCTTGCTTTTCATGTAGTGCCCAATCCTTTACTCCTTATACAGTAAAATATCTACTAACTGTACAAGAGAAAGGGCCACAGTTCTGGTGCTCACAGAATTCACAAGCTGTTTGACATTGTCTTATAATAATTAAATTACACTGTTGACTTTTTTAATAAACACAATCAATCTCTTTCAAAATGTAATGGATTTGGTGTGGGGGAGGGGTTGCAAGGTGAATGTGCTTCCACTTCTTGATTAATTGGTGTCATTACTGGTTAACTGCCCTGATTAAATATCTATTTAAAAACTTCATTTTAGAGCTGGAATATCTTGTATTTTTATACACCATTCTAATTCCTGTTTCACTTGGTTTCTTCACAGTATTGTAGCTGAAATTTGCACATTATTTTAAATTGACTGTCTTTAGCACTAAAGTAATTTTTGGAGGCTATGTTAAAAATTAATCTGTATTTTAAACCCAGAGTGTTTGTGCATGATGGTCCCTAGAGTACTGACTCATTTTGTCTTGAGGCACTATTTGGAAACAATCTATGCACATCTGCACATTCCTTGTACTTCTGAATCCTTTGGGAAGGTGTTTATTTTAATAAAGAGTGCCTATCTCTCAGTAACCATAGTTCAGGTAACTTATCTCCTCAAACAGTCGCCTAAGTCATAAATCTAGAACTAGGAAGAATTAATCTGGATATGCTACCTAATAAAATATAATCTTAATTCTGTGGAATTCAGTGCTGGACTGAAATATGTACATGTTTTGACAGCATTGCAAAGTGTCCATGCTTCTTACAAAGCTGCCTGTTGTATCAAAGACTGTCTATTCGTGACCACTGTATAGAGTTTGATCTCAGCTTAATGCTGAATTTTTAATGATTTTTCTCTGGGGGGGTGGCCAAATGCTGTGAGATTTTTTGACTCCTTTCTCTTCAAAAAGATCGAAGTTGTAACATGATTTTACAGACCAATATTGAATATCTTTTGAAAAGTAATCACTGGTGCAAATAACCTCTTCTACAGGGATTTAAATACCTGAGTAACACTTCTAAATCAAAAGGCACAGATTAGGAAACTCAGAAAAGATGTTAGGAATCTATGGGAAGATTCTTCTATTGTATTGCAAACTTTGGAAAATAGACAAGCACTGATAAGAAGGCCTTAGAAGGTTTTGGAAAGAGTAGGAATACAGATGGAATTTTGATGGGCATAGATTTACAAATATATGAGATTATTAGGTTTATAAAACCAGGTGAAGAGCATTAGAACATTCAAGTTAGTACACAGTGGTCCAACAAAAGGAGAGAATTAGAAAGACTGAAATTCTGAGGAGGATCCTGTCTCATTCACAAAATATGTGACCATTTGTGTTACCATATACTGTAACTTATGCTTTTAATTGTTCATTACAGAAAATACTTGTGATTGTTCCAGTCAGAGAAAAATATGAAAAAGGAATCCAAAATCCCAATTATTTGAATATTAAAGCAACTGTTTGTGTCAGCTAAAATGAAATATTTTTTTATTCAGCTTAAAACATGGGATGACCTAAAGAATTTGTAGGCTTGTTTTTTTCTCCATAATGCCCTTGGGCTATGTCAATATTTTCTTCATATTCTTTTTGTCATATAAATATACAGATACATCCTACTGTGGGATGAAACCCATGTCATCAATCCCTGTCTTCTGGCTATCTTTTATTACAGAAACATTCTTGTAAATGCAGAAAGATGTTAACTTGAGATATATAGATATATATATATATATATAGATAGATAGATAGATAGATAGATAGATAGATAGATATACATGGTTTACATAAAGAAATATCAAAATATATTTCTATTTAAAAATATATGCAATACATATCTATAGAATATCTATAGAATATCTATATCTATATATGAATATATACTTGGTATGTATTGCTGGATGAAGCAATGCATGTTTGCACTTTCTAATCAACATCCTGAGAATGAGGTCCCAAATAAACCAACTACTTAACAGCAAGTATTATCCAAGCAACATGAAATATTTTTTCAGCCAATTCCTTGCTGCATGCATTCTGTGCTGAAGCGTAACACAAAGGACAGGGGACACTGCAAACACATTGAACAAAAATGGCAATGTTTTTCTGAAATGCTCTAAAGGATAGTTATGCATATAAATTGTTATCATTAATTCAGTTTCTGAAATCGATACAATTGCTCCCTCCTGAAACACTAGAGGTCAAGGGAATTGTATTTACTAAAATAAATTGAAGACAATTTTCTTTTCTTATAAGGGAAAAACCTCTATTAGCCAAACGCAAAGCCAAGGGGAACAATAGCTTTCCTTGATAGGGAAACATCCTGATAGCTCACGTGAGACTTGCAGAACTTTAGCTGTTACAAGCTTCCTCATCTGTATGTTATTTACATTTTTATACAGGCTGGTAATGTGTTATCATTATTCCAAGTAAAATCTGNTTGGGCAAGAGATAATGTTGCAAATGGGAGGTCCCATTTTTCATGTCTTTAAAAACGAACAAACAAAAAATTTTGTATAACTTAATAAGATTTCTTCCTTGTCCGTTATTTGTTCATGAAGTGCAGCTGGACCAGATGACCTCCAGAGGCCTTTTCCAACATCAACCCTTCTGTGATTCCATGAGTCTGTAGGCTTTTGTTCTGTTAAAGCAGGTATACAGTTAATATTTGTTTATTCAGGACACAAAAAATAAAAACCAAACCTTGTAATTCAGGCTTGACACTAAGTATTTGTTGTGGAAACTCCACACACTTTAACCTGCTGATAATGTTTCATTTTTTTCCTTCCATCTTGTTATTCCTGCAACAAGCTGACATGAAAATGACTGAACAATATTATTAGGTCAAACAAAAAAAGATACAACTTTGCATGAAGGCAACTCATTGGATACACATGACCAACAGTCATTTAGGCCTAGTTTTTCTCCAGACTATAAATACCTATGCAATGAAGCCTGAGGTATGAGTCATCTCAGAAGTTATTTGGTTTATTCTAAAGAGAACACCTAGATTTTTTTTTCATCTCAACACCACTGAGACTGTATTCCTGAATAGATATCCAATTACCCTAAAGAAAGATTAGACAGCTAGTCCACATGAAAACCTTGCACATACATACTAAAACACAGGAGATGAAAAAATGGGACCAAATTACTCCTGTTGGCTGTCTAGGCAACAGGAAGGCACATTTTAGAAAAAAATCTGTTTTATCCTGAACAAGGTACCTGTTATGTGTCAGAAAAATGCAGCTCAAGAATGCAATTTGGATTCTCTGTAGGGAACTAGCCCAGGTACAAACATCCTCTCTGAAAGTCTACAAAAAGCTGAATGGCTGTTATTTGATGATTGGACTAAAAGACATATAACTGGTAAACTACAAGGAAGGACATATCGTACAAAATAACCTTGCTAATGCTTGAAGCACAATCTTATTAGCAGGAAAAGAAAAAACAAGCAAGCAAACAAAACACCTGCAGTGTATGATAACCATTCAATTTCTGAAATAAAAACACCTTAGGGTAAATATTTAAAACACAACTAATTTCCCAAGCTATTGTTCAGGGGATGCAACATGTCAAGCATTGTTCACAATTAAGAAAGTAAAATCTGAATGTCATTTACGTGTGTCATTTTTGATAGATGCTAACAACAGGGTCATTGTCTTTTCTTTCAGAGTAATTGGTTTAATGCTATTTCATCTCCTTGCTTTTAAAGTGTCTTATCTAAAGTGAGTACTTATTATAAGGCTATTTGCTGTACCTAAGGCCAAATCTAGAAACAGGTCTCTGCAAGATTATTCTTAGGGTCAGAAAATCTCTCCTCCTTGTGCAAGCCAAACAAATGTCTATGATGGTCTTCATATCAAGCAATTTTCATGTTTCCTTTATGTGTATTTCTTCATTCATTCTTTCCTGCTGCTTTCTTCCTTCTGTCATGGTGTTCCTTCAGTCAGTATCCTATGTGCTTCAGGATGCTCCACTTCTCATTTATTCAATTTCCTTTTTCTTATGACTGGTGTGGCTTCCATCTCATATATGCTGTGTAATCTGGAAATCAGTGCCCGTGTATTCCTACTATTATGTCCCAGTTCTCCACAAAGGAGTTAATGTTAGGGTCAGAAACAAAAGCAATAAAGTTAAGAGGAATAAATGTATAGAAATGAAAATTACCAGTGCTAACACAGAAATAAAACTAAAGAAGTGCATTGCAGTAAATTCAGTTTTCTCCAGAAAAGTGAATTGTATCTTCCTGACTATTCTGACTCAAGTGACATTTGAAACCAAAAGAAGTTTGAATAGAATAATTTTAAAATATGGCATTTTAGCATATGTCTGAAGAATAGAAAATGCTTAAAAAAATCAAGAAAAGCAATCCAGGCAATCTCATTAGGCTATCCTCCATAAGATTTAGATTACAATAGGAATAAAAGAGTAAAATACTGCATTGATTTACAAATATAAACAATGCCAGAACAATCTAATTTTATATATATACCATTATGTATCATATATAAATATATATATATATGGTATATCTATAACTAAATCTATCTCAACTGAGCCTCTAAAACAAGAAAATGCAGCAAACTTCATCATTTGGATTTCAGCAGTATGATCTATTGGTGCCATATGAGAGTTCATATCTCAAGGTGGAAAAATGGGGATTAATTAAAATATTATGAAATAGGTAAAGAGCTGGAAATAATAGGTATAGCAACTGGTCCATCAGGAGAAATACAGAGCTGAAATGTTGACAGTGGGGTTTCTTAAGATTACCCTTGAGACTAAGATTACACAATTTTTTCTGGAAGAATATAAATACAATGTACAGGAAAACTCTGAGGAAATTTCTGCCTAAGCTGGGAGCACCATTTATATATAAGACAATAGGAATATTACTTTCCTTGAGGACTGGAGCAGTGACAATGTAATGAAACTTAATGATACTGAACACAGGACTGAGACATATCTACAAGGAGCATGCTTTGCTATAAACAGACTTTTTAGCTGGAAATGAAAAAAACAGAAAAAGATTTGGTATGAAGATTAATCTGATGAATAGAAAAGTGCAATCTGAAAGTTATTAGAGGAAAGAATTGTATTAAAATATTGTATTTCTATTAAGTACTATAATACAAGACGTACTCATAAGATATAATCTAGAGTCCTGTGTGTATGCCTCTTCATTCTTCTTTTAAAAAGTTTAATTTTAAAAGGAAGAGGTGGAGAAGTGGCTTTTAACAAAATCAAGAGAATTAAGACAATTTTATTTTATGAGAGGAGAGTAAATTAATTTAACTTACCAATCCTACCAAAACTGAGGTTAGGAGAAGAAATATAGTTACATTGCAATGACATCAGAGGAATAAACACTGGAGAGAGAGGAAGATGTTAAAGGGTGGTGTTGAATGAGAACAAGCATTTGTCACTGATGAAGAATAAATTTAGTCTGGAATTTTAGGAGATGGTTTTCCAGTGATGTGTAAGCAAAATTCCAGTATCCCCTTGCAGTTGAAGCAGAAGCAACTGGAAGTCAAATTCATTTCCATGTAATGCCTGACAGATTTTTTGATGGGTGTACCTGTAACAAAAAGGAACTGTATTCAGCAATCTGTGAGATCATTTAAATCTTATGATCATGATAAACATATAGAAAAATTACCCCTTTCATTTAAATTTTATGTATTTTGTTAGATCTGTAGCATAATAAATATTGATGTTAAGAGTACCACAATGACTTCATCACAGTTCAGATACTGGAAGATAAAACCTTTGCTGAGTGTAATGTTAGGTTTTGAACCAAATAATGACCATTTTAATCTTTTATAAAAACTCCTCTGATTTCTTATTCTGAGAAGACAGTAAACCTTAATATTTATTTTATAGCATTCCAGTATGTCTGCAGTCCTTGCCTTGCCACCATTTAAATTAACATAGATTATTCTAAAATATTCTTAATACATGCTGTTTACAGGAAGTAAGGTTTTTAATGAAAGGCTAATTTAAAAATAACCAAAATTACTGTCATGAGCTATGTGTACTGATTTTCCT
Organism: Alaudala cheleensis; assembly: GCA_013398995.1. NCBI lineage: Eukaryota > Metazoa > Chordata > Aves > Passeriformes > Alaudidae > Alaudala > Alaudala cheleensis. Next base: position 151,223 of record VWYE01018343.1, read on the forward strand.
AGATAAACTGCCAAAGTTGTTCTATGGAGGCTGCATTAAAAACCCGTATTGTTAGCAAACTGTGAAAGAAAAATAATTACATGTGTGGTGTGCAGAGGAAAAATAATCTGGTATTTATTACTCTGTAGGCTGATGAAATTGAGGAGGATAAATGAATGTGTTGAATAAAATATCACTTAGCAGAAAAGTATTCCAAGCAAATCTCTACTAATATAAATCTACTTGAAGACAAATTATTCTGGAAAGAAATAACTAAAATAATTAACTAACTAGCTAACTAAAAATTTTTATTATGGAACTCAACATTTCTAAGTGTTTTTTCCTGCTTCTTTGCTTCCTTACTTAAAATGATAGCTTAGTTTCATATGATTTTTTTTTTTTTAAAGTACCTACTTGTTCACTTGCTTTTTTCAAACCAAAATTGCCTATTTCTATTGATGAAGGGGTTACTTAAAGATACAAACTCAGCAGATCTTCATCCTACCTAAATTTTGACACTTAAGTTACAGGAGCCAGTCACCTGTGCTGATATTATTTGACAAAAAGATTGCTTCAAGTTGGAATTACCTTACTCATTCTTTCTTTTGATAATTAAGTGGCAAAAAAATGAATAGGGAAAAGGTCAGACATTAGGTGTTGATTCAGCAGAGTGCTAAAGTACATCCCAAAATGCTTTACCAAGTGAGACACAGATGCCTTAAGTTATTTACAATCTTAAGTGCCCTTGAAATCCCTGGGAATTGCACAGTCACCTTTCTTTATGCAGTTCTACCTTATGACAGATAGTGCAAAGAGATAAAATACTTTAACATAAGGCTGAATTGCCTTAGAGTTATGTGGCTCCCAAATGTAACAGGTCTATAAAGCTCCTTAACATAAATGGCTTAAGAGAGCTGGTGAATTAACATCTTCTACATAAAAAATTAAGGCTGCAGTTACACCAGGACAGATGCCATGTATAGCTTGATAGTATTTGGAAAACTGAAAAATAAGTCTCAGAAGATGTAAATTTAAGAGCTGAAAGCATAGATTTAAAAATATTTGCAGTAAATTAAGTTTGGGATTGTTTGCATTTAGTTGGTTTTGGTTCAGGGTTTCTTTTGAAGTCAACATGAATATAATTTTTTAAAAAATACAGGGTTTGGTAAACTTACTCATAAATCTTCATCCAAAATGCTAGGAATCAGTTAATCACAACAAACTAATTTAATAATTTGGTTGCCAATGTTATTCAGAAAGCAGAACACAAGTACAAATACCATTTGTAAAATCAGTTTAGAGGTGTGCATTCATGGCACATATAGTATATTTGGTGATAGTTGGAAACAGCTGACTTTTATCAGACACCATATTTTTTTTGAGTGTATCTGAGAAGTAGTTAATTTATTTACTGGTCTCTTAAGAGCTGGTGAGTCAAAGGAAAAAATTCAAAGTTTTAAACAGCATTAATTACACTTTATAGTTATATACATAGTTATTAATAATTAATAACCCAGACACCAAGTGTTTAAATCAGGCATAAGTTTATTAAATATGCAGAAAAACTAAAAATACAACATGAATTTTCTATAAAACAGCATCTTGAAAGTTGATAAGAAAGTAAATTAAGTATATCTAATTACTAATACAACACTAGATGTATTACTTGCAGTATATGCATGCTGGATCAGTTTGTGTCTCGCAAACAGGATGGATCCTTGATAGTTGCAGACTTAGGATTTATTATTTGTCTATATCATACAGGCAATAAGTAAGAGATACAGAAAAACAGCAACATCCATGCAAACTAAATCAAGAGACAAAATAAAAACCTCCGCAGAACATTTTATAAGAATTTTCTCAACTAATAGCTTACAATTAACAAGTTTAGCGTCACATTACTTTAGCAAATCAGCAAACGACCCACGTGGGTTCCAGGTTAACAAAAGCCTTCTATAAAGCTAAAAACAATACACAATAATTCATTATTTCTTTTGAAACTTTTTCTATCTTTGTAAAGCAAGGTATCTAAGTCTTTTACATCCTGAACCATCAGCATCTGTTCTTGTTCCCTCTAACAAATACAAATGTATTTTCTTAGTTCCTAAGTTCCTAGTTTCCCATGAGAATTTTTAGAATTTCCCAGCTTCTCTCAGCCTTCTATCAACTTCTTAAAACCTCTTTCATACATCCTGGGTTCTCTCCTGCTTTTAGGAGGACACCAACAATATTTTAGTAAAGAGAATATCCAACACCCATCTGACCGTTCAAAATTTTGGTCAAGGCTGTTCCCTCCAGATAAATATTTTTCTTTTACTGGTTGAAAGCAGTACCGTAGCCACATGTAGTAGACAAAAAACAAATCAGTTTTACAATATTAGGTGTCAAGGTGAAATATATGCCACAGATTCTTAACATGCCTGTGAACACTGGACATGTTTTTCATGGTCACAATTATGCTCAGATTTGCCTTCAAGAGAGAAAAATACCCTCTTTATAATTTTACCTCTTGTTTCTCCCACTGCAGTATTTCTGGGCACAGGCCCAGAATAAGGTAAAAAAGGTGATACTGACTACTGATAGATAATTTCTATTTAAATTTTTCAGTTTTTGGAGACCAATGTGCTGAGTGCTCTACACCACTGAAAATAAACTACGCAAGGGATTGTCATAGACATTTGTTTATTCCTGTGGCAGTGCCCCAAAAATGCCAGACAGGACTGAATTTCCAGTTTGCATTCTAACATACATGCTCTCCTACCTTAGGCTGTGGTCAGGTTACTGCAGTTTTGTTAAAACAATTTAATTGCATCTCCTGATCACTGATGTCCCTGAAAACACAGTTGCCAAGTGTAGGTTTCTTACTGGTCTATTGCTTTGCAAATAAAATTCATTTGTTTAAATTACCTTGGTGGTGCTCTGATAATTTTAGATATACTGTCTAAACTACAAATACAACTCCAGTCCTGTTGATAGTATTCTAAAAATCCTTTTCTATCAAGAGTTTCTGAGAGGTTTGAGGGGGGTTCCCATCCACATTTGAGGTATGAACCACATCTCCTTGCATGACTTGCATCTTAATACGGTGAAGTGTCTCCACAATCTGAGCTGCCTTTCAGTATTGCCTGACAGATGGACCCTATATAAATATTTCTTATTCTCACAGAAAGATAATAAGATGTAAACCCAGTGTTTCTCTCCTATGTCCTCTCTCTCCAAAGGACATTCTTTAAAGTGTTTCTATTTTTTAGTTTTGTTGAAATAGATAAATATGAAATTATCTACATTATATGATACATGCAATTTGGAGGAAAATCTGTCTGAAAGTTGACTTGTGATGTGCTATAGTCTTTAGAACCGAATGAAAAGAATGTCCTTGACTTATAAACAGAATTAATTGAAGCATTGTACATTGTATAAAAATTTTGAAACAGCTAAAAAGTACCTTTGCTTTTCTTTCTAAAGTAAAGGGTTTTTCTGCAACCAAACAGTACAGTTCAAAAAATACTAAGATACATATTATTCTGCAAAATAGCAGTGAAGTGGTAAAACATGAGGATATTTCTTTTGGATCAGACATATCTATTTTTATAGATATGGATAGAGTTAATCTGTCCCAATATAGGCCTCCTAAAGTGTCAATACTGTAGCCTTCAAAAGTATTTTCATTTTCTCAGCAGAAAGAGACAGTAATTTCAAGAGTAAATTTCATTCCAATGGAGCCGAATAATTGACTGAAGATTCTTCTCTATTGACAGTAAAATTGGACATTATCAACTTATTCAGACTTAAACATTTTATTACTAAGAATATCATAATACATAAATATTATTATATAATTTTATATATATGTGTATGAGTATACAGATTATTAACATTTAATTTATTGGAAATTCCTAATAGATAAAAATTGAACTCTTTCAGAAATATGAACTATTAATAGGAAAGAAAATAACAAGGAAGTGTATTGCAGGTCTGCTTTCTGAAGTTCTTTTCCTAATAAACACTTTGTCTTAATAGTCTCACTACATAGATCTTTGGCTCAAAGGCAATCACAACAGGATAGGTATAAAAGACTTTGAGAAGTAAGGGTACCTGTGGCTTTATCAAATATCCCATCTACTAAAATACCCTCTTCTCTTTGTGTTAGAAGTCATATCTTGATACACACACTCCAGATAGTCAGCTACATTGGATTAATATCACACACCAATGTTGAAAGTATTTTTATTTAACTTCTAAGAGAGATGAAAACATCTGACATGGGCTCCCTATATTCCAAACAAAATATTGCTCCCTTTTTCAAGTTGTGGTAACTCTTGATGGGCTGTAAATGCTGTTACATAATAATCACTTCATGTTATAGAGTGTTGCTTGAAATGACACCCATAAAGGGACTCTGCAAAGAAATTTATGAGGTTAGTCTTACCAGGAAGGTGCTGGGCTGGGACTTTGAGTTTTTGGTTGAGTTCCAGGGTGTGATGTATCCTTAACTGTGTGGTCTTTGGCCACAACTGTAGAAACGGAGATGATACTTTTCTGTCACCTTTGGATTTTGTAACAATAAATGGGCTAACATTTGGGAAACATGGAAATAATGCATTGACGGTGGTCATGAAAAGTAATAAATAGAATGTCAGTCTGTTAGAAAATGATTCAGCACTAATCAAAATAAATATCTACATAAAACCAGGAAGCAAAAAATTCAAAATGTTTTGTGTGTGGTCTAAAGAATATAGACAGCATAGACAGACTTAATTTGGGTTTATATTTATATCACAGATTATATAGTTATTATAGTCCTTTGTCTACTACAGAAAAAAGAGCTGCCTTTGTTTTGTATAACAATGATGTTAACAATTAAGTTTCTTAACTGACCTAACTATTTTAGCACCGGAATAGAAACTTGGTATCTGTTTAAAGAGATAAAAGCAGAAGAACCTTAAGAGAATTAAAATGTTTCTTCACATTATGCATATTTTATACATAAAACTGCAAGGGATACTTGTTAAGCTTGTTGCCAGAAAAGGCAGTGAACAGAGGGAAAGGACTGAACATATATAAGAGGGGGAAAATATTTTATGCAAAAAGTGTAGAACTGAGCCACATTTTAGCAAAGATATACTTCTAACATAATGATGCTTGCTATGCATTTCAAGTAAAATTGTCCCTCTCACATGACAAAGGGCTGGATGACACAGAGAAATTACCCATGTTTTTGTAAAAACAAAAATACCAAACTTCTCACAAAGAAAATACAGGCAATTTTATTGTCCATGAGAATCAGAAATGATGAAACTTATTTCCTACAATTCTGCATCTTGTGATTGATAGACTTCCATTTTTGGCTGGAGTATTTATAATGTGTCTCTGGCTGTGTCTAGATGACATCTGATCCAGAAGCCAAGAGGGCCTCAAAGACTGCAGGCCTGGGTTCATCATGAGCCTCTGTCAGGGCAATGTGCTTTCTTCACATTGTCATCCACACAGATGAAATCTTATTATGCATCCCAAAGAGCTCCCATGACTAGGGAATCAAAATCCCAGGGTCATGAGCATCAGATGATCTCTGTGCATCAGAGATCAACTGAGATGTATCTAAAGTATGAACCTGCATGAAGAAGGTTTTCCTCAGCTTCTCCTGCAGAGAGACTCTTCCTCCTTTCTCCATTTCCTATGTTTACAAAACACATAAACGGTACTTTTTTAAAAACCTTTTCAACATTTTTTGTTGATGCTAGAATTGGAGCTAAAAATTTACTGAAGACAGCACAAGGGTTTTACACACACACACACACACACACGCAGAGCGTAATGGCATGTACCTGGTTTCTGTGTGACATCAGTTTTCAAAACTGGGTGAAAAAAACAGAATGTATATAATTGCGAACAAATACTTGCCTTCCTTTTTCTACTATTCCTGAATTTTTCAGGTAAAAAACTTCATATATAGGTCTGAGAAAAAAACTCCACATTCCTCCATCCAGGAAACTGGTCATACAACTGAGCAATGCAAAGAAATGGATAATGCAAATTCTGGTATCTTACTGATTGAGAAAAGTATGTGTATGCAATTGTCTCTATCAGAGAAAGTTTCTGCAGGAGGTCTAGGGACAGATTTTACTCACACTTATTTCACAAAAAATCATCTACTGTGAAATTGTTCAGATGAAATTTTTCACTGTCCCATTGATGGATAAAATTGATTTGTATCACAAAGACAACAAAAGAAACACTTGATTATGTTTAAATTAGAGATGCTTACGATATTGACTGGAGTGGTGGAGTACATATTGTGGATATTTACTCAATTTCACCATTTATTACTTAGATGCAGATTTGTCTATTTACAAGAACAGCAGTGATTTCTAAATCAAATACTCAGTTAAATAGTAGTGAAAACTTCTGGGAAAGAAAAGTGTTAAAGCACTCCAATTCCATGAAAGATGGATAGAGTGTTTGCAAGCACTTGTTAACACTGCTGAAACTTTAGAAGTCTCAAATGTTTGTCATAGAGACCTACCAATGTGTCAAGAATTTCCTGCTGGTTCATCATTTCTTAGAAGGAACATTCCTTGTGTTATGACATTTATTTTTTTTTAATTTCTTTTTCAAGAATTCTCAAGAAGGTAGATAAACAAAACTGTATGAAATAAAATATAAGCCTTCCTTCCCATTGCATTCTAACTCTAAAAATTATTACTGATAAAAGCTTATAAATGCTTGTAGACAAAAGGAGATAAAGAGGAAGCTCTTTAAAAAGCTGCACATCTGGAATAACAAATAAGAATTATGTTGGTTTGGCTCTAGTCCCGATATTTAAATCCTCTCTGGTAAATGCAGTTAGGTTTTATTACTGTCAAAGGAAGGTTTTGAGGAAGGACTTGAGTCTACAACCAGGATTTGGTCCACATAATCTAAAGGAGAATATAAAGTGGAGGAATAACAGCAGAGTTTGAAAGTGAGATGTGAAAAGTGTTCTTCATTCTCCGAATCTAACACACATTGCCAAATTTTAATTAATTTTAATAGAAAGTGAGTTGGTGAAATGCCTAGCACATTAATATTGTGCTAAACACTATTGGTTTAACACAATTTTTAGTTTTAATGTTGTTCTTTCTGCTAGGGGAACAAGAGTTAAAGTCTAAAGCAGGAAAGCTATTTTATTTCTGCTCAGTAAACCATTATGGCCCTTTCCCCACAAAGGAAGAAAGTGAAAATTGAAATTTGTCAATTCCCATGAAAATAAGGACTGGACAATATATTGTCACAGCCCAGTTCTCACCAGATTTTAGTGGGGTTAACCCTGAGATAAAGACAGGGAATGTATTTGCAAAGGTCACAATGGATTAACTTCTCTCAATGGTTCATGCAAAAGCTGAGTTAGGGAAAGTATGATAAATTGAAACCTAACTGATTTGATAGAAAGCCTCTATGATGATACAGTTTGTTGCCAAGATTAAGAAGAATGTGCTGAGGCCATATATTTTAAGGGAAGTTCTCCACCTGGAATTACAATCTGTGACTGTCCATCTTCTTTTGCATTGTTTCCCTAATGAATTCACACATCAGGTGTGGTACTAAGACCAATTTAATATAAAGACCAAATTAAATAGAAAGACCACAAAATGTAACTCAGTACATAATCTGTATTACACATAAAAGCTTTTAAGTTAGAAGAATCTAGGATTAGCCTCGGTGCATGTTGTATGGATGTTATCTAAATTTGAAAATAACACCATTGTTTTCTATGCTTCCAAATGTCAGATTGAGATGCCCAGGTTTAGGTGTAAACATGCAAACCAGGTATCAAAATCAATGGAAGTCTACAGTTTCATGAAGTAGCCTCAGTTGTGGTATCTTATTGCATCTAAAACCAGAGTTAGCCTATTAGACCTTAGGGCGACCTTAAGTAACCTGCAGCCTTCACCTCAAGAAAGTCAAAGAATGGTCCAATACATCCTTAGCAAAACCTGGTAGCCTTAATTGGATATCTTGAAAACTCACAGATATCTTGGATATTGCTATATTTAACCATCAGCTTTTCACATGAAAAGGAATATGTCAAGAAATAAGTTTAAGGTCTAAATCATCAGGTTTTCTGCTCAAGATTTACACGTTTCTTATGCTGAGGATGCCTAATACAGATTGATAGTATCAGGTTTCAGAAAATGTTGCAGTTACTCCTTTTCTTCTTTAATAAAGGTGGAAAGAGGAAAAGGAAGCTCTCTGCTTCAGCATGGTCTTCAGTATGTAGATAGCTGGGTCTCCTGATTCGTAGTATTATGCCCTGACCTCCAACAGATCATGGTGGATGCCCCATCCATCCACTTTAGGATATAATACATAATGAAACATTATGGTAGCCAAAGAGATTCAGTATTGCCATTAGGGAGCTCATCTGGCACTTATNAGTCATTCCCAAAATAAGATCCAGTCCATCTAACATTAGAAATTCAAGTCAGGGGAATAAATCCTCCCTCTGGAAGCATTAAAGGGAAGCCATTAGACTGAGTGTGCACAGTATGAATAATTGTCTTTAACAGTCTTAGTCCCCTAAAATCAAGGAACAATTTAGGCAATATTCCTCTCCCCATTGCTACATCTGAATGTAATCCATTTAAATGGGAAACAAATAGTGAGATTTTTAAACTGGGACAGCTCAGGGCATGCTCATAAGCATAACTCCAAGTTTCTTAGGAAATTCAGTGAAATAGTAAATAGAGGGTTTTTCTCGTGAGAATTGTTTTGGACACAGTTTTGGACTCAATTCTTACTAAGGTTTTTATTAGCTGTGCCTTACTCTCTCAATACACTACAGAAGGATCTTACTGACTGCAGCAGGGTTCTAGGTGACTGACTGTCTAAAATATGAGATCTTGATTTTAGGTATTGATGTCCTTGACTGGCTGTATTTCTAATATAAGAAAAGTGATATGAAAAGTCTCAGTCACTGAGGAAAAAAATACGAGACTATTACATACAAGTGAAAACAGGAGGCTCACATAAAGCACAGCTTTCACTATAAATTTTATTATCGTATCAAGTAGGGTGTTTTGTCCTCTGAAAATATGAATAAGAGTATCAGCTTCTTCCTCTGGCAGTTACTCAAGAGTTTGATGATAGAACACTGACTTTATATATATATAAGGTTCTTTTGGATGGTTTCTTCAAAGGTTCACTTGCTTGTAAGAGTACCAAGACTTGCAATAAATTACAGTTGCCATGCCAGTTTGTTTATGATGGTGTGCCTTATATGTGTACACTTGCACAATAAGCTGAACCATACAAATTTTCTCTGCCTATTGTATTTTAATAATCCTATTGAACTGGAGCTGTAGTGCAGCTTTAAGGCTGTTTGCTGACACAGGTTGGCTATTCCTACAAGACAATATGAGCAACTGATGATCAATTAATATTTTGTGGCTGTGCATTTTGCCACTTCCAACCTCCACTTGCAGAATACTAAAGCAAGTTTTGACTTGCATAATTGTATTCTGCAAATAGCACATTTTGTTTTCCAAANGGCAATTTATACTGCTAATTATGACAGGGTAAAACACCCCTTTTACCTTTCCTCTGAAAGAAAATGTCCACAGCTACAGGAAACTGTTGCTGATGTGTATTAGGTACTCTGAAATTTATAGAGCAGGTACCTGCATCAAAGTCGGTTACCTAAAGTTGTCTTTGCTGTCAGTAGGAAGAAATATATTGGTCTAAGGCATAGTTCACCACCTGATNAGGTGACTGACTGTCTAAAATATGAGATCTTGATTTTAGGTATTGATGTCCTTGACTGGCTGTATTTCTAATATAAGAAAAGTGATATGAAAAGTCTCAGTCACTGAGGAAAAAAATACGAGACTATTACATACAAGTGAAAACAGGAGGCTCACATAAAGCACAGCTTTCACTATAAATTTTATTATCGTATCAAGTAGGGTGTTTTGTCCTCTGAAAATATGAATAAGAGTATCAGCTTCTTCCTCTGGCAGTTACTCGAGAGTTTGATGATAGAACACTGGCTTTTTATATATAAGGTTCTTTTGGATGGTTTCTTCAAAGGTTCACTTGCTTGTAAGAGTACCAAGACTTGCAATAAATTACAGTTGCCATGCCAGTTTGTTTATGATGGTGTGCCTTATATGTGTACACTTGCACAATAAGCTGAACCATACAAATTTTCTCTGCCTATTGTATTTTAATAATCCTATTGAACTGGAGCTGTAGTGCAGCTTTGAGGCTGTTTGCTGCCACAGGTTGGCTATTCCTACAAGACAATATGAGCAACTGATGATCAATTAATATTTTGTGGCTGTGCATTTTGCCACTTCCAATCTCTACTTGCAGAATGCTAAAGCAAGTTTTTACTTGCATAATTGTATTCTGCAAATAGCACATTTTGTTTTCCAAAATGTTCAACACTATGTTACAGAAGTGAGGAAAGAGTCCATTTCCCCAACTCACAAGTGTATTAAAAGAACAGATTGAACTCCCTTTGTTTTTGTTTCATGTTTGCAAATTTTTTCTCTAAATAATTCTGCAGTGAGGAGCCTCTTTGTCGTAGCTGATCTCTTCTGTAAAGGGGCCTAGATATTAGATTCACCCATTTTTCTCTTAATTCTCAGTATGCAGCTCTGACCTGATAAATTAATTTTTCCTAGATTTTGACTGGCAATTCCATGTGTACCCTTGAGGATATAGCTTTTGTGGTGACACAAATGAAAATCTCAAGCTTCCAGAACAGCCAGACCTAAACATCTGTCGAAGTAATACAGGAAATTATCCATCTCCTCTTGTTTCTAGTAGTTCTGGGTAAATTTCTGAGCAGAATTTTACTTCTAACACCTGGAGTGCATTTGTAACATTAGATATGGCTCTGTTCCAACAGTAAAAATACATCATCTTAGAGAAGTTCATGCAGCTAAATGTAACTGCTTCTGATAATAAAAATGTATCCACATTTTTATTGGAACCATTTGTGTATACAACATTCAATTCTGTTGATGTTAAGATTAACTATACTGTTATTTAGTGCCTTGGAAATGTTTTCTTTCACACTGTGTAGTAACCTTTTGGTTGACTTGGCCCCAATAGAAGATTTAGCCCTAAGTGTATACTTGGAAAAAATAACATCTGTTCCTGTAAAAATAAATTTGAGAAAAGGCAATTAAATAACAGAACATTTGTGACTATTTTAACTCCATGAAGAATTCCTGATAGGATCAGGACCTTTGTGACATAACATTATGGTGATATATATAGTCTTTAACGAGGAATTTCATGAAGACTTAAGAGTATGAGTCTCCATAAAGAGGAAACATTTCAAAGTAACATTCATCCAAATAATTATAATGTGTAGTTGGAGAAACAAGGAGGAATTGAAATACCATAGCAGGAAGAAAGATTATTATTCATCTTCACAGAAATTATGATTTACAAAGAACATTGGATCCTCCTGACAAATGAACTAGGAGTAGGTGTCTGACTTGCTAAGGAACTGATTCATGCCTTTTAGAAATATTTAAAAGTTTTAAAAATCTTTAGCTTCTAAGCTTACTTAACATAATTAAAGCACCTATGAAATTGAAATTCATATCAAGAATTGGAATAGGTGACTGTTTTTGTGTCATATGAAATTTACACTTGCATTCGATGGTAAGAGATAAATTTTAGTATATCATGAAGAACTCTGACTCCCTCACTGAACATGAAATTTATATAAAATGTTGCTTTCTAGAGCTACAGTTCAATCTACTAGATTCCTTATCCTAATTTAGGTTTCAACAAAACAGATTCTGAAACAGTAGTGCTTATTGCAATCTCAATTTTGAAACATATTACACACATGATTAGCTCCAAGCATATAACCACTCACGCTGCATAGAAACACACCAATGTGTGTATGTCAGATAAAAACCTGAAGGACAGTGAGACAGGCTCTTAGTTAAGACTTGGCACAATTTGTTTGCATATAATATATATACTGTAGGTATATTTATGTTCATAAATACATGTCCTGAGTTAAAATTTTTCCCAGCTAGTTGAAAAAAGAATATTATAGAATCATGGCTATCAAGCATCCTTTTCCCATCTTTGCCATTTAATTCCCTTCTATTTATGAGGAATAGAAGACTTAGATGTCCCTAAAATGTTGCAGCTTCTAAAATGAAGGTTAGGTTTATGCTCTTCAAGAAAGTGTTCAAATCATCTGGTAGGAGATGAGATTTAGCCATCTAAGCGCAGGTCACTAGTACCGCTTTTACTGTCTTGGTGTATGGCCATGACTTGTGTAGGTCTTGTCTTTTGTACTGCCTGTGAATATCTCAGACAAGATATATCACTTCAAACTACTAGATACCTGTGATTAACTGGCTGAAATAAGCTCACACTTACAGAGGTGCCTACAGTGTGGACATGTAAATTAAAGACAAATCATACTCAGTCTTAGAAAACTTAGATCACCAACAATGAGGAACAAGCACCTCACACTGGTTGTGAGAGATCTCAAGGAAGAGCCATCTGTGTTGCATATGCTTTTCTTACTGGGATGTTTATATGATGTATTTCATTAATGCCTAGATGATACAGAAAATAATATTCAGTGCAAGAGTCACTCCTAAAACAGGCAAAGTAAAGCTGTGCTTCCATGGGTCAATCAGCTCTTGTTCCTTCTCTCTTTTGCTCTTTTGCTTTTGCAGTTTCATCACCTTTTCCTCCATGCCAAGTACATGCACCCTCTGCCAGGGTTTGCTCAAAATTACTAATTCAGCTGAATAAAATATCCAGTTTTGATTTTCCACTTTAGTTTTCAATTGATTTAGAGAGTTAAGGAAATGCACAGAGGTGTCCAAAAGAGGTCAGACACAGTGGCTGAAGTTGAAAAGGAAAAGGAAAAAAGGAAAAGGAAAAAAGGAAAAGGAAAAAAGCTGAATGGGAGAGAGAGAGAGAGAGAAACAAAGACCAGAAAAAAGGAAAGAGCTGGGTTCAGGAAGAAGGAATAGTACTTCCTCTTTTGTTGTCAGTAACTCATGTACCTAGATCTTATGCACATGAAATCAGAAACTTTTTTCGACCTATTTTGTGGAACTTGGTGTTCACTGGCAAAGTAGAAGGAGAAATAAGATTTCTTTTTTACAACTCATTGAGGAAACATTAATTAGTCTCTAAATTACAGGAGATGCTATCTAATCTAACAAAGAGATATCCCTAAGCGAGTAAAATAACGCTTACATTAATTAAGAAGAATAAGCAAACTGTCTCTTGAATAAGGAGAAAATAAAAGTTTCAGGTAGAAAAATTAAATTTGTCTGGACCCTTGGAGGATTTCAAAAGTGAGATTGGTTACCACAATTCAGCAAGAAAATCTAATCTATAGTTAATTCAAAAAGTGTTAGTGCAGAAAGAGGGAATGCCTCAAAGCCATGAATACTGGCAGAAAGTCAGATGGATAAAGGTGAAACAGAGTGCCTTTCATATGCTTGTAGCATTCTGATGTATTTTAAATGTTGTGATAATATCTTTATTTAGGTAATTTAGTTTTAATTAGGAATATTTTTACTGCAATTACATAGCAACATTTCCAGTTCAAGAATCTGAAAAATCTATCAGTGATGCTTCTTTGACATTTTACCAAGTAATTCCAGTAAAGGTTATTTAAATAAATAACTTTCAAGTAATTTTATCTAGTAGAGTTTCTACACAACTCAAAGAGTTCTCAAGGAGAATTCCCTTATTTCTCTTGCATTGGCTAGCATTGGATAGCAACAAATATGGAGGGTCAGAAAACCAGCAGTAACTAAGAAAACAGAGTGGCATCAAGGAGATGATGGGCTTAACATTTGAAAGCAAAGGGTCCTCTAGTAGTTTGCTTCAGACTTTATTTTTCTTGGTCAAATTCAGAGAAGGAATGGAACATTTGGATTTGGAAATATTGGGATAAAGGTTGACACACAGGAAAAAATTCAGCTTAGTGCTCGAGATTTATTAAACCACAGTGTAGATGCCATCTTGGACTCTGAAGAGAGATCTTCTGATTCTCAGGCAACTGACATCTTGATTTTGTTCTGAAAGCCTATGAAATCTCCCAAATTCCCAGGAATAGCACTACACCCATTGTGAGGGAAGCAAACAACCTTAAGAACGTTATTCTTTTTCAGTAACTGCAGCAAGATATATGTACCAAGGGCTTTATTACGAAGATTTATGTTCCTTACATGGATTTCAGGATATCTAGCACATCTTTTAATTATTGAAAACATTTTCTATTGCAAGCATAGAATGATATTCAAGATTTGTTCAATGGACCAAGCCAATGATATCTAAGAATTCCAGGCTGAAAACCAAGGCTGATGTTTGCACAATTCTGACACTCAGAAACATTTCAAAAAAGAAAATGATTTCTTCTGGGTATAAAATTTCCAGGCATTCTGTTACCAAATCGTGGTGGAGCTACACATCATCACAAATTCTGTTACTCCCTTCTGTAAATGCAAGTCAGCTGCACCTCAGCAAACCTTCTCCAATGTAAAAGTCTATTTGTCTTGCTGATCTGGAATAGAGAGGGAACTGGAAACAATCAAAACAAAGCAGCATGTGTGTTCTCCTTGAAGAGAGGATGAGAGAACACACCTGTGAGCAACACATTTGTGACAGATGTTAGTACCATCACTTAGAATGGTATTGAACACACAGTGATGCAAAGAAAAAGAATCATTAATTAGGAATACATACAATGTAGAAAAGCAAAGGTTTTATCATACTGCTCGGCCATGTGCCTGAAGATTAGTATAACGCTGATTGATAGATGAAAATTAGTTTAATATTCAGAAAATTTCTTTCAAGTACTATACACAGTCTAAATAAATACTTGCAATACTTTCTGGCAATTCTGTATCTAACCATTACTTATAAAATGTATTTTTTATATATATAAAGAAATTAAATTACTTTCAGGGTTTGGGGGTGTTTTTTTTTTTTTTGTTTTTTTTTTTTTTTTGAGACACTAACATTCATGATTAGGATTATAATTTAATTTTACATAATGAAGTAGGTCAAAACCTACTTCTATTTGTTAGGGAAGTAGTGATATGTTTATTTATATTCCTTTTTATTCTTTAATATTTTTATTTTATTCATTTTCAGATGTAATTTTTCACGAATTGCTGTTTCTATACTGCACCAAGGGCCAATGTTTTTACAAGTTATAGGTCAGCCCCATATATTAAAAGGACATAGAAATTGTTTTGTTACAGCATAGAACTAATTGCTTATCTCTTGGTCATAAAACTTTGTATCAATCAATATCTCCATTTCTGAGGACTTTATTCAGAAGCTAAAAGGATGAGTTCACACACTTGTGTAGTTTCCAATTAATTATATTTCAAATCAACTAATGAGTTTCATCATTTTGTAACATGATTGTTTGGTTGTGGGTTTGATTTTTTTCCCCATTTTTTGACTCCAAATAAATTTAGGATGCATTTCAGCTTTTTTGGGGTCTAAAAATATAAAAAATATATAGTGCTTCTCAAAGGGCTGAAATGAAAAAGAACCACTTTGTGTTCTTTGCTTGATCTTTGGACTGTTTATCCTTTTCATTCTAAACAGTCAGTTGATAGAAAGCAGAAATATCTGAAAGCACAAAGAATTTAGCTCAGTGCTGTGGGGTTTTTTCCTAAATGTATTATTTAATAAATATGTTGCTAATCCTATGTTTCCACAGCAGCCTAAACTGATGTAAACATTGACTATAAACAGTCCCAATCTCTGCTGCATCTTTCATTCATGTGTTCTGTCTCCCTTCTTGACCTGGCTTTGGGGTTTGCTGGACCTTTCATTTACCTCTCTTGTGTTCAGTCACACAAAAAACCCACAATTTGGAAGGAGCCAATGATAACTGAATTATCCCAGAAAGTATCAACTCATATTTGAGATTTTGGTTAGTGCAAAATTACAGCAGCTGCATCTATAGACTCAGTCTGCATCTGGCTCTTCCTGGTTGCTCTTCTCTTTGCTCTTTTCTCCCCTTGAATTTTTGACTCTATGGGGATCTAAAGTCAGTTTAAAAGGACACTGTCATTATAGAAGCTTATCTGAATCTCCCAAATGTGGTAAGAATTTAGCCTAGGAAATTAAATGGTGATTTGTGTAGCAGGATATGAAATGTAGTTTTGAAGAGCAGATTAGTTAATTTCATTCAAAGCTTTATGTATCACTGATATTTATTCTACCCTTTTTTTTGTGACACACCAAAACAACTCACTGAGCTGCTCATGTTAATGAAATGGCAAAAGTGCACATATGCAGTTATTTAAAACCATACACACAAACTCATCCACATTTGTTTTTATATATATAAATAGCTGTATGCACATACAGATATGCATTAGTGCAGTTGTTGTCTCTACACTCTGCATTTGAACTGTGCCTGAACTGTATCTGCAGTTCTTAGTGTTTGAGGACAAAGAAAGTAACTTCTCACAGTATATTGGGTTTGCCTTTGAAATAAAAGCACAGAACTATTGACAAAAGGCTCACCTAACAGCAGAGCTGAGATTAGGTGCTGAGGGTTATTGTCTTCCTCTAGTCTCAAAGCTATGTGAGATGTCAGTTAATTGAAAATGGTAATTGTTCCACACAACAACATCAACTGTTTCATTCCAGGAAATGTGCTGCTCTTAAATTAATAGCCATTGATCCAGAGGTATTTCATGATCCTTCTCCATCGTTTTCTCAAATTATCCAGCTATCAGTCCTTGGGAGAAAACCTATTTCACCATTTTTATTGACCATTCTTTACTGAGTGACCTGGCTTCCTGTTCAGAGAGACTAAAATAGGGTCTATCCATCTGAATGTTTGTCAGACACACCGAGACACCTAACTTTCAAAACACCCACTACTTTTTACTATAAATACTCAGGATGAAAACTGATAAGTAATAGTACAAAGCAGTTACATGGTTATTACTGATAAATACAATGAAGTATGCTCTCATGCTGGGAAATTGCTTTTGTGATAGTAAAAATAGTTCCTTTCAATAGTGCATTTCAGTAAAATTTAAATTCCAGTTTGATTTCTTATGAAGGAATGCAGGTTATTTGGGTTTCTTTGTTTGCTGAAGGAATATATTTTTTTACAGCCTCTTTGAATAACAAACAACAATATAGCTTTGTTTTTGCACCGTTTTGAACAATTGGCCTTTATAATTGTTCAAAACGGTGCAAAAACAAAGGCCACTGCATTACTTAGCTTTTCCTTCGGAAGCTTAATAGAGAGATTAAGTGGTGCAAAGGTGTTCCATTGAGGAGACAGTTTACCTTCCTCATGGAGTCATTGAAAAAAAAAAATCAAAAAATACCACTTAGATAAGCAGTTGAAAACATTTATTGAGGTGCAACTCATAATGCTTTCTGTATTTGCAGTTCGGTAAATAATCATGTAGTAAATTTAAAAATTATTTTCAAAATAAACTGTAAATACTCTCAAATAATTTTTGGAAGACAAGAGTCATATTTTTTCAAAGCTTTCATTTCCATTTTAACTTGAAACAGTTTCACCTTCACTGGTATATTAACAAACTCTTGTCTATTTATTCATAATGTTTAGATTCCAAAGTGAAATTTACATATAAAGAATGATGGCAAAAGTGTACAGAAATATAAAGTTTTAAAATAAATGTATATTAACATCAGTTGTGCAGTGGCCTAGAAAATGCCTCCTTTAATCTCAGAAAAACATACTCTACTTTCCTCTCTTCAAGGGCTTTTTCTTACAAGGGGATGCAATTTAATGTAAACTGAAACAGTTGCCAGCAGGAAAGAAAAAGAAGTCTTGTGTGATATGAGATACTTTCTATTGTTTCAAAAATAATAGGCTGGTTGCAAAGAGTTTCTCTGTGTGATCTTAAGCTGCTGTATTTTTGTCTTCTTTTATTTATTAATAGACAGTTTTATATTAGAAGTGGAAAGGGGAAATCTGATTAAAGTTTCTAGGGCAGCTACAGTATAAAATCAGTTGAAATTTCATTTCCACATAACATACATAATGAATTCAGATGTAATATACCAGTTTTAATGCTCAATCTAGTTTATAGTTAATAGAATCAAAAGGTATGTGAGCCAGGGAATATTTTAAGAAAAAATTTTCAGCAGCTCAGAGGGAGTGGAAAAGATCCTTAGGCATATGGGGCTAAGCAAATGAAAGTGAAAACTACTTTTGTGAAGGAACATAAAAGACTCAAAAGAATTAACTACAGCAGGTAAGGACGTTTTTGCATCATTTATACTTGTAACAGTGAACACATGCACAGTTTGCATTCCATTTCTTGCCATTTTGTACATGCTTTGTCTTTCAGTGAATTTCAGCTGCATAGGTGGAAAGTAAGTGTGACTCAGAAATAACTGAATAAATTTTTTGGTGGTTATGCAAAGAAGGGTAGTTTGGTCATAGAGACAAAAGTTCCTCTTCAAAATATTTTTTTTTTTCAGATCCAATATCACTGATTTGTCTCCCTCCTATGTTTTATTGTGTTTCAAAATGTAATTGCAATCATTGTTGGTTTTGGTTTTGTTTTTGGTTTTTTTTGGTTAAAAACCCAAAGGAACATGGGTCATTTGAAATTACGGAATCTTCAGCATCACTCATGTGCCACTCCAGGTTCATGTTATTCCAAAAAGTTAACCGTTTTTTGAGAGCTTTTGCAAAGTTGGGCAAATTTGTACAGCATTGATACTCAGTTTGAAATATCTGAAAATATTTGAATATGTAAGCATAGCTGTAAGTGTGTTACTGTCATTAATAAGCCTTGAAGATCACAGCCATTTCTAGCTTTTGGAGCTTTATCTCTTTAAAGCTTATATTAGCAGCTAAAGGCTGTCTTTCTCAAAGTGATTTCACATTAAAATATCATAAAAATAACATTAATTATAGAGATGAGGATTACAGATGTAGATAACAGCTGAACATTGAAAGTGCTAAGCAGATCTGTAAGATAGCAGTAATGACTTAATTAAAACAAAATGCATCTGTATCTGAGCACAGCAATAAAGGAAAAAGAGGCAATCCACAGTAACAAAAACATGAGCAATTCAGCTGAAGTATGTAAGAGTAGTGTGTAATAGATTGGCTCAAGTAAGTCTAATTTATGCCAACCTTAAACATTAGCATTCTAATGGCTGCCAGAAATCTAGAATATGTTATCTTTTGAGTGCCAGGTAGTTTAGAGGGTAACTACCAATTACCCATAAACTGAGTCATATCAGAAATGACTTAATGCTTTATTTCCTCCCATGGCCAAGCTGGCTCTGATACCTTTGCAACAGACTTCGTTAATTCTGCTTCCAGATCTAAAGGGAAGCTGTTCTTTCCTGCTTATCAAATGGACTGAAATGACCTCAACAGGGAATAAAGTTGTTGCCAAGAAGCAGAGCAACATCAAGGCCTGTTCACACCAGGTGATATTCTATCTGGTGCATATGGCCCACACTTGGCCCACATAAAGCTTATCTCCAGTCCAGGCCTAGTTTCAAGAAACCCTTAATATGCTGTATTGTGTATATTCTGAAAATTCAACCATTTGTGGTCCATATGCAATAATATTAATGTTTAAAAAAATACATTAAATTCCTGTGACTAAGCTTAAAGGGAGCTGTATTTTCTCTCCCTGGTGTGAAGGGGACAAAACCCATATTCCCCTTATGTTAACTTTTTCTACATAGTCTTCAGATGGAAAAGGCTACAAAAAAATTCTCACTGGAGATACAATCAGCAGTACTTGCAGTTGTTATAACAGTCACAACTACCATTTTTACCACTCTGCTTCTGTCACAAACTGTGAGAACTGATTCAAGAATGTGCCTAATACACACCCATCCTTTGTTTTTCAAAAAATTTGAGAGCAATTGATTTCTTTTGACCATGCAATGTCTTCCTCTTAATGACAAAGAGAAGGAGCAATAACCAGACTGAATCATGGCAACAGAAGGCTTTGACTGTATTAGTCCAAACTGTATGCTGTCTGTAAGCAAATTATTAATCAATTTTGTGTCCCATATTGATGTAGGTCAAATAGAATTTATATACTGTAGGAACATCTAAAATGGCTGATTCTGCATGGATATGTACTATTTCATGCAAACAAGAAAATGATCACTTAAAATCATAGCAATTAAGTGGAACTTACATCCCTTTGATAGGACTCTACAGATGTTTAATGATAAGGGACTAGAAAAGGGAGCTTTAATTTGCATGTGTCCTTTTCTCAATGAATTAGTAGATATATATGGAATATTATTTTTAATATAGAAATATGTATTGACTAAGGGATTTTTTTTTAAGTGAAAAGACACTGTATGCAACTCAAAGATTTTCACTATAATGATACTAATACTTTTCCTTCCCTGAAATATTTATCTTCACTGAACAAGAAAAAATTTCCTTGGCTTATATATGTATCTATCTATTCAGGATCTCATATTATGTTCTGAAACGATTAAAGATGATTTTAATGTGGGAAATATTTAATTGCCTATGCAATAGATAATGCAATTTTCTTCCCCTGCTATAAAAACTTCACTATTTTATTTGAAAGGCTCTCAGAAAAATCTCAGTTTAAAATTAGAGAAAATGTTTTCACGTAAACAAGGAGTTACTTTATGTAACAAAATAAAAATTTAAAAATTAACTTATAGTCCATTCATTTTCATAAAGCTTGATCTTGCAGTCATTATATAGACTCATACACAGTCACTTTTAAATTCAGAGAAAATCTCTGTATGACTAGGTAAATACAAAGGAAGTTTAGATCACTAGCTAATAGAAAAAGTGCAGATGTTGCCTTGTCAGCGAAGTCTGCATTTAGATAAATAAAAGAGCAAGTTTTAAAGAAACATGAAAACTGAAAATATTATTTTGTATGCTGTCTGTAGATGAATGAGAAGGAAACCAGCTGTGTTGAACATGTACCAAAAATTATGAGAATTAATTGTAGCACCCATCAATTCTTAGAGTGACTGAATATGCCCAATATGCAGCACTTCCACTGTCAATGAGAGCTTCCTCTCTGGAAGACACCTATCCTTAAGCAAAGTTTAGTTTTCCATCAGTCTTTCCTCTTCAGGACAATTACTTTGCTAGGGTATGTGAACTGTGTGGGTTTTTTCATACTAAGTAGAAAGGTCCAATTTTTCTACTTTTTTATATTGAGAGTGTCATTTTATTGAGAGAATGAGGGTTTTTTAGTAGCATACTCTGATAGAATACCAATTAAGTCCCATTCAGTGGCTACTTCAGAGCTACTTCATTTTCAAAATGTCACTGAGGCATAAGTTAATTAAATTACATAAATTTAAGTCAGTGATGGAAGAAGCAATATTTGATATAAATAGCTGTAATTTTTTACTGAAATCCCTATTAGGAAAAAAAAAAGTATGATGATATATCACCAATGTAATTAACAGTCTTTTTATGAGTCATAGGGGAAGACATATCAAAAGTAAGTTAGCTGTTCCTGGGCAGGTAAGCAGGATAGTTGTTTCTTCTCTCTGTGCCTGTAGGGCAGAACTCAGTCAGACAGTAAAATTTAATGATGTACAGTCTGATATTAATTGTGCATGTACTCATGGGTCACAGTAAAGAGTTTGTCAGAGGTGGCAGCTTGCCGCAGGTGTTTAATGTCACATGATTCATAGTAAATGACTTGGAGCTCCCAAGTATCTACAACTAAAAATAATTCTGCTCTCTGCAAGTGCCCTCCAGAGCAGAATGGCTATCTGTTAGCATAAGATACTGGGTAGCAATTGACTCCAGTTAGTACCATTTCTCAAGCCATTTCTCAAGGATAAAAAAGTGATAATGGCCAACTTTGTCATTAGAAACCATGTTCTTAGCACTGGCTTAATTTTTAATATTTTCCCTTACCAGCAATATAAAAAACTAGCTTCTATCTTTATCATATGTAACATAAAATTGCAAAAGCCCCTATATGTCTGACTTCCAACACAGCAACAATTTCTTTTAAGCTTCTTTGGATGTGTTTTCAAAGATAGATGCTCTCTTCTTTTTCCCATTTATTCCCCCAACTGGAACTGGAAGGTTTTCCCATGAACATCATACCCAAAGCAAATGATGGGGTGGGGGACACTGGAGATTTTACATCATTTATGGTGCTAAGCTCATTTGAAAATTCCATCTTTTGAAATTTTACAGTTGACCTAAAACCTTCATGACAACTGTCACGCTTCTTAAATTTCTATTGCAACTTCTTGCTTCCAGTTCTACTTAGAACTGAGAAAAGCAGTATAAAAAACTAAAAAAAAAAGATAGAAAGAGTTCTAATACTTTGAAAAATATCAGGTGTTCTTTATATTTTTTAACAAGAAACATAAAACATATTCTTACCTCACATTATCTATCTTGCTCAGCCCAGCACAGATTCCAGAAAAATTCCTGAATACGATCCCAATTTCTAATTTATTATTTTAAATTAAAAAAAACCCCTTACAATTATACAATAATTTTGGAATCATATCTTCTTTTCAGAAACAACACTACTAAGTTTGAAAACATGCCAAATGCTAGGTGAGTTTTCAGTGGGAAAACTTCTAAAACACATTAATGGTTAACCAGGTTTCGGCAATATGTCTCTCTAAGACTGACAAAGGACACCTTGTGCAAACCAGCATTCACATCTGTCATCCCAACACAGGCAAGGGGAAATACAGTAGATCTGCAGCGTCTTTGGCACTCAGTGTCTGCAAAATCTTCACAAACTGGTCAAGGAATGGGATTTTCCTGCTCTTCTCCATGCTGCCACACCCCCATCCTGTGTGCAGTTTTGGGTACCACAATATAAGAAAGATACAAAGCTATTAGAGAGTATCCAAAGAAGGGTAACAAATATGGTGAAGGGTATAAAGGGGAAGCCATGTCCAAGGTCACTTGATTTGTTCAGCCTGGGAAAGAAGAGACTGAAGGGAGACCCCATTGCAGTCTACAACTTCCTCAAGAGGGGAAGAGGAGGGGCAGGCACTGATCTCTTCTCTCTGGTGACCAGTGACAGGACTGAGGGAATGGCCTGAAGTTGTGTCAGGGGAGGTTTAGGCTGGATATCAGTAAAAAGGTTCTTCTCCCAGATGGTGGCTGGGCACTGGAACAGGCTCCCCAGGGCAGTGGTCACAGCACCAACCTGCCAGAGTCCAAGAAGTATTTGGACAATGCTCTCAGGCACATTGGTGCGACTCTTGGAGCTGTCCTGAGGAGGGACAGGAGTTGGACTTTGGTGGTTCTGGTTTGTCCCTGCCAGCTCAGGTTGTTATCACAATACAATAAACTTCTGTAGCAAAACTGGCTGCCACATTTGCAGAGAGTTAACATGTCAGTGTCTCTAAACAGCATAAAATTCCTTCTCCACCCCTGCACCATGTCCTTTCACTAGAGGTTATTTGGAACCTGCTTGACTTGTTTCCAGTGGAAACCTAGAAACCAGACATCCTCTGACATCTAGAAATCTAGAAGATCTCTTTCTAAAGGTAATGTGTAAAGTTGACATTCTTTTAAGACAGGGAATACACTGAGTGACTAAATTGAGACTCTGAAATTTAAGTGTCAGAAGTTGAATGCCTCCTCACATGCTCAGTCACAAGATTTGCAAATGTAGACTCCAGTCAATGGGAAAGGAAAAAAAAAACCACTACTAAAAGATGTTTTGGAAGTCTATATTGTATTCTGACTCTCCTGAGGAATGTTTTAACAGTTAGTGTAGTAAGAATAAAAAGAAAGATTATTGACAGCAAGAAGCTTTTTACCTCCGTCTGGAAAGGAAAAACTTAAGGTCAATATTGTACCACAAAGCTTTTTCAAGCACAGCAAAGAAATTAATGTTTTCCTTTTAATTTGAAGGCATGAACTGGTTCTACTCATTTACAGTGCATGTAATTTGGGAAAGTTTCTTCTTTCAGCTGCCTCAATAGCTAATTGGAAGTGATAAACCACTCCAGAGATTTTAGGTCTACTAAATTACTCCTTTGCAGGGTGACCGGCTAGGGAGGAAAACCTTGGTAATTAAGACTGTGAATTAGACACTTCAATTAAGAAGAACATAAGAAAAGGAGATTCAAACAAAAAAAAAAGTACAAAACATAACACCTAAGAGAAGGTATTAATACTGTATATGAAAATATACACATGACCTGGATTCTTTTTCACACTAATGGAAAAAAAATTCTTAATACAAGCATATTGCATATATTTTAGAGAGCCTTCAGGCTGCCAAAACTTTTGAAATGGTATCTGTATAGGTACCTTAATTTTTCATCTGATTTGTAAAATTTGTGTTACTGGATATTCCAGTCATTCTTCACTGTGACTGTGAATAGGGTCACACAGACCGTGAAATCAGTTGCAAAAGGTTTAAGGTCTGAGTAACAGAAGAAAGGTAAATAAGTATTGCTTGGGTTTTGCTAGTGAAGTTGATGACATAAAACGTGTAACTTATAGATTCTGACAAATTTTATATATGCAAATATATATATTTATATAAACACACACACACACATAAATTTGAAACCAAATGTGACCTTTAAAAAAAAAGGGGAGGTGGGAGAAATGATTAATGGTCTTAATTAATATGTAGAACAGGGGAGCTGGAAAGGTTACAAGTTAAATCATTTTTCTCCCTGTAAATGCAAATAGTTCTTCACACTGTTGGTTATGCAACACTAATGCAGGAATATTTGCAAATATTTTCAGAAATCCTATTCAAAAGCCACGAAATGCCAACACATGCTGTTGGTCAGTAAACAAACTGGAAGACACAGAGGGCAGTGTGCAATTATAAGTCAAGGAAAGAGTCAGGAATGAGAGGAGGCAGGACAGAGCCAAGGAAACTGCAGAAAAATTATATATTAATATATTAGAGATCTGTGGATAAAAATCTTGACAAAGTCTCCTTTCACAGTTTCTGCATGTTAAATTTCTACTTCTAGTCTGTTGCTATTGGAGAACTTGCTCCTTGTAAACTCTTGGAAGTTGTATGAAGGTAAAAACCTTTTTTATTCAATGAACCACTTTAAGTACTTTTTGATAAGAACAGTTAACTGAAATGAACTAATATATTTTGACTGGATCTTCTTTTGTTCCAACACTGTGGTGTTTATAGACAGGCTTTGCAGATGTGTTCGTAATCTAATATCAAAACAAGCAAAAAGTTGCATAGACCAGCTGTTCCATAGAAATACATATATAAAAGTAGTAGTTGCTACATCAGAATCTGGAGAATTGTATGACTATTTCATAAATATTCTGAAGAAGGGAAGCAGAAAATAATCTTTTAAGGCACAGTGCAGATTCTGCGATCTCGTAGTCTTCTTGAAACACTCAATAAGGCAAAGGTTTAAAGACAATTTTGTAGATTGTCTTTAAGAGTGCATGCATTTGAATAATGTAATTTGGGAGATACGCAGTATGCAACTTTCTCCACTCTAATTTATCTAGATCTTCCATTAATATTCTGATTATTTTAATAATGAGCCCACTCTAATTGTATATTCTAGCTATAATTGTAGTTCAGTTTACTTGAATTTGGAAGTGGAGTGAGAAGTAGATCTTTCCAGAAGAAAAAACAGTCTGAGTGCGGTGTTTAACCTGACCATAAATTTTCTCAGAAGTCTTGCAGGCAGTTTTTTCTCTGGAAAATGTGATTCTAAATTCACATATTCTATTATTTACAAAGAGTTGGATAAACAAATATAAGACTTTTCTTGGTGCAGCAAAGAGATACTCCCTGGGAACAGGTGTCAACTGGTAGGAAAAGTAAAGACAGAAAACAGAAGGCATTGTAATCTAAATGTCTAATTACAGATGTTTGTAATCAGCAAATCTGTTCACAACTTTGATCATGTCTAATACATACTTACCCAGCACACCCCTTTGAGTGGTCAGACTGCTATTTCAGCTTTTTACATTTGCCTAAAACAACCTGGCTAGTCTGTGATGATGCAGAGGTATACAGAGTGCCCAGGCAGGTGCAAAGAAGAGTTGCTTTATTGCAAAAATCAGGCCTTTTAAAGCAGTTAGCTGGCTATCAGTCTACATAGTTTTAAGGCAGAACAAGCCAACCAACCAACACACACCATGATGTGGACATGTGGCTGTCATTCAGCACATCTCTCATGTCTCTCACAACTCTCACGTCTCTCTAGCCCTCTTTCCAGATGAGTCACTTTCCAATAGTTCCCTCCTACTTAGCCCAAGTAGCAGGCCTGAGCCATGATTTTACAAGTATAAGAAGGCCCTTATTTTATACTGCTTTACCTATATGCCACACTACTCTGACCAATAAACCTAATCACATTTGAGTAGAACACTTACATGTTCAGTTTATTACCCTGGTTTCCTAAAATTTGTGTTCCATTTCTCTAGTGGTGAATTTTTCCAGATGACCAAAGTAACGTGAATTCTTCATTGGATCAAGTTTTGCTTGCATGTAAAAGGGGCAAATAAATATTCACAGGAAATTTATGATGTTATGAAACTCTTCTCTCTTCTGAGCATCAAAATGAGAGAACAGTAAACTTGATATTCTCACCTGATAACAGTTTTGACTTCACAGTTACTGGCTGGTTTGAGAGCCAAGCTTCAAACCCTCAGTTTCTAGAAATACGAGAGAGCTGCTTCATGGAATAACATGCACATGGACAGAATAGTTTGGTCTTTGAATGTCCTGACAAGGAAGTTACATTGCTATGATGGTGGAACCAGTTCACCTCATAACCATTTGAAGAAGAAATGGACAGTTGAAACATTATGCTTGTACTACCTGCTTACACTTGTCAGAGTCAGTCTGAAGATCCCTTATTTTGCCTCACAACTGTCTCCAAAGGGTCTCAGAGTTGAGACCCCCAGACTTCAAGACTGGCCTGTCCAAGGGGGGCGGGANAGCGTTCTTAATTTACCCTGCAGCTAGAGAATTAAAGTATGAACTTCATAATGTCTATATGGAGAAGTTATAGAAATCACAGTTATTTGACATAAAAATTGAATAAGGAATAAAATTTTCTATTATTATTTTTCTTTACATATGCCAACAGTGAAGACCCAAATGTCATTCATGGAGACCACTCTAGAGGGAAAAGGTGATTTCTGTAGCTGAAAGAAAGTTACAGTAAGAAAGAAATGGTTTCTCTTAGATATTTTATGCATTATGGTTTACCACAACAGTTTACTGATGGCTGCATAATATCTTGGAAATTACAATTTAATAAAAACATTTTTCAGACTGTGAGCAATGCTTGCAACTTGATTCTGAGAGCTTAGAAAACTATCTATTATAATTAATTTAAGAAATTTTCTAATTAGCTAACAGAAGTGGAACAGATTTGAGTTGATGTGAGATATTTATTTAATAGAATAAATACTAACTGTTTAAAAAATTTTTAGCCATTGCAGATGTTGTAACTCTCTTTATGAGGTTCATCCTGTCCTTAAGCGTCCAGAGGTCTGATTGCAATGCATATACAAAGGCTTCCAGAAGAAAACAAATCTAAGATGTCCCTCTATTATGATAAGTAGAAATAATATTCTTCTTACTAAAGTAAGCTTATACATGCTTTTACAGTTTGTGAAGGATTTGTTATATTTGGCTGAACTTACATGGATAACGTAGGAATCCGTCTGAATTTTATCTGAAACCTAATCCAAATTTTCTCCTTTTCTTTCTTAGATTGACTCAGAGTTGGTTATATACTCTGTACATATAATTAAAAGTCTATAACATATACTTCTGAGTCTATAGTTGTTATGAAGCTATAATATTGTTGTGGTTTGTAGTAATTTTGGAATCTATGTGTTTGTGCTTCCTATCATTACGGGTTTTAAATGGCTAATCAGCAGATTTGCTGGCTGAGATCTGGTGGTTCAAGTTTACTGATATAATGGTTAGAAGAAATATTCTAAAAGCTCTCATAGCTGTATTAGGGTTCTATTAGGACATGCCAGAATATATGTCTTTGAGCTCCTGAGCTCTGGATCAGTCTATGTCCAGGGGCTCAAGCAACTGAAAATCCCTTGAATGCTGACAGATTTCACCTGTGTTTAGCATTTTGCTAAACAGATGGGGAGCAAACTGCCTGTACTTCCTTCCTGAAAGAGGCACAGAGGAAGAGTCTAATAATAATCATATAAAGGAATGGCATTTCTGCCTGAAACATTTCCGAGAGAGCACTACACACAAGCAGTAAACTGGTATAACTGACTGCAGATGGTAATTTAAAAAATGAATACATTATTAAGTAGACTTGTCTTCCCTTCTAAAACTGAATAAGGAGGTCACTGAATTAGTTTTCTTTAATGAAGTCAGTGACAGGTATTTCCGACAGAGAGCTACTAATATCATCAAAACCAAATATTAATATTTAAGACTTTAGCTTAAATCACAGTCTGGTTTCTGCCCTTTTTTTTAAAAAGTCAGGACTATTTCTTGTATTCTATTTTTAAGCAATTGGCAGAAATATTAGTGTCTGAAGCATAGGATCTACTACCATTTACACCTTTTTTTCAGGAGGGAAACTTTAAGGTAGGTATTTCACAATTCAGTGACTCATATGTGGTTTTCATTTGGGTTTTTTTCATCTTCTTATAGAGTTCTTGTTTCCTCCACCATTCCCAGAAAGTAAGTTCAGGGGCCTCCAGGAAAAACATCTCCACTGCTGCCCTGATTGATTAGGAATTAAACAACATTGCCATTGTAAGAAATTCTTTACTAGCAAGACATTCTTCACTGTGGGGGTGGAGAGGTACTGGAACAGATTGCCCAGAGAAGTTGTGGGTGCCCCCTGCCTTGGAGTGTTCAAGACTGGGATGAATGGGTCTTTGAAATACCTGGTCTAGTGGATGGTGCCCCTGCTTATGGCAGGGGGGGTGGAATGGACTGCCCAGGGAGGTGGTGAAATCACGGTCTTTGGAGGTGCTTAAGGAAAGACTGGATGTGGCACTCAGTGCCATGGTCTAGTTGGCAATGTGGTGTTCGGTCATAGGCTCAACTTGATGGATCTCAAGGGTCTTTTCCAGCCTAACTCTGTGATTCTCTGAACTAGATGGTCTTTAAGGTCCCTTCCAATACAAGCCATTCTATGGTTCTCTGATCGTTAAGATCCTGGATCAAGATATTACCCTGCAAGAAAAGACAAGGATTGTGTCCATTGTGCCCTTCCAGAATCCCTTAGGAATTCTGTGGTCCATGTTATGCCTTTCACAGAGTGATTTTGAACACTGTGCTTGTGCTTTATGTCACTTTTAATGTAAACAGAATATGCTCTGAATTTCTTCTCTGCCAATTGCAGCCTGCACACTGTGCCAATTTTGTTGTTCACCTTGTGTCAAGACTTAGCTGATGGGTCAGAAACATCATCCAATTTTTCTTTCAGCTGATCATACAGAGTGGTATTTGAGTAGATTGATTTTTAGGCAAAAAATATTCTTAATTAATTTTCATCTTATTTTCTATGCCTTAAAGGTACTTCATTAGAACATGTGCTTCTTTCAGAGATCCTTTTTTTTTTGCCTTGAAATCTCATACTGAAAATAAGCAGCCCCTTTTAGAATCATGAACAACATAGGAAAGGCTTGTTTCAGGACTAAGCTCATGGATGAATAGATTAATCCTGAGTGAGTAGGACTAAGCATTTAAATACTTTTTATCAATTGGAACACCATTACCTTTTTTGAAGATGCAAGGCTTGTTTCAGAATTCTGATTTATTTGTTATTTTTGTTTCTATGAGAACATATCACATATCTATATTCACCTTTATCTGTGTGTGTTCGCTCCTACTGACTGAGAGTTCCATATCTGGGACATGTTCTCTCACTTTAAAGCCTATATGAAATTATAATAAAAGAGTAAATGTGTCTGATGCACAAATCATGCATTACATACTTTTATAAAGACTTATTTGTTTTGTACCCCATGACTAGGATGCATAGAGCTTCATGATGCATTCTGTAACAGACAGAACTAACTGGATACTTTCTGAGACAGCTTTCAGTAGAAAATCTATTTGCTGAGCCCAAAATGTTTTCATTCCTGCAACTTATTACCATATTTACTTCCATGGATTTTATAGTAATCCTCTGAAGTCATCCTTAGCTATATTCTTGTCTAGCTACTCTAGATTAGAGACTCAATATCTTTTTTTTTAGGATTGGATGATGTCTGGTTACTGCATGTTTCTGTTCCGTGCAATCCCAACACCTTGCATCTGTGACCAGATCTAGGCAGACCAGCTATAAAAATAATTTTGAATAAGTATGCCAGATGAACAAGCTTATAAGATGTCAGAAGTAAATATATCTAATACAGCCAGAAATATCTGAGTACTTTTTATCATGGAGATGGGGACTTAAAGTACTTGAAAGACTCAACCTTGGCTCTGGGTTTTGTCACAGAGAGCTTGGACATCAAGAAATTTCTCTAATTTTCATCACATTATGGAAAGTGTTTTGTATGGTCCCTGTAAGAATATAAAAGTAAACTGGACATGAATTATATGTAAAATATATTAGTCAGGTAAAGTCTAATGCCCCGACCAATCAGTGTTAGATTTGAGTATAACCATGTAGGTATAATTATGACCAGATATCACTGAAAAGGTTGAAGAAAAGTACCAAGAACTTAGTTTTGACCTAGAAGTTCTGTATATAATGCAATTCTTGCAGTGAAGAAGCAGAATGCCTTCACTAAATTGAGAAAGATTAGAGGATGGACAGCTCTTCGTAAAAACTGATTAGCAAGGCAGTAGCAAACATCTTCAAGTTATCAGGATTGTCTTGACAATGAAAAGAACAAATCACACTCTGTGAATTTGAAATTGCTTTCCTAATGTTCCTTTTCAAACATACCTGTTTATCTCCAGACTGTAGGAATTAACCTCACACTACTTAATAGCAAAGGCTGACCTGTTGATTTATTTGAGGGATTAAGGCCAGTGTTACTATGACTTTTGCCGTAAAAGGAGGAGCTGGAAGGGTAGAAGAAAGAAAGACTTGCCACCCTCAAAGTGAAAACAAAATAGTCTTATGTCTATTCCCACAGTCTTAAAGGTACTTTAGTCGTTGCCATAATAGCTTTTGAGGTCCAAGTTTAAAAGACAAAAATTGTCTTTCCAGGATTGGCAGTCCGTTTAGAATTCATGACTTGTTCAATTCTCTAATTTTGACTGACACACTTTCTAGTTTGTTTTCTCTAGGGTGGTTTATTTAGAAAAAACTTTCAGTGTATGAAGAAGAAAAAACTTGGTCTCATACATGTGGCCTCAACAAAAATTCCTTACTATGTCTGATAAGGAAAAATATTTTTGATTAATTTATAAGAAAATGAAGCCCAGGGGTTTATGTATAAAAAATACTGTGCCAGCATATAGTATTTAGGAACCCGGGGTGGGATCCATGAAACCAGATACATTTATCAAAATCCTTGCCCAGGAAGACTCATTGTAACTACGTAACTCTGGCACCTGATGGCCTGTTAGCACAGAGAGGCAGAGGCGTGACCCATGGTCTCCATTCACACTATGAGGAGACTGGATATAAGGTACATCCAGTCCAAAAACAGGAATATACATTGCATCAAGCCTATGCCTGCATATAGATCCATCAGACTGACCTTAATAAGTCACTATTGTGGCTATACCCTGCAAGAGTGCAGCTGGAAGCCATTTGCAGACTGAAAATAGCTGGTCTTCTACTAGTTTGGGCAGCTGTCATGTTAACTCACCTTGACTCATACCAACGTACTTCAGATAATTTTTTTTAGATACTGACAGATGGTTCTCTACGTTCACTGTTTGGCCACAGAGGAAGGATCAAAAGGTTGAGTCCCATGCCTTCTTTGATCCAAATCTGCAAATCCTACCTCTCCACTCAGAATACAGACTGGGATGGATGTTCACTTCAGTTTGAAGCTGGGCCATATTGCACAACCAATAAAAACACAAAATTCCGGATCAGCAAAGCAAAAAAAAAAAAAAAATAAAAAGCAAAAATATTTTACTGGAAATAGGCCTTGTGGGCATACCAGGAATAAGTAAAGGTCCAGTGTTGTGACTGTTTCTTTTAATCCATTTATGAATTTTGTCTTGTGACTCTTTTTGTACAAACAATGTATGTAATTTGACACAATAGGAATTGAAGTACCTGTAAAAACTCAACCAAAATATACTTGAAGGCATCTGGATCACATTTTTAGTGTTAAATTTCACATAAGTTGCACTTCATGATCATAACACAATATTGAATATAGCTCTAAAATTCTTCTGGATAATATTGGGCTTGGAAATTATTTTAAAGTTATTTAGGACTTCTGCATACTATTCCCTTTTGCTTTCCTCCCTACACCACATATGCTCCTTAATTAGGGCTCTTCTTTCTAGAAATTACAAACTCAATTTTGTTTGGCCTAGGATTTTGATTTTTAAGGAAAAAGGTAATGTCCAAAGTTATTGCTCAGTAATATGTATAGAAGTGGTTATTTGATGCTAATTACCTTTTTTTTGATAAAAATTCTTGTCATTCCATGAAAGTTACTATACTACTTTTGATACATTTAATTTAAAGGTCTCTAGTCTCTAAAGATTTATTGTCATGATTAATTTTAAACATCTGCTTAAGTCATTGGTTTTTATGAGGTTACTTGTGCTCAAAGTTAAGCATGTGACTATTTTATGTAAGAACAAGGCTGTGATTTGCTGCAGCCTAACAGGGTTAAAAAAAAATTTTGAAAAGTTTAAAATAGAAAATTGCAAGAGCTACATTACGGGAGCCCCCTAAAATATGTTACTGCAATATTTGAAATAATTTAAACTAATATTAGGTTTTTTTTGAAGTGCAAAAGCCATATTTTCACTACTTAAAAAATCAAATAAGAAATTTAAATGTAAGTATAAATATGCTAATGCATACAAATTAATGGGGTTAGTCTAGGCACTTGTTGTTATATATACATAAATGCACCCATACATATNCAAGAATTTCTCCAACATTCTTTTGGTCAAAATAGGGTTTGTTGTTATACATACATAAATGCACCCATACATATGCCTGTCATAAAAGTGAACACTTTGTTTACTTTTATTTTTTGTTTTTTATTATTAGACATATTGTGGGTTAAGCCCCATAGTCAGCTAAGCCCTGCAGAGGCACTCTCTTGCTGCTCTGCAGTGGGATGCAGGAGAGAAGGGTAAGGGTAAAAGTCAGGGGGCTCATGGATTGAGGTAAAGACAGTTTAATAGGTAAAGCAAAAGTTGCACACCAGGAAGCTCAGAAGAGGGCAGATTAAATATCAGGAAGAAATTCCCTACTGCAAGGGTGGTGAGGCCCTGGAACCGTCTGCCCAGGGAGGCTGTGGACTGTCCCTCACTGGAGATATTCAAAACCCACGTGGGTGCAGGTCTGTGCCCTCTGCTCCAGGATGACCCTGCTTGAGCACGGACATAGGACCAAATTACCCCACTGTGGTCCCTTCCAACTGTACCCATTCTGTGAAATTAACAATTCCATATCTGCCAGAAAATATTATACTGACTCTTTGGAAATGTCTTAGGCATAAGCAGAAGGACCTGTCTGAGAGAGTTCCTGTGATTGCCAGCAGTGTCCCCAAGGTGATTATCAATACAACTATCCATACAAACAGTGCCTATCATTTGTCTAGGTCCAGAAAGAGCTTCCTAGAGTATAGCTATGATGGTAGGGCTGTCTGAAATTCCCACCTGAAGAGGCTCTGTGATAATTTGTTGATGTATTATTTGAAACCAGAGAGCAGCTCAGTCAGCCACCTTGTCTCACATCAGTGCCTTGTTTCATCTTAGCTCACGATCTATGTTCTGGGCCACTCCAGGAACAGACGACTGAATGTGCTGGTTATGTGCACAGGCACAGGCCTGACATACTGGTAATCCACAAGTGTAACTGAAATTTCTTCTTATACAGCAATTATTACTTTCATCCCATAAATTTTGCTGGAGGGTCAGCCTGTTTACAAATGGCAATTTCTTTTCAAAATGACTGGGTCTTTTTAATGCAGACAAGACAAAAAGTTTATCCCCATGTAAATAAATTCATTCTCTTTTGTGAAAGCCAAATTAAAGTATTTAAACATTAATGACTTTCAAGCCTTTCTTAACACCATTTCCCCCTGTTTCTTAATAGGCACGTGAAATCTACTCCCAGGTGAAATAATGAGCTACAACTGGAGTTGCAGCAGTTGCAGGGATATCCTTCCGCTTTATTGAGTTAATCTTTATCAACTCCAGGAAGGTCATTCCTGACAGATTTTGTCAGATCTGTTCTTAAGGGCTGCCAATCTTCAGTCTCTACAATTTAGTTCAGTAACCTCTTTAGTTCTTAGAAGTCTTTCTGATGGAAAATCTTTCTCAAAGCCTAGCCTAAAGTTTTCCTGCTTTATTTTAAGTCTGATAACTTTTGACTTTTCTACTATGGACATTGAGAACAGAAGACTTTACATACTTTAAAGCAGTTATAATGTCTTCAGTTTTCTCTTCAGGCTGCAGCAACCTATCTTATGAAAACTCTCTTACTAAGCCATAGGAATTAGAGCTCTGTCACTGTTATGGGTTTTTTTCTGGATTTTTCCCAGAATATACCATATTGTTCTGCAAATATCATGAACATTTTATCTTTGTAATATAAGATATATATTTTGAGAGTAGAGAGCAAATTCCTAAAAGGTTAAATTGCTAAATGAAAATTGAGTGAAAAAAATTATGTATTTTCACATGGGAAACCATCATAAAACATATGGATAGAAATAATTTCAATTTTGCGGGCTCTGCCAAATCTAGATTCAATTTTTATTCACTATGACAGAAATTCAGGGAACATCATCCTGTAGTCATGGATTTAGCAAAATTACATAATCATGTAAAGTGGGAAAGTTTATATTTCATTAGGCAAGTGGACTGAAGAACTGGTCCATAAAAAATAGGCCAAGGGCTATTACAATATTAATATAGACCAATGGATCCCAAGCCCATTGGTTTTTTTTCATATCTTGGCCACCCTTGTCAGCACAAAACTTGCACATCACTTCTGATGTGCACTCCCACAGCCAGTTTCTGGTTGTGCTTCATGATTTAGAATTGAAGTATAGAAGGAAAGAAAGATAAAGTTTTGCATTGACCCCTTTTCCTGCTCATTTTCTCCCCATTGTTTAGGATCACACAAGCAGCAGCCCCTTGCACAGCAGTGA
Organism: Alaudala cheleensis; assembly: GCA_013398995.1. Taxonomy (NCBI): domain Eukaryota; kingdom Metazoa; phylum Chordata; class Aves; order Passeriformes; family Alaudidae; genus Alaudala; species Alaudala cheleensis. Next base: position 186,459 of record VWYE01018343.1, read on the forward strand.
TATCAGGCATATAGTTGTCTGAAACTTACTGAAACTTGTTCTTCAGCTAGGGACAGTTCAATTTATACTTGCCCTGTGTCCTATATTTTTTAATCTACGTATCTGCAACTGTCCAAAGAATTATTTTTGCCTTGATACCATATCATGGCTCTTTATTGTTATGTTCTATATATATTTGTTTTAATGATGATTAATTTTGTACCATTGATTTTTGCATAGCAAGAATCAGAACCTATAGCTATATAATTGCCAGGATATCTCTTCTGAGATAACCCCGGATGGTGGTGAACGGCTGCTTTCTCACTGCCCGTGCTTGGAAGAAGGAATCAGAGAGTCTTCGGGTTGCAGTTTGAAGATGTTTATTTTAGAAGTATTATCTCTAAGTTCAGTCAGACCAGCGTGGTGTTCACAAGCAGCTGGAAAAGTGAATTCTCCCTGCCCAGGAACAGCACCTGGGTTTTTATATTCTAAACTACATTAACATTGTTTTCCTCTAAAATCCAATAACTAAAATCCAAGTCACACAATGAAATCACACCTTTACCCAATCCTAAAAACCATCACCCCTTGCAAAGAGGAAGAGGAAGAGAGAGACAGGAAAATGTGACTTTATCACATTGATCTGCCTCCATCTTTGCCCCATTAATACCTATACAGAAAAATCTAAAACTACTATTTTAACACCCAGTGATATAATAAAAAACACACCAATCAAACCCTCGTGTCATCCAACTCCTCAGACAGTTTTGGCAGCCTTTTCCAAGGTGTCAGATCAAAGCCACTGCTGTCTCTCACACAGGCCGTGGAGGGCCAACCCCCTGTCCTGGCTGCTGCCCATCCAGGAGACCCAGAGGAATACTCTGGTCTCCCACAATAATCAGAATCTATCTATAGCTTTTCCCTTCTGTCACTAAATCCCTTTCCTCATTCTTTGTTATTTTTTCTTTTCTCTAACAACTGATTGTATTTTGCAGTTTCCTTCTTCCATTACCTCTTCTCTGTTTTGTTTTCACAGATAGATGAAAATAAAGACAAAGACACAGGAAAGTATTTCCACTTTTTGCTTGCACTATTGTGTTTATGTAAGTCTCTTGCTGTCCTTATTCTTTATCTGTCTATCTTTCTCGTTTGTTTTTAGGACTGTGACTGTTCTTTGTTTGCTGATGCTGCTAATGTTTATAACAAAGTTCCTGAAGTTTTACTTCCCTTATTGCAGTTCCTGTATTAGGAAAAAAACACACTAACAAAAATCCCACATTTGTACTGCCTCTTCCATCTGCTATGCCACTGAGATTCTACTCACATGGCACTTAGAAAAGGCAATGTCACAATGCATAAAATTCAGCAGGAACCAGCAATAATTAGGTTAAAATTGTTTATTCCTCTGATTACAGTACTTTTCTTGTCAGGCTGTCAGTGTTGGGATAACTTCTTGCTCATGTTTTCAGACTCTCTGCTAATGTGACTTTGAGCAACTGAAAGAATACTTTGTGACTATACAAAATTAGAAGGCAACATGTGCTCCTTATGGCTTTTAATAATTAGCTACAGCCACTATAATGTCCTTCATTTTACCTGAAAGTTTGTCCTTGAACAAATTCTAGGCCTCTTCTGTTCTCATTGTGCTTTGTGATGATCTTTGCCTTTTCATTGATTCAGCACTTACCTTTGAGCCTTACTTTTCAAATATGTTGAATTTGCCTTTTATCAGCTTAAAAATGTGAATCTCATGCATATTTACATTGCAAGCTGTGACAGCTCTGGAAGAGGTCAGGTGTGTCAACTGCTCTATACATCCACAAGAAACTCTATTATCTCTTGAACAGACACAGCTTTACAATGTGTAAAACTAAGCATATTTTTCTGATAATATTGCTTTCTTATTTTGAAACTCATAGTTTGGGGGTTTAGGTTTAAAGTTTTAAATAAGATTAGTCTTAATATTGTAAAAGAAGAAAAGTTTGAATGAAAAAAATATTTCTTCCATTGTAATTTTGTGGCTGTCACCAAGGAACAGTGTTGCCTTTAAAATTATATCTGTGACTTCCTTTTCATTGTAATATCAATTTTTCTAATTATGGGATGATAAGGGCAGAGAATCTTAACTGAACAAAAAAAACCCAAAAACAACAAAACACAACAAAAAACTCTGTTGAATGAGATATTTCATACTCTATAACCTGATTCAGAACTCTGCAGTACAAGAACACAAAATATTTGTATTTCATTGCTTTTATCTCCTCTTTTTTGTAGCTGGACTTGGTCTGTTAACTCATTTTTTAAATATACATCTCTTTATGATAATCAACACTGGGGTAAATTATTGGTGAAATTGAGTTTTGTCTAGAATTATATTTAAAGCCTGTGGGAAGTCAGGACAAAGGAAAAATTACACAAGTAGTACATTAGGTGAACTCAACCCTGACCTTCAATATTACAGAGTAGGAGTGACATGAAGGACGAAAGATGAGGCTAGGAGAGCTGTAACCTAAGAAAACAAGAAACGAGGGAAGGGTTTACAAAAATACATAATAAAACTAGCCTCTAGTGGGAACTGTTTTATTTTTTTTTAGAGAAATCCTAACTTATTTATACATATGTTCTTAATTGAAATTCCAAAGCAGTGCCTGCACAGTTCCCTTTGCTTCCATTTTGCTGGTTCCTATGATCACTCTGAGTGATATTGGTCACTTACTCTGATATAAACACTTTTATCTATTTTACAGTTCCAAGATACTCATTTTACAGTGCCAAGGTATTTATTATGTAACAAAAAAGTTGTACAACAATATTTTTGGAGCCTTATGTTGCTCTGATAATGACAGGTTGAATCTATCCAGAAGGAGACTCTAACATCAATGAAAAAAGGAAACCCAGCTCTTCCCAAGGCTGAAAAAAATATTTAGAAAGTAGAACTAATGGTAATTTATCATTTATGACAGCATCTGGCAAACATTTCAAACCTTGTTTATAGCTTTAAATTCTATGCATAATTTACCAATGAAAAACTGAAGTTACTATCTTCAGAAATTATTAAGGGAGATACTTCAATGCAAAAATACAGAAAAGGAAAGAAGGCAGCACATAAGATTTTTACATTGAGTTAGAACAGACTTGTGACAACTTTGTGAAATATTTTGATAGAAGGGAGAATACTTTCATCAAAATGTTTCATTTCTTGAGTTCATATTAATACATACCTCAGTCTCTTGTTAGACTATGGAACATATAGCTTCATAGTCTAGCACAGCAGAATTCAGACAGGATTTCTGTCAAGTATCACATGTAATGTCAATTATTTGATATAAGATTCATGTTAACGGAATTGATCTCCATTTACATATTAGAAAATAGTCACTACTATAAGAAAGAAATTATCATTCTTCTTCAAGAAGAGATGTTTGAAAGAACAGTATAGGAATATCAGCAGATATTATTTCTTGTGTCACAGAACATACATATTTCCAGTGTTATGTTTTCCATTTCTTTAACCAAGAAAAAAGAGAGGTGAAAAAAGTGATTTTACCCAAGTTTTAGACTAAAAATTTACTGTGTTTTGAAATGCGTTTTTTTCAGATTTCCTTTGGGACCTTTATATGGCAGGAAATTCTAACAAACAAGTTAACTGGAGCTGAATGTAAGGTCTCTCCCCAGGGCTCTTCCCTGCACTGGGCCACCTCTTCTGCCTCCATTCCTATTCTCAGAATTTTATCAGAGGTTCTTATAGCAACAGAGAAAACATTCAAACTGATTAAAAAAACCAGCAAAAAATATATCAGCATACTATTCCTCTTACATATCTACCCAAGATGTCATCCTGCCACATTCTAATCTTTTTGGCTTGCTTTAATTAACAAAAGATAATCAGACCAGGTTTTTGTTTAATTGCTATTAAACCATACAGTGTAGAGTTTAGTATACGTAGGAAGAAAACAGGTGCACTTGAAACAAACCAAGAAAAAGTGTTGTTAAAAATATCCTTCATAATTGTGTAGGGTCGGGATGTAAAATCCCTCTAGGCCTGGGAGTCCTCAGAGAGGTGAGGACTGAATTAGAACCCTCAAAGAAGCAAAAATACATAAATCCACACAGACATGAGGTAGAAATGCAAGTTCAGTTTTTAATGAGTAGAGGATTTTTAAGTGCCTTAGCAAATGAGAAACTGAAATAGTTCATAAGAAAAGGACCTAAAGCCTAGTTTATAGTTCAGCAGGTTTACCTTCTGCAAAGGTAGTTAAGTTCATGACATAACCAAAATAATGTAGCCTTGCTAAACATTCCTAGATAGAACAGACAGAGCAATATACATAGAATTTATGTAAGAATTACGATTACTTTCGCACATCCATCTTAGCTTAGGATAGGTTCAACACTGTTGTAGAAAATTCATGTTTTAGCCTGATTGGCCAAAAATAGAATAAAATGCACTGCTTAGACAATGCTAGTGAGACACAGAAAACACCAATGCTGCTGTTATTGCTACTACTGCAACTGCTACTGGTGTAATGCTCATGGAACATAGATTAAGGGTGCTGTGGCTGCTGCTCTGCTTGGGACTTAGAGACTCTGTTAGAGGCTCTGTGCACATTGTAACACCAATGCCTTCCCGAGACTGATCCTAATAAGGCAATAAAGGACTTGACAACTACCTGGCTTCTTCAATGAAGACGTACCTCTGTCTCATCAACAGTGTATACTTCAGGAAAAAAAGTATTTTCATGCATTTACAGACTCATTTGAGCAACTTTTAACACTTTACCATATTGAGTAGCATTACCATTGTGTCAGTGAAAAAATCACTGAAGTAAAGATGGCTTCCGTTATCACTAGGTATAAAAATATGGTCCTTACTCACATCCGTCATTTGTTCTTAAACTATTTAGCATCCTTAATTAGCACCAAAAAAAAAAAAATTAAATTTTAACCTTGCTTTGTAGACTTTTTATTTTTAAGGAAGTAATTCTAAAGTGTCAGAAAGCAGGCTGTCACACTGCCCCATAAAAATACCAGAAACACAAGCCAGCTGCAGATTAAGAAAGGCAGCTACTTGAAAGTCACTTCTTTACTCCTTTAGTCTTTATACACACTTCCACTAAACTGCATGCTTTAGGAGAAAAACAAAAAAGTAATTTTTTTGTTTTGCTTTGCTTCTGTGTTAGGAAGAAAGTAGAAATGGTATTGAAAACTCTGGAGATATCCAGTAAGGGCTCCATTTGACTACTGCATCTTTTCTCTGTTTCTTTCTATATTTTGCATTTTTATTCTTTAATTTTCAGGGCACTTTGAAAAGAATAATTCAATGTGAATTATTCCTCCATTGGAGTTTCTGCACTAAGGCCACAGTGAATGTTGCTCTTTGTAGACCAGGATCTATCACTAGGCAGAGGAGTTTTATTTCTTTGTGTGTATGTCAATTGAAACAATTTATTTGAAGACTTTGAGAGTGAAAGAAAAAGCTAAAACGAGGCTAATAAAAGTCAATATCTTCCCTTTGAGCAGTGTCAATCAATTCGAGTGAAACAGATTCCCTGCTTGTTTAATAAGAAAATTACTTTGTGTCACAAATGACCTGGAGAATTTTTGGGTATCCTCATTATCAAGAAATACCTGGGGTTTTGGTCTAGCATTACCTACTTATTTAGCAATGGCTGATTTGTGTAATCTGTTTCAGACAATTTAGAAGAAATTAAATTTTTATTAAATTATGTCAAACTGAAAGATAAGTAGCAGTTCCCATGACAAAAAGTGCTATGGTAAGTTTGGAATTATTTGGCAGTAAAACAGCATGGAAAATTGACAGTGTGTAGTGGACATTTAATCAACTCAGCAAAAAGTTGAAAGGTTTGAAATTTTGGTAATAATTTCACAATAGTTTTTGTAGCACTCCTATTCAAAGAGAGGTTCCTTCATACGCTTAATCTCTCTTAACTAGCTCATATTTTAGTGGCAATTGTAGTAGCAAAAAATAAATAGGAAAATTATTTTTTAAATAATAAATTCTAAGGAATTTAGGTAACTAATTTGCATCTAGGTACCTAAGAAAATTCTTTTTTTTTTATGTAATATAGTGTTATTATATACATAGCACATCGTGTTACAGTGGGCTTCAGTTGGGTAATGCTAAGGACTATTTTGTCTAAACTTTCATAACAGGCATCTTTTATCTGGCTTCTGATTTAATTTGTTGTTGTTGTTTTTGTTGTTTTAATTTCCAGTCTATAGGCTTTCTTTTTCACTTTTTTACTTTTCTGATCAATAAAAACATACAATCTCTATGCTAAACAGTGTTAGAAACAGTTCCTCTGAGGCATCTAATGAGAATTTTTGCTTGTTTTCAAGGCTATTTAGAATGCTTCTTAGTCCTTATTCACACCAATCTTCTTGAGGGAGACGTATTAAACACCCACAAATTCTTATCTATCCCTACCATAAATGTTGTACAATACACACGTTACAATACACAGCTTGACTGTAATTTGGTCCCTAGCTAATGGAAGGCTCCAAAGACCTTGTTTCTGCCTACAAACTTCTGAAAAATTATCCTCTTCCACCATAGACAGTTTCTCTGCTAAATACTGTCTTATTAATACTGGGGTGGGGGTAGAGAGCAATAAATGTCTGGCAAATATTCCTTATAGAAGTTGTTATAGGATAGAATGCCTGCTTTCAGGAATTAATGAATTTTATATATGGACAATTGCAGATAAGATCTGACTTGTCAAAAATACTTGTACCTGTTGGTGAAGTACTAAAAATGTATTCTTAGATGACTTACTGTTTTATCTTCCCTTCTTGAGGTGTTGCATGAAGGATGTTTTATTCTGGACTATGTAATTACTATTACTATCCTTCTGCTGTGCTTTGTCAATACATTAAAGACAGGGTAAGACAACTGACCTACACAAACTTCTTTTCTACAAGCCAAAAGTTAGTTAACTATCTCCAGCTTCAAAGCATAGCTGAAGAGCATTACATTCTTTACCTACTAGGCTCCAGCTGCTCTTCTTTTGGCCATACCTATAAAGAGTAGAAGTAGATTAATTAGAAATTTCTATTTTCTCAATCACTCCCTATTGAAGAAAAATTCCAAGGTGATGCTTCTAACTCATTTTTTTCTCTACCATTCACGGTGTCTCAAAAAAGCACCCTGTTCTTTCATTATCTTCTTCACTGAGAAACATGGATGCAGTTTGCCACACAGTGTTATAACATTTAATTTACATGCTTCTCCATAGCTGATAACTGAAGGTGGAGGTTGGTCCCTCCAAAAGTTAAACATTCCAGAAGTTCCATTTTCTGATTCAGCTGAAATATCCTACAGTGGGTTCAAGATCAGTAGAAAATGTGTCCAACCCTTCATTAATTATTTAGCGTGCCTTGTGATAATATTACCCGCTATGAGTTCATTTCCTATTGCTGCAAATGTTTTAAATGTTTTGGTAAGATTTCCAGAGCAATTCAGTATTAATTCTGATACTAATTAAGTGAATCCAGGTTGCTGAGAATCTCCTGATACACTAAGTATTTCGGTGTACTGGAAAACTTTGATGTTCTCATCAGAGTGAATAAATGCCTTATTGTTCAGAAAAAAACCTGTGGAAAAGGAAATAAAGAAATCAGTGCAGAGTAAGCCTTGTCTTTTCTATGTTCTGTTTCAGATTCTCAGTTCTTAGGAGTAGGCATCATGGTGCTTACCTGTGGTGACAATAATGTGGCCTTCATGGCTGAGTTAGAGAGGGAGAATGTAGCTCAGTGCTGTTGCCATAAGGTGTGCAAGCACCCCTGCTAGGGCTTACAGAAACATAAGGGAGCTTTCAGTGAAAATGGGAATGGCAGGATTGGCTCTTTTATCCAGTAAATTGCATAAGTGACTATTTTTTTGCCACGTTTAGACGCAAAACACAGGAAACATTTTTTGTTGTTGAGTTCCATGTTAATGCATCCCATGCTCTTCACAAACAGGATAGAAGTTCACTGTCAGTCTACAAAAAAAAAAAAAAAAAAAAATCAATCAAGACAGAATTAAACTTGAAATAATTCAACTTCTGTTTGCAAAATGGTGATCTGAGATTGAGTAGATAGAAGAAGGGGAAGGGATGGGAAAGGAATACTTTTGCATTGCTATTGTGCTATATGAGAATTTCAAGGAGCCATTAATATGCAAAACAAACACTCTTTATTCTAGTTTTCTTTAGGGACAAGAAACAAAACCAAACAATCAAACAAAATACAGTCACTCTGTGCAAAGCTGTAAAGAAGAGAGAAAGAGCCTTTGCAATATGCTGTACCTACACTTCCAAAGAACTGAGATGCACTTGAAAAGAAAAAAATCACTTTAAAAAGCTTTTTTATTGCTGTTGTACTAGCATATCTCAAACATTCTTCCAAAGCAAGCCCCAAAGTATGGCACACCACTCAACCTAAATTTCTATGTTAGTGTTTATAATTGGATTTTTCAACTGTTTGCTTTCCTTCAGTACTTTAAATTAACTTTTGTAATAAGGGAATAATAACATGTTGCTCGTTTATGTTGACTCAATTTCACAATATAAAATTATGAGAAATTGAATATATAAAATTAAGTGACTCATTATTTTAGAAATTGAAGGGTGACTCTGAAACCTGACATAAAAATAAGATACTTTTGTTCATTCCTTTTGTTAAGACATTTGACATGCCTTTTAAAAGGATGAACTGCAGGATAATACTTACACCCTCTCTAGCTGAAGCTTGAGAATAAAATAGGAATTACGCTTTTAAAATATCTGAGTGTATTATTGCTCTGCTAAAAGAAAATAAACAAAGTACTTGACAAAGGAGAGATGAAATAATGCAAAATGATGAGGTCTGAAGACATGGAAATTCTAGGAGCTAGAAATTAAGAAATTGATGGGAAGTCAAGAAAAGGTTTCAAAAGAAAAATCACAGACCTCTGAAGGTGTCTGAGATGCATGAGAGTAATGATGGAAATTTGAGAGCAACTGCAGTGCAGAAAAATCCAGATGCATAGCAATAGACCCTTTTCAAGCTGATAACAGAGATGGAAGAGAAAATATTGGAAGATAAGAGAAAAATTCTAGAACATATAAATCAGAAAATATGGTGTGATTCCTAAGCAGAAAGTGCATTATCCAACACTGAAAAGAGTAGGAGATGGCAAATGGACTTAGGAGCTGAAAGTTCACATAGCGATACTAAGTAAAAAGTAAGAATTTAAAAGTACTTTCCAGATTTTAAGCTGAACAGAGGTTTGATTTTGGCTTGGTTGAGTTTTTTGGTTGGTTGGTTTCTTTCTTAACTTGACATTTCTACAATCACAAAACGGTTAAAAATGTTGGCAAGGAGGTGCTTGCTGCAACTACTTCTTTAAATAGGGAGTCTAAAAAAGACTTAAAGTGAAACTTAGTTTGATTGAGTTTAAAACCTCTCTTCTTCATTTGATTAAATTTAAAGTTCCCCTTTTGCAACTATTATACTGTATTTTTCTTCTATATATCCTTTAGAAACCATTGCATTACCCTGGGTGGTCTATAAGAGTATTATAAATCATGGAGGTTAATTAGGACTATATCATACTATATGAGACTACGGAAGGATCTAAAAAACTTCTCAGGTAACAGGTTTAAAATAAACAACTGTAATAGCTTTTCTGCTCAGCAAACATCTTTATAAAAATTAAAAAATGGTTTCAACAAGTTCATGGAGAAATGGTTTGTCTGTGGCCATCAGACAACATTTCAAATAGATCTTCCAGCTGTAAAAGGTACATGCTGTAGTTTTTTGGAAGAGGAAAGAACAAGGCAAACCCTGTACACATCCTGTCTTATGTTCTTCCATACATACAAGTTATGGACTGCTATTCGTGTTGCTCTTCTTGCACTTATGGTAATATAAATATGATGGCATATACACTTCACTTGGTAATTTTAGGTAGCTCAGAATCTGAGAAATTATTTAGTTTGAAAACACCCAATCTGATTTCCACATAATATTTTTCTGGCGCAACTGCCTTTTTTTTTCTTATTATAGGAAGTTTTTCTCATTAATTTCTGATTTAATTCCGTTATTCATTTTCTTTTTAAATTTAAATGAGCTCTGTTTTAACAGTTACTGATCTCATTTTTAAATGCTTTTGATTACTTGTGTTATTTGTTTGTCTGGAACATCTCTGAATACATGAGTTTAGGAAGGAAAAGCCTAATGTATTCCAGAAGTAAAATCTGAACTCTCTAATAGAAGAGCTAAACCAGATCAAGCTATAAAACACAGGCAGAAGCATGTTTCATTAGGTAATAATCAATAGTTCTAGTATTAGAGGAATTTGTAGCATAGAATTCCTTTCATTCCTAGAAAGATTTAAATATATTTGCACATATTCCAAGGACTGTGAAATACTTAGCCACAAAATAGACATTATTCCTGTTAAATGAGGTACCATTTAGTAATATAAATTTATTTTAAAAATATTTCTGAAGGAAAAATGTTAAGGGTAACAATGAGTTTTTATCCAGATTGCTGGCTTAAATTTAGATAAATGTCTTTCTTAAAATAGCAGCAATAACAACAAAGCAAAACCACCCCCATATTTTCTGGTTTGGCTTGCCTTTATACAGTTTCCCTCAGTATCAAAGAACAAATTTACATACTCTGAAAGTGCCTGGACTCTACAGCCCAAAAAGTCAGTGAAAAATTATATCAGGCTCAGCAAGGAGTTTCTCACACAAAACTCATGGTCATGCAAAGCTGACCTGAACAGAATGAAAAAGCAATCTAACTGAGCATTTCATTTTATAATTGCTAAAGTGGTACAGAGAGAATATTTTATTTCTAAAATAATACCTCACTGGTTCAGCTCATCCTTTCATTATTTCATAGAAAGATCAGTTTCAACATAAATCTTAACAGGTAGATAAAGAACTTGATTGTACATGTTCAAATTACTATTAAAGAACTAGATGTTCCCAAGAAACATCTATTTTCCTAACTTTTTTGCATTAAACATTCATCTTTCACTATGCCAAAAAGATAAATGGCTATCTTAATAATATTTCAAGCATCAAAACAAATATACAATCTTATTCTATGAAAGGTGAAGCAAAATTACAACGCATGTGATTTGGAATGTATTGCAATGTTTGCAGATATAACCTTATGAACTTTTGTACAATGAATTTTACTTCTTTTTCTACATTGTCCTTGAGAGCTAAAAGCCTGCTTTTTTTTTTTCTTTTTTTTTTTTTTTGTGATGTTATGTTTGTAAATGTCTTGGGAGATAACATATTTCAACTTATTTTCTGAATTCAAAGGAGCTTTAAATATATGAAGCGAGAAAAAAAGTATTTAGATAGGGAAGAGACATAAAACTTGCATTAACATTCTTTTCACAATCACATGGTGAGGAATATTACAAACTTCTGAATTATATTCATACTGCTTTTCTTTCATAACAATATCCAATAGGATACAAAATCCCTAGTAGGAGTACTGAATAGAGAGACTCTTTGGTATCTCAAGTTGATGACTTGAATACTAAGGAGTTCAGGAAAGTTTTTAGGTCCTGGAGCATTAGGCTATTGAGAAATATGGGGTAAAGTTCTACCTTTAGGTGACTTTCAGTATTCCAGTCCTTCTCAGGAAAAGGCACATACAATGTGCATTTCCAGTATTTAAACAAATAGTGCTGGCAACACCACAAATGTCAGTGCTTGCCTTCCTTGCAACTCTGTCTGTCCAAGGTAAGGTAGGATCAGGAATGTGTATTCTGAGAAACAGAGCTCTGAGAAGTCAACAGACCTTGAAACACTCTCATATCCTTTTAAAGCAATGGACTTCACAAGGTGACTTCTCTGACCTGCAGAGGGTAAACTTAAAGACAATAAAACTGGCTTAAGGAGAACTTTAAAACAGATGCTTGGTCACAAGTTTGGACTGCTTACCCTTTGCCATACAGCTTTGTATTGCGTGTGGGTGGCAAGGTTTTAGCAGCAGGTGGGCTACAGAGTAATCTCTGCGAGACCAGGGATTCTCTGTAATCTCTGCCAGACACAGTTGTTTCCAGCTGGCTCCACAAAACACCCACTGCAGGACACAGCTGAGCCCATCAGCCAAGTGTGTGGTGCCTCTGAAAACACATTTAAGAAAGGGAAAAAATACCAGACAAAGAGCAGTGTATTGGTGGTAAAAAAGGAGACACAGTGAATATGTCAAGGTCAGAGAAGGAGCTGAGGAAGAGGTGCTCCAGGCAACACAGAAGAGATTCCCCCACAGTGGGGGAGAACACAATGAAGAAGGTTGTCCTACTTCAACCCATGGAAAACTGTGCTGGAGCAGATATCCACAGCATGACTAGTGGGCAACCCTATGCCAGAACATATGGACACTTCCTGAAGCCCCTAGAAATACCCTTTATAAATGGGGGAAAGGTGTGAGGAAGAAGGACAGGCAGAGATGTGCTGCTGAAGCAGGGGTAGATATAGGAGTTGGGACTGAACAAGTACAGTTGGATCTGGGAAATAGATAGGGGAAAAGTATTTTAAAATTTGCCTTTTGCTTCTCTTTATCCAAATCTATTTTATTTGCTAATAAATTCCATTAATTTCAAAAACAAAAAGAGAAATCACCTCTGGTAATATAGCCAATCCCACTCAACAAGCCTGTTGGAGACAGTAATATGACATCTTGTATTACTGTGCTCCATGTTTTTCTAGAGAGTTGGCACAAAGCAAATGTTCCTAGATCATAGAATGGTTTGGGTTGGAAAGGACTCATCTACCATGGGCATGGATTACTTCTACTTGTTCAGGTTAGTCGAATCCTCATCCATCCTGATTGTGAACACATCCACTGATAATGCACCCGCCTGTTCCAGTGTTCTAATTGAAAAAAAAAGTCTTCCTTGTGTCCTGTCTAAGTTTACTCTCTTTTAATTTAAAATCACTGAGCCTTGTCCTGTCACTACATGTCCTGGTTTAGGGCAAATCTGGGAGGAAACCTCCCAAATGGGGGTCTCTCTGGAAAAGCAAGCTGGAACTGCCCCTCTCCCCTACTGGTTCAGGAAAGAACCTCCTTAGAGATGAGTGGAAAAAACTATTTATTTAACAAAAAGAAAGTGCTTACAAACTTAGAAATTAATAATATGAAACAATAAAACCTGGCAAAATTGAGAAAGAGTCCTTGCTGTGGGAACCCGGCTCGCTTCAGCCTTATCAGTTCTTTCCAGCGCTGGACAAGGCCAATCTGGACCCCTTCGCTCCAGGAACTTAAAGCTACAGAACACAATATCTAACACAGACAGAACAGACAATTTGGGGATAGAAGCATCATACAGTTACCCTAGGACACTACAGGCCCTGGTACAAAATCTCTCTTCATCTTTCTTATAAGCCCTCTTTAAGTACTGGAAGTTTGCTATAAGGTCACCCTGGAGCCTTCTTGTGGTTGTCAAGACGGTCAAAATGCACAAAGTGCTTCATTAAAAACTTCTAGGGGGCTCCAATTACCAGGCCTTTATTACCTATTGGTCTTTCATACTTATCAGAAGGCTTCACACATCAACACCTTGTTATTTGACAGTCTCTACCTTATTTCCCAAAGGCATCTCCAAGCAGCTCTCAGGGTCTGTCTATTTACACCAGCAGCTGGTTCTCTTTCTTCTCTCTTCCTTCTCACAGCACCAACTCACTCTATCCTGTCCTGTCAGTCCCTGGTACAAATTCTTACCTTATCTGTCCCTTGCACAACCTCCTGCCCCTGGGCCTTCACAGCACAGAAACAGGTTCCAACTGAGCTGCAACCAAACCCCTCCCAGCCAACTCACTCTTTATCACACCCGTAGCTGGGAGAGCAAGGCTGTTCCCACTCATGAATAATTAACACAGCTGTAATACATCAGAGGAAAGATTACCTTTAGTACCAACTCTCTTTTTCTCTTAACCCTATCTTTACCTATCTTACCACACCTTCTCTTCTTCAGCCTAAACAACCCCAACTCTCTCAGTCTTCCTTCAAACCGGAAGTGTTCCAGCCTTCTGATCATTTTAATGGATTCTTCCTCAAATGAAGTCTATTCTGCTCATTGTTATGTGATATTAATTTGTTTATCTTGCATACCATTTTCTCCCCTCATCCTATTGAGGAATAAGAGTAAGAGAGCATCTGGGGTAGTATCTGACATGTATCTATGTATTAGAATAGTGGAGTCAACAAACTTCCAAGGCTTTGTTCTCCCACACATTTCCATTTATTACATTTAGATAGCATTGTTTATAATTACTCATGAATCATTTTAGTAACTTCATTCTCAGTCCAAAATACAAGAGGAAATCATAAGGAAAAAAAAAAAACACAACAAAACAAAAGAAAGGCAAAACTGACAGCAATAAGAATGTTAAAGTTCCCATTGTAAGGTAAATTGTAAACATTGTTCCCTCTGGATGAGATCTATATGTATTCTGAGAGGGGTCTTTCCAGATCCTTTTACCACCACCCCTGCAGTTAATACAGACTAGCATTATAGTTACATCAGTAAAGGATCATCTTGATATATCAGCATGTTTTATTCAAAAGCATTTCATTTCTGTCCATTTCAGCCTGTTGGACACTAGTAGGTGTATTCCTTGACATGCTATTTGAATTGTTATTCCTAGGCAGCTTCTATCATTATGAAGAAAAGCTGGATCAGAGGTGAGATTTTCTAGTTGCTCTGTGAAAAGCAACCACTTAAAATCAGATGGCTATTTTTGGCTGCAGCTCAGTCCTTGTTATTGTATGGTTTCTTTTAAGTGTGGTTAAATTACTACCCCTGGAATCTGCAGTAATGAGCAACATGTTGTGAAATGCAGATTTTTTTACATTATTAATCTCATCTAGTAGCTCTGTAGCACATTAATCTTTGAATAACCTTCAATTCATACTATAACATTGATTTAATGGTAGAAATTAGAGCTGAAAATAGCTATTTGGTTTTCTGTTTCATGTAGTTGCCAGATTGTTCCCTAAAGAGTATTTTCTAGTGCTTTGTCTCATCTAGACTTAAGTGTACTGAGCAATAAAGCATCTAATACTTTCCTTTGGAGACTGTGTCACCATGTAATAGATTTCACTATTGGGATTCTTCACCCTATTCAATCGCAGTAAAATATTTCACCTTCTCTGAAACAGAAAAGAGGAAAAACATAACAAAACAAAAATATTTATTAGCCAGAAGCTAGCAATAGGGCTCTCTAAAAACCAGAGATGTTACATCTCTAAAAATCTCATTCCTTCTATGATACTATTTTTATTTCCTGTGATATGAAACCTGCTGTTGCATTTTTAATCACATTTTCCTAAGGTAAAAGCAAATCCTACCTGTTCCCTTTAGCTGTCATTTTGCATTTCTTATTTGTAGTTGCAAGATTGTCTTGCTCTTGAAAATAAAGTGCTGAAATAGCCACATAATCACCAAATTTCTTTAAGTCAGATTTACTAAAAACAGTGGAAATGTATTTGAGACAAATAAATGCATCAAGACATCATCACCTTTATGATATCTTCCTGTCCCCCAAGGAGGGAACAAATTTCCACGAACAAGAGAACAAGTTGGTTTTTTTTCAAATCAGTGGATCAGGGGCAAGGACAAGGAAAGTAGTTACACACCTTACTAGGCCACTGGCTAGAAAATCCAAAAATGACTGACAGGGATACATACAGTCACCCATTCCTAACGTGTTCCTGCACACGGCACGCAGAATATTTTGACAAGTGCTTGGATTCAAGAAAATACATATTCTGGGTTGTAAAATAGTCTAGGCACTGTCAAACAATATTACATGGGGCTACATGAAGAGAACCAAGTAAGTCAAAGAGCAGCCGGGGAAGCAACATAACTGTTTATGTGTAATAAGGTTAACTAATAAGTTAGAGTGTTACGGGGACAAAAAGACATAGAAATTTCAAGGAAAGACAGACACACCCACATATGAATGCATATGCAGACCCTCCCACACACAACTGGACAAGGCTGGACAACTGCAGGTCAAAAGAATGAAGGGCTTCTGCAACAGGCAGAGGGAGTGAGAGCTGCTGCTCTTGGAGCAGGCAGCAAAAGAATGCAGCTGCCTCACTGCTCCAGTGATCTCACCAATTCTGCTGAAACAATTCCTGTCATAAATACTTCTTCATACCCCCATTCCAAATCCTGTCATTGTACACAATGTTTGTGCTCCTTAGCAGTTTTAGCCTTTAACCTCTACTGACAAGACTACAGTGTGCACTGAGGGTGTTACTCTCATAGGCAGGTGTCCTATACTGTTGCTCAGCTGTTTTTTTTTTTTTTTTTTGCTCACCTGCTTCTTTTCTTTAATATGCTGAAAGGAGCCTTTTCCCCATTGTCAGTGTTTATGTCTTCAGTGACCGGTAATTAATTGACCATCTGGGGATTGTTTGCAGGTCTAGGTCCTCTGTTTTCCAATACATTTTCAAGGCATTTGCTATTATCCCATGCTTAGGCTCGGCATCATAACAAGAGACACCTGGTGCCAAGCTCAAATTCGCACAGCCACTTCTCATAATAAATTGCTAACATGCTTCAAAGGTCAGGACACTGTCTTTGCACAGTTGGCATAAGCTGTCGTTGGCATTTTTACTGGGCCACTGTACAGTGTCCCTGTTCTGTAAGCTAGAAGTTCTTTTATTTTGTTGGCTATGTAGATGGGAAGAAGTATGAGGGAGATAGAAAAATAAGAAATCAAGTCACCTTCACTACTAGTGAGTGCATCCTTTGCAAATTTGAATGATAAATTTAAACGGCTTTTCAAGCTGTTTAATCAGATTGAAATCTTTAGCTCTGTTTGTGGACAAGGCAGTTTCCTCAGGCTGAAGTTTTCTATTTTACGCAAGTTTTGTACCTTGTTTAAGAAACTGGGAAAGAGAAACTGGTGTTTCACAAATACATACAGTTTTTATTTTCACTTTGCAAAGAATTGAGACTTTTGTTTTAGGATAATTTTGTGATTAAGTGCAGTTAATGATAAGTAGAAAAGATTACAGCATCTCAAATACTTGTGTTCCATCCTTGATATTTTGTAGTTATCAATCAAAATTCCTTGACATAATACTGCACATATCAGTGAAGTTTCAGCTAAGGTAAAAGTGCGTCTTATTTTCTACTTTACAGTGATGTGGTCATGAGTAGGCGAAAAATATATATCTATGGAATACACTTCCAAACTCCTCACTTCTTTTATTTTACAATCTATTTAATAAAAGTTCCCTCTAGAAATCTGATTATAGCTAGTTCTAGTAACATTGGCTCCTTCAGTGTGCTGCTAAATGCAGTAGGGGTAATTCTGGCATATTCAAATACTTTCCTGTAGATATTTATATAATTTAAATAATATTTTAATTTGTCACATCTGTTGGAGAAATTGTTCTTACCTTCACATTTACATTCCCTGCATACTTGGGTTCTTGTGACCCCTCAGTTCACTGAATGGTATTTTTTTTTCAATATAACCAAACTAATAATATAAAATATATGGGGTTTTAATGGGGTTTTTTTGTTTGTTTGTTTGGGATTTGTTGTTTGTTTGGGTTTTTTGTTTTGTTTATGGATATGTTTGCCTTGACTTTTAGAGGACTTCTTTTAAAAAATTTAGCCTGCTGTAAGAGGAAACAAGGACTTGTTAATGAGGTAGGATATGACTTGTCTCTTTTATCTGAAGAAGGGAGTTATAATCTATAAACTACAAAACAGTGTAGATAGTGACAGCTTAGGTGTGGCCTTGAATGTCTAACACTGCTCTCAAATTGAAAGAGAATTATTTAATATGTTAACCTTGTAGTCATGCAGGACTGCTGTAAGATATAGTCTGAACACAACAGGCATACCAGATTTTAATAGTATTAGATGTGTTTAGAACATGGTTCTGTGAGAATGAGATTGGCCATGCTTTTTAGCAGAGAAATGATGTGCTATGCCTGCACATAGGAGGCATAGAGACACAATCTCTAGGATTTATGATTAGCATAAACTGCCATTATGACTGTTCAATTCTAGACTGTTCTGGCAGAATTGGGTGTGTTGCATAACTAGGTCCCTAGAAAAATCTTTTGGAATAGAACTGCTAATTTTCTCACAGATTCAAAGCACCAAAACAGTTTGAGGATATTTTGTTCCTGGGAATCTTTTACAATAAGAAGGTTGGAGACACCACTGACTGATGTCCTCTGGCTTTCAAAAATAGGCCTGCAAAATAGGCACTATGTCCTCATGCCATATCTCCAGAGTTTCTTTCATGTCCTCTGTTTCATGCTGTAAAACCTAGCTTGGCAAGCTTCATCACACTGCTCCCAGAGCAACACAGCATTTGGAGAAGTACACAGAATTATTATTGTTATTACTATTACTATTATTATTATTATTATATTTGAAGCCTGCAAGAGACCCAGGAGAAGTGCTGGATGACAGAAAAGTCGTGAGACAGACCTAGTCCTGAGCAGGATGCTAAGATGCTTTTTGCATCTACTACTTGTAACACAGAAGTGAAAGAAGGTGAAGAAGCTGTAACTAGTGAGAGGCTCTGCACACTGTGATCCTACTCAGTCTTGCTTCTTCAGTGTGGAAAGAAGGTTTTAAGAGCAGCAGCTCTCTAGAACTTAATGTTTCATAGTGGAGCAGCAAAGCAGGAAGTCTTGAATCATTACTTATTAAAACTCCCATGTGATTTTCTCATTACTGTGAGAAAAAAACCGAAAGCAACAGAAACCTGATTCTTGTGGTTTAACACCAAATCACAACATAAATACTAAATGGCTGTGGATACCAAAATAATTTATTCATAGATATATGCAACTCTATGAATTACACAATTGGCCATGTTCCATGGGAGAGACAATGCAGCTGTGAAGCCATGCAGGTGAGTGCAGTAATCAAAACCATGGGATGTTCATTTCTGGGGCTGGGCCACAAGTCCTGAGGTGCTGGAGTCATGGTCCTGAACTGTGCTTCAGGGTCATGAAGTCCCATCAGAGTTTCATAGGATCTCCTTCTTCTGTGTCCCTACTGGAATCTCTTCCTCTGTCTTCTCTGAGTATTCTTGAGTGCCCTCATTTGTAAGGTTTTGTCGAAAAGGTCTCATTGAGGATTAGTCTGATCAAATTGCATTCTTTTCCCAGTTTGCTGTCACTGTTGTCTACTTGTTCTGGACATTCCAGGGCATGTCTGCACCTGATGATCAACAGGTTGCTTTTATAGTTTGGCTACCTATCTAACTGAATTCTACAAAGCAAATACTCTGTTGTTTGGAACAGAAGGATTGTTATATTTTGCATACTTCTACTACATAAAAGAGTTGGTTCACAGCCTTATGCTACCAGTTAGGCTAACTACACTGCATTCTTAAAACCTACCTTGGTGGAAGGGGAGAAGAGAGATTGTTTCTAGATGAAAAATTTTGCAGACCTTTTCTTTTTCTGAAGCAAATATATGTATGTCTTTCTGTGAGTTGTGTTCCTACCCTGTCTTCTGCCCACAACACTTAGACAGTTCTCACGGTAAATGGAAAATTTACTGTAAAATGTATTTGTCCATTTAAAAGTCACTGGATGTGAAGTTTTCTGACATTCAGAGGTCCTTCTATTTTGGAATGTATTACTGAAGATACCACTGCATATTGAAGTGAGACATGTTCCCACTTATATAACAGTACAGCTATTAAAGAACTTTATGATTGAATGTCAGTAAAATTTGAAATTGAACAACTTCTCTCTTAATGTTTAAAAAAATTAAGCTTTATAACCCATGCTTCTTCACTAGTTCCTCAACACTTGAAATGTACTTCTTACCAGAAACTTTAATTAGGCAAGACACTGCTTTGGATGTGTTTCCACTTATCTGTATAGCACATCTAGCATGGAGGACTCATACCTTAGTGTCAAAAAGTTGGTATACACTAACATTTAAAAAAGATAACATTTTATGAAACAGTATAAGAAAACATATCTTTCTCAGTGACTTCAATACTTGTCAAAATTAAGAAGAGTGTGCTGATATAAACTCATACATATTAGATTTGAAATATAAAGTTGCTCACAGAGCTAGTGTTGGTAATTTGATAATTCTGAACAAGAGTTATCTAATACATTTTCTTTTAATCACAAGGAATTGAATTTAGTTATGGAGGAAACCCAAATTCTTTTAATATAAATGCATTTTGCACAACTGTTCAATCTGCAATAAAAAATATAAAATATTAGAAAAAATTGACAAGGTAAATGTCTAACAATTCTTTTCCTATTTGCACTCTCTGATACCAGTTTATGATATAAACTGTGACACTTCATGGGAAATGTTCCCCTTGTGCCATTATAATAAACCAAATATCATTTTCATCAAACTATAAACAGACCTTCTGATGGTTAGTTCAGAATTTTGATGGTATCTCTTTTTTTTTAATCTCACTTAAACACATGATGCTGATGTCTTCTTTTTACAGTTCAAGAGATGCAAATTTTATGGAAAAATATTTGAAGCATGGGGAAAAAAATCAGGATGGTCTGTGTGTGGTTTATGAAAAATGTAGTGCCTACCAATACGAAGCAGAAAAAAATTCTGCAAATAGACTTAATGTCTGATTTCATCCCAGTGGTGTGAGGTATCCCATCTGGACTATTGGGAGTTCAGAAATCATAGCCATTAATGTGAAATGGGTGGAACTAAAAACCAGTCCAAGCAGAGTTATGATTTAATCTTCCTGAAAGCTAGAAGATTTTTGTTCTTCATTTCTATACTTCTATGATATTTGACAGCTTTTCTTGCTAAATCAATGGGAATTGCAGTACCAGGGCAAAAGTGAAATAGCTGGACTGAGCAGTAAATATTTTATTCCCTCAGTTTTTGTGAAAGTCCAGTTATTTACTCTAAAAACAAAACAACAACAAAGCATTTTTGCTTCCCCAAGCACTAGTTCTGATACATTTCCATGTTATTTCTATTCACACACTGATTCTCAGGGACCAGTCACCTAAGTTTTAATATAAATACTAAATGAACTTTTATTTCCCAAATGCATAAACCTAGATTTCTCTCGCATAGCATAGACTTCAACATCACTCTTTTTAAAGAGTGAATCTACCAAACAGGTTTTGAATGAAGAGGAGCACAGTGGAAAAATAAAGAATGTTCCATCTCTCTAAAATAAAATTTTAAAAAGAATAAAGGTAAAAGTTTTATAGCAAAAGTAGACATACATAAATGCCATTGAGAAGGACCTGAACAGACTTGAGAGGGAGGCCTGTTTAAACCTCATGGGGTTTAATAGGGCTAAGTGCAAAGTCCTGCTCCTGGCCTAGAGATTCACAAACATGAATAAAGGCTGAGTGATGCTCAAATTGACAGCAAACCTTGGGGATATTGATGCATTAAAAACTGAGTATGGGTCAGAAATGTACTCACAAAAGGCAAATCATATCCCAGGCCACATCAAAAGAAAAGTAGCAATCAGGTCAAGAGGGGGGATTCTCTCCGACTCTGCTCTTGTGATGATCCACCTGGAGTACTGCATCCAGCTCTAGGGCCCTCAGGATAAGAAAGACAAGGACCTGCTCAACTGGGTTCAGAGGAGAATAAAAAAGGTGATCAAGGGTTGAAACATTTGCTCTATGAAGACTGACTGAGGATTTATGTTTGTTCAGCCTAGAGATGAGACAGTGCTGAGGAGACCTGATCACAGCCTTCCAGCTGGGATTAAGGAGGCATGTGGGTTAGAGGGGGAGGGACCCTGTGTCATGGAGCATAGTGATAAGGGCAGTGTTTTAAACTGAATGAAGGTATGTTTAGAATGGACAAAAGGAAGATATTCTTTTACTGTAAGGATGGTGGGACACTGGAACAGGTGAATGCCCTATCACTGGAAGCGTTCAGGGTCAGGTTGCACTTGATTGACCTGAACTAGGAAGATTTCCCTGCCTGTGACAGGAGGGTTGTAACTAGATGATCTTTAAGGTTTCTTCCAGCCCAAGTTATTCTATGATTTTGTGATCTAGACATACTTCCATTGTAAAATGGCCCACACCCTGGAAGCAGATGGAGCATGGCAGTTTGGATTGTCTCTTACAGTTTCAAACAAAGATATCAGGTAACACTGGCTAAGTTACAAGAGGTGAATTCTCAGCTGTAATTTTTCAGAAGCTCTGGGGCCAATGTCTCTAACTGGCCGGGTTTAGAAGCATGTCTGAACTTTAAATGAGTTTGAAACATTTCTGACATAAATACTATCAAGGATGCCCTTACCCACAAAGTCCACCATTTTTCAGGTAAAACAGAGGAATAATATTATCTATTGAGCTCTTGGAGAACCCAGTGAAATATCTCTATAATTTCAACATTGATCAATACTGATACCATATGTCCTTGCAAAGGTAGTGCTCCAAGTGGCAATCATGCCTTGAGATAGGATGATTTGTGCTGTATTGTATCTACCTTATCTTTTTTCCTTCTGTCATCTCTCCATCTATAAAAACAGTAATACTTCCAAAACAGAATCAGAAATAAATGATAACTCATTGCATCTGTACAAATTTGCCATCACTTTGTTACAATATTTACTGGAAGTTTAGAATACTCAGGAAGAATAAAGAATATATCGTAATACAGATGAAGATATGTCTTCTCTATATTCATTCAAAGAGCAAAAAATCTGTTAAGACTATGGATGTTTTATCAATTAGTTCCTCATAAAATAAGGAAAATGGGAGAATTATTATTTTAGCACAATCATGAGAAAATAAGTATCTTTTTCTGATGTTTTGGTTTCGGAAATTGGGGCTTTTTTTCCCAAAATATTCAACATTTAACTCCATAAAGTCAAATTCCATGGTGTAATTCAGATGCTCATCATTCTTGTTGGTAAATATTTTTTGTTCCTTTTTTGTGTTTCCAGGGTCTGACAATTTTGAAACTTTCTTCTGTGAAAGGTCACACTGTGAACAGTTCAATAGCATTCATGTGCAAAACTGCAACTTAACACATATTGCAATAAGTGTTTTCTCAGCATGTAATTTCATAGAATGTATCATTACTGTTGCCATTCCAAAGCGATCATGCCCTGCTCTGTTGGCATCTGAAACTCCCTTTAAACCCAACAGGAAGAAATGTCCTCTAAGCATGTGGTCTCTATCATTTATCTTAGCTAAACATTCAGATAAAGATTTTAAGCAATTACAGATCACTTCCTTCTGTAGTTTAAGACCCCTAGTGGTTTTTTAGCAATTTTTGTGTGTGCTCTCTGAAGTTTCTTTCCCAGATCCTTCATTAGCTTCAGAAATCATTATGTGTGCTTTAGTTTAAATTGTATGGCATCAAATTTATTGTAGACACAGTGAATATGGTACATAAATGAGTAGATTTTATAACCCTGAAATAAAAGTACATGTCATGCTGGGTTTTTCACTTGTCTACTCTAACAGTTTCTATCAATTCCTTGCAATTTGGGGATTTTAGTATAAACATTCAAACAACTTCCTGATAAACTTGTGTTGATAATGCCTACCTGATAGGGTCTAAATTTTATTAGTGTAATCCTTCTGCTGAGTTTAGGATTGTCCCTAAATTTCATATTGTATTTATTTTGTATCCCTGTTGATTCCATAAATAACATTAGAACCCCTGGAGCCACGGAAGATGTGAGTCTTAGTTTTGTTAAAAATATGTCAAATTTTACTTCTTTCATAGTGTAGAGAAGTAACATAAGGATCAAATGCATTTTCATAATAGTAAGTGGGTATGTTTGTGTACAAAAGTACACAATGAGAAGAAACTCATTACACTTTAAAACTTTGCAGAAATTTAAGACTATAAAGCAATTTAAGACACAAAATCTCTTCAACTTTCATGTTTTTCCCTAGGATATGTTTAAAAGAAATTCAATCCCATTGTGCTGCTGCTCACGCACAATTCAGGAGACATATATTTAAAAACACTTCTGTGTCTTCTTGGTGATGAAAATAGTTTGTCTGATTCTTGCAAAAAAGGTATTACCTACTGGATTGTATTAATTTATCTGCAGACATGTCAGACACTGAATATTTATAATGGATTTCAACACAGTTCTCTGAGGAAAAACTGCCTGGCAAAGCATCATGCATCAGACTAAATATCCATGTAAGGTAGATTTTCTATTCCTTAAAAAGTCTGCTCTGATAAATAAAATTCCCTGGCTGTGAAGGATATGTCACAGGTTTATCGACAAGGGAGCTTATTCCCTGATCTTTAGTCTTAGGATGCTCATTAGGTGATTCTAAGGTTTCAGTATTACTTTAATTCAACAGGTAGCTAAGGTCATCAGCAAATTAGTTGAAATACATTTGGTTTAGCCTTGTGCACCTTTTGAGAAAACATTTGGCCAAACTCTACTTTTCAACATACTCAGGGACAGTCTAGGCTACCACAACAGGGTTTGGTTTTGTTTTTTCTTTTTTCCCATTAAGTAGTGAAAGTCTTTGTCCAACTGTTTGAATGAATCACCAAGAGATTGCTGATCAGATATATAATTCTTGTCTGTATTTAATTTGAACAGCTGCAACTGGGAATAAGCTGCAACTCAACTGAGATGTGTTTTGAAATAGTTCCCTAAATATAAAACACTTCTGAAACCAGCCAGAAATTTTCTGTGTGGACAAAGGACAAAGGAAAAAGGCTGGAGAGTAAATAGGAGAATCTTGTCGTGGTAGGGTCCCTGATATAGGAAGACTAGACCAAGAAGTACACAATAGGGCAGAAGTCACTGAAGCCTGTTAAGATCAATGAGCTGCTTTCCAGACTTCTTCCTTTCTCCTCACCTGTACTTTAATCTGTACCTCTCTGAAAAGGCATTTGTTCCTCTGGGAAAAGACTGTTTGGTCTTGAAGATGTCCACATCACTCTCTTGTTTTCTGGAGGCTACAGGAATGAGGTAATTTAGAGGGCAAAGGGTTTTGGGCAGACCTTTGGCCATAAAAAACTTTAATCACAATGCTGCAGTATTTTGTGGCCAGGAAATATTTCCACATCTAGCTCCTGTTTTCCTAGCACTAGAGAAAAGGAGAGTGCTAAAGGAAAGCATTTTATGTCATCTTCTCTGCCTTGTTCATGAAGGGGAAAAACCTCCCTAAACATGCCTGTTGACATCTTGATAGCTCCAAAAGCACTCTGGCCCCATGGTTAAAAGCAATCATCCTAAGGCTTGATCCTGGGAGCTTCTCGTAGAACAAATATGCCATTTTGCTAATTAGCAAAATCCACAGTGATTGAATTTGTAGGTGCTTTAACAATGAAAAAGCACAATTTAGAGACTCATTGAATTCTTGGATGTATTAGGGGGTTTTTGAGGTTGAAATTATTTTTGCTCAAGTGAATCTCAAGACTACATGCACAGAATGAACTAAATTCACAGTGAGACTAAGAGCAACAATAGAACTCCCACATGGATATCTAAATTATTGAACACAAAGAAGAATGTTTTGCAACTTTGATTAGGGAATTGTTAATCAGGCCCATAATAGAATGTAGGTCAAAAACCAATTAAGGGAGTCTGACTAGAATTTATGATTAGGCAACCATGAAAAACAGTGAGTATTAAAAAAAATTAAAAGATGGAATAGATCCATAAATATGAATTCTTTTTTTTTTTTTTGAGCTCTGGATACACTGTGACAGTTTGAGCATCAATAAAGCAGTTAAGTTAGCGATCAATTACTAACTTCAGGAACAGAGAAATTGTTTGGCTGATAAAAAGCGTTTTCAGCCTTTGACAAATACTTGGCTGTCACTATCATTTATTTGAAATACCACTGCAGCAATGGCTTTTATTTTTTTATATCTTCCAAATAAATAAACTGCGTATGGTGTTTTTAGTCAGGCTTTGAAGTTCAATCTGTTCTGGCAAGGAAATGGTACTTCACAAATAGTAAAAATACAGATCCTGCTGTTACTTACCCTGCAGAACCCTTCTCTTATCAGAAAGTCTTGCAAAACAAATGAGCAGTTGGATCTCTGGTTAAGTTTTGCAAAATTGCAACAGTGTGACAATAAAAGAACATAGCAACAACTCCAGTTCACTAAAATTCCAAAGGGCATAAAAACTTCCAATTTCACAAAAATTCTAAAGAAGAAATACCTGATTTTTGATCAAAAAAAAAAAAGTGATTAGCATACCTCTTCATCCCATCTTCACTTGTATCTCCAATAGTAATAATTTCATTCTATTAGGACCTTGTTTCAAATAATGTTTTGCCAGTCCAAACTGACTGTATACACATAAAGCACTTAAAATCCTGTCTTTAAAATTTAGCAAAAAACATCCATTTCACTTAAAAAAAAAAGTAGAAACCTCATTTTTTGTTTATTCAAAGGGTTTTTTTTGGAAAAAATATCAAAGACAAAAGTAGTGTTTGATATTAGGAGAAAACTTTTAAAGTGGGAACATTCTTTTCAATTGCAAACTGAAATTAAATGTCAGAATAATAAAGATTAAGAAATCTCAAATAGAAGAAAGATAATGAAGAGATCAACATGCATGAACCATACTCAGTTTAACAGGATAACTGCTATTGATATGCTCTTGTCCTGAAGACAAGATTTCAGAAGGAAAAAAAGAAAAGTGAGTGTTGGAAGAATGTCTCACCTCTTTCAGTGTAGTATGTTTATTCTTTCATAAAAATTCAATAAGGACAGTTGACAATCTTGTCCCCACATAGATAAATTTTGGCAGTAAAAGTGTGAAACTTCAAGAAAGGTTCTGTGTTTTAAATAAATAAATATGCTAATAGGAAAAGAGATATTATGAAGACAAAAGGGGAAGAGGTGATGTCTGTTTATCTTTTAAAAATAGTTTTGATTATAAAATATATTTCTGTTACTAATTTTTAATCGATACCTGTATGCATTTATTCTCCAAATAGAAACCTAAGATATTATGAATATACATGTTCTTCAGTGAAATAATTCAGGGATCAAATCAAACCTTGTGGAGAAGGCAGCTTCAAATATACTTTTTGGGAAGAATTTATAGCAGTATTTTTGGACATGTCCCTACAAACACCTCCATGAGGTCTGAAGTCAGTTCAGCACAAGTGTTTTAATGTGCATTATAAACAAGAGAACAAGCATGATATAAATCTTCTGCTTTATCAAGAATAGAGTATCCTGGAAGCTAAAGGAGGGGATTAACAACATTGGAGCATACTGCTGATGGATAAAGCATATGAGCTTTTTTTCTGGCCTTGAAGACAGAGGAAAAACATGTTTGTTGTGTTCTCCATTCATAGCATCTAGCCCTGGACTGCCTCTGACTCTAAAAATTACAATTATCCTTTGTGTGTGCTGTTTTTAAAAAAGTAATATAAATACTCTCTTGTAGCTCACCACAGTGAGGTCATCCACAACATGAAACTGAGGGCAGAGTAGACATGTGAAGGAAGTTCTGGAAATGGCAGGAGACCTTGGAGCAGCAGAAGTAGCAAAGACTGCTATAACAGTGTTGGAAGACTGGCTATGGTGGCAGGATACCAGTCTTGACCAAAACTTCCCATAGATGGTAATTTCTGCCAAAGAGATTCCCTTGAACTGTGCCTGAGCATTGCTCAGAAGCATGATCAGAAGGACCAGGACTAAGCCAGGAACTTTGGCAGGGTCCCTGCTTGATGTTCTTATTTCTTTTATATATGAGTAGAGATGTGGCTAAGAGGGCTAAGGCTAATCTCAGGGGGCTGATCCTTCAGGCTCCCCTTTTGATTAATGAAGAAACAGTTAATAACTTTTACAGACTATTTACTCTATTCTGAGTCTCTAGAATTGTCTTTCTTCATTGACTGTAAGGATTAAGTTTTGCATATATTTTTCACCTTTCTGAAGTGTCCTCAAGATGTATGTAAATTATAAATGTAAAAAAATTATGATATTGACAAAATTATTTTAAATTTTTCATAAAAATCAGATGGGAGTAAGTAGATTTTATAATAGACCCTATTTTACCTTGAGGGAAGCAGCTACAGTCAACTGTTACATCTAGCAGCCTAAATTTCAAGGAAGTTGTTTATTTTTATACCATGTTTCAACCCCCTTATCTATATTGCCAGTATAGCTAAGATGCCTAGGACAATTCTGACTAGGAGATGCCTAAGTTGCTAGACATGGTCTTGAGTTTGGGCATGACAATTCCAGAAATATATTTAAATCAAAGTAAGACACAGAGAAAGAGAATATACTCCATGCAGTATAAAATAAGGAAGTCTATGTATATCTAAGAAGCTCCTGGCATTCGATTTCTTTTTCATAAACATTAAATAGGGCTAAATAGGCTTGAAAATAGCCAGTTTCCATTTTAGTTTTCCCCTATGGTGACTATGAACTTTCTTTCATATTCCTCCAGAGACACAGCTGGAAGCCATGCGGACACCCTAGAATCTCTAAAATTGCACTCAAAACCTATTCTTAGGCAACTGAACTCACTATTGGATTAATTTAATTTACTATTAGAATTTAATAGGAGATGCCAAACAGACCACAGCAAGCACCAGCTCAGAAAATGAGCTATTCATGTCCTTTGATCTTTCTTCACATACATGAGTTATCCAAGGGAAATGTTTTGGTTACAACCTCCTGGCCATATATGTGAAATTTCAAAAGAGATTTTGGCTGCCTTTGCCCTTAAATAAATCTAAAGCTGTCAAGTCACACAGAACTCTACTGGTTTTCATTTTAATATGTTAACACAGAATCATGTAATTGTTAAGATTGGAAGAGACCTCTGGAGATCATCCAGTCCAAAACCTCTGCCAAGGCAAGGTCACCTAGAGCAGGAGACACAGGAATGCATCCAGGTAGGTTTTGAATATCTCCAGATAGGGAGACTCGGTGACCCACAGAGGCTTAGCAGCCTGTTCAGTGCTCTTCCACCCTCAATCCAAAGAAATTTTTCCTCATTTGAGGTGAGACTTCTTGTGTTTTAGTTCATGGCCATTGCTCCTCCTTCAGTTGCTGGGCACCACTGAAAAGTCTGTCACAATCCTCTTGGCACACACCTTTGAGATATTTATGTGTATTGATGAGATCTTCTCTCAGTTTTCTCTTGTCTAGACTAAACAGGCCCAGCTCCCTCAGTCTCTCCTCATAAGAGATGCTCTGGATCCCTCATCATCTTTGTGGCCTCCAGTGGACCCTCTCCAGTACCTCCTTGTCTCTCTTGTACTGAGGAGCCCAGAACTGGACACAATACTCCAGATGTGGCCTCACTAGGACTGAGTAGAGGGGGAGGATTATCTCCCTGGGCTTGCTGGCCACACTCTTCTCAATATACCCTGGGATATCACTGGCCTTCCTGGCTAGAACACCACATTGCCAACAAATTGCCAGCTTGCCATCCACCAAGACTCCCAAGTCCCTCTTTGCAGAGTTGCTCTCTAGGAGGTCAGCCCCCAACAGGTACTAGCACTTGGGGTTATTCTTCCCCAGGTGCAGGATCCTACCCTTGCCCAGTATTTATCCCTGGGGATAAATGACTACAAGATTTCAACCAAATCCTACTCCACTGATCACAACCCTCTGAGCTCTGCCATTTAGCCAGTTCTTAGTCCACCTCTGTCCATCCATCTAACCCACCCTTCCTATGAGGAGTTTACCTATGACCATGTTGTGGGAGACAGTGTCAAAAGCCTAGCTGAAATAAATGCAGACAACATCCACTGCTGTCCTCATCAACCCATCCTGTCACGTCACCATAAAAGGCTGTAAGATTAGGCAGTGTGATTTCCTCTTGATGAATCTCGCTGGCTACTCCTGATGACCTTCTTTTCTTCTACATGCTTGGTGATGACCTCCAGAATGATCTGTTTAATCACCTTTTCAGGGATGGGGGTGACAATAATTTTACTTTATACTCTTACTTGCCATTTTTGGAGATGAGAGTAACATTGGCCTTCCTCCACTCATGGGGCACTTCTCCCATTCTCCATGATTTTACATATTAGTCATATGATGGAGAGCTGCAGAGAAACAACAGCAGCCATGGGTGCATCCCATCAGGGCCCATGAATTTATGGATATTTAGTCTGTAACTAACCTGTAAGACAATCCCCTAGAACCAGAGGGAAGTCTTCCTTTCTCCAGCCTTCTTCTCTTACCCCTGAGGTCTGGGATTACTGAGGGCTGAGCTCAGCAGTACAGACTGAGGCAAAGAATGCACTCAGTTATTCTGCCTTCTTGTATCCTCTGTTACCAGGACACCTGTATGATTCACCAGCTGCCCTGTGTTTTCCTCAATCTTCCTTTTACTGCTATTGTTCTTGTAGAAGCCCTTCTTGTTGTCCTTGATATACTCTGCCAGATTATTCCAAGCAGGACTTTGGCCTCATCATATCCCTGCATATTCTGATAGTGTTGCTATAGTCCTCCCACATGGTCTCTCCCTTTTCCCACATCCCAGAAATTTCTTTCTTCTTTTTCAGATTGTCCTAGGGTGACTGTATGATGCTTCTATCCCCAAATCGTCTGTTCTGTCTGTGTTAGATATTGTGTTCTGTAGCTTTAAGATTGGTTCCTAGAGCGAAGGGGGAGAAAAAGTAAAGTGCAGAGTTTGTTTTGTAGAAGCAGCGCCTCCTCTGCATTCCTGCTCCTGGACTGTTTCTTTTTTTTTTCTCTGAAGCACGGACAGTGCAGCGGTCAGAGTTTTTCTTTTGCTTTTAGTTAGTTTTAGCTAGCTAGGACAGAGAAGTTCCCTGGACTGTTTTTTTTTTTTTTTTCCTTTTTCTTGGGACTGTTTAAAACTGCTCTTGGACTGAAAGATCTACCAGAGCGAGAACACCGGGGACTCCACACCTGGGCCACCGGGGCCCTGATTGGCATCTTCCAGCGTCGGAAGGAACTGATAAGGCTGAAGCGAGCTGGGTTCCCACAGCAAGGACTCTTTCTCAATTTTGCCAGGTTTTATTGTTTCATATTATTAATTTCTAAGTTTTTTCCACTCATCTCTAAGGAGGTTTTTTCCCCAACCAGTATGGGGAAGGGGCAGTTCCAGCTTGCTTTCCAGAGAGACCCCCATTTGGGAGGTTTCCTCCCAGATTTGTCCTAAATCAGGACACAGATTTACTAGAAGCTCCCTATTCATCCATGCAGGTCTCTTGCTCCCTTTGCTTGATTTCTTGATCATCGGGATACACTGGTCCTGAGTTTGAAGGAAATGGTGACTAAATAATGATCAACTCTTTTGGATCTCTTTCTGTTCTGGAGCCCTAACACATGGGATTCCTCCAGACAGGTCTTTGAAGTAATCTCTCTGTAAATTTAGGTTTCTAGTCCTGCTTACTGCTTTGCTTCCTCTAAGCAGGATCCTGAGTTCCACCACCTGGTCACAACAGCCAAGACTGTCTCAACCTTCCCGTCTTCAACCAGACCCTCCTGGCTTGTTAATATAAGATCCCGCAACACACTTCTCCTCACTGGCCCCTTCACCACTTGCATAAAAAGTTTTCTTCAATGATCTGCAGTAACTTCCTGTGTCAAGCCTTGTTGTTCCTCCAACAAATATGAGAGTGGTTGAAGTCCCCAGGAGAACCAGGGCCATGAACACAAAGTTATTTCCAGCTGTCCACAGAAAGCCTCATCAACTTCCTCCTCCTGATCAGGCAGACTGCAGTGAAAACCCACATTAGCATGTTCCTTAATTCTTATCCATAAGCTTTTATCTCCTTTCTGCCTGGGTAGAGCTCAATACATTCCCATTGTTCTCTCATATAAAGAGACACGCCACCACCTCACCTCTGTGACATGTCCTTTTTAGAAAGTACATGGCCGTCAGTACATGGCCATCCATGACAGTATTTTGGTCATGTGAGCTATCCCACCATGTCTCTGCATGAGATTATGGCCCTGCAACCTCACATAGATTTCTAGTTCTTGTTTATTCCCCATGCAGCATACATTTGTGTACAGGCATTTCAGACAAGTAATGAAGCATGAAGGTTCCCTAGAAAGGGTGTAAGAGGAACAGCAAAAATGTTTTTGCTCCCTGAATTCTTTACCACACCATTCTTCTGTGCCTTTATTTACTCAGTTTATTCTTATTACGATTACCTCCTTCAGCTTTCTCCACAACTGCTTTCTTGTTGTTCAGTAGGTATTTGAGTACATATCGTTACCTGTCAAAGTCCACAAATTACCTTTGTGATTTTACTAACTGTTTTTAAAAGTCAGCTCAAAGTTTTGTTACAAAAGTTCTGGAATATGTGTGTGGCTCTTTCAGAAACAATTACACTCCCTTTTGGAGGTATTGCTCCCTCTTTAGGCAGCGTGGTCTGAGTAGATAAATTGGTAGCGTGATTTCTAACTGTCACAGTGTGCATAGGCTAAAGAGACGGTTGCAGGGAATAGATCACCTGATTCAGTGGGACTGAGTTTTTTAACTCTCAGTAAAGATACTGAGAATTGAGCTCTGTTGATTCACTGAATTATTATGCAGAAAAAATACAAAGCCAAGGCACAAGTAATTCAGCTTCATGTGTCTTCAGTGAAGAAAGCAATGAGAAAATTTCTGATTCCTTACAGAATTCCTTACACACTTATTCTTAAAAAAAAACCCCATACAATTATAACAT
The DNA here is from genome assembly GCA_013398995.1 of Alaudala cheleensis. Lineage (NCBI taxonomy): Eukaryota > Metazoa > Chordata > Aves > Passeriformes > Alaudidae > Alaudala > Alaudala cheleensis. The sequence goes on from VWYE01018343.1 coordinate 219,063, forward strand.
ATCCCTGAAAAATCAACAAGTATAATCTTTTTATATTAAAAAATATGATATAATACCTACAACATTTCTGTTGCAATAATTAGATGCACAAAATGTTGATGTAACATTTGCTTATCAATAGCTATTTCTGCTTTAATTTTCAGACATTGATGTTGCTATGGAGACACAACCACTCTTTTAAAGCAATTTAATTTGCAGATCATATACAAGTCTGTCTGTAGCAAGACTGCATGCTCAGTTAGCTTCATCAGATGGTGCACATTGAGTCTGCCTTGTCCTGCTTGTTTCCTCACCTACAAACAGGGGAAGGAGAGAGGCCCTTTCTCAGGCCAATATGCATGGTGGTGTCTAGATTTGTTAATGTAGGAAGGAGGGAACTGAGCCAGAAAGTTTTTCTAGTGCCTATGAGTTAACCCAGAGAAATATTGTTTATTACTCTTGCCTCATGTGCATGCTTAGAAAAATTAATATTTTTGGATGTAACATATGCACATGAACAAACACAAAAGGTCAAGTATACATCTGGCAAATGGAAGTAATGTAAATTTAGCAGCTTGGATCCATCTAAATAATATGTAACTTGGGGATACTTTGTTTAAAAAAATATTCTTTCTCCTCAGTGTTATGGAAACTCCCAAGTCACAGTGTGGTACTTTTCTACGGACTCTTAAGCTTTGCATTTTCTAAGTTACAAAAGCAGATAGACACCTCTAAGGCTTGAAATAATTGCAGAGGTATTAAATCAAAATTTCTTAGCAATGAAGCATACGTAAGAACAAAGAAGGCCACCTGTCTGCTTTAATGTTGTTATTCATACCTGTTCTGTTTGTCTTACTGTACTTAAAAGCAACATGCTGTAAAAATGATTCTGATTCTGGTTGATGTATGGTGTGCTCCAGGTATGCTTTAATAGCATATGTGCTGTAGTAAGCTGTAGTGCTACAAACATGCTGTGAACAGTTATGATCCTTGTCTGAAGCTGGTACAGTCTGACAAATACCAGCTGTAGGCAACCCATGTGGAACCAGGATTTTAAACATTTAAACAGGAGTAAGAATTGCTTCCTATTTGTAGCATTGCAGAGCTAATGCTAGTACACAGTTGCCTGTTACATGAGCATGTGCACATCTGCATCAGTGTTGAGTCACTCCTCTTCTGCATTCTTTTTTTCTGGAATTGAAGTGCACATCCTTGCAGCATTGTAATGCTACCCCCACCTAAACATAAACATATTTATACTTTTTTTCCCCTGTGAAAATTTAAATAGCTGTACATCATGCACACCAACATGTGCCTATGAGCCATGGCACATGCATTTACACAGCAGAAATGGAAAAGCTATTAAGAATCCACAAAGCCTTAGAAAAGTTGTTGTGTAAGACCAGAGACAAGAAAAAAGTGTGATCTGTTTTATAGATGTAATTTTTCACATCATCCCACAGATTGTTTAACTAATAATTTTTACTTTTCAGTATATATTAAAATCTGATAATTATTGTAAAAATATTATAATACTGCTTAGGATAAATAGCTTGAATCTCTCCGGTTTTTAAAGCTCTGAAGATGTGATAATGTTATTTTAGTATTCTGATTTTTGTTCTGTTTGGTCTTTTTTTTTTTTTTTTAACAAGGATGCTGCCACCACTTGCATACAATAACCACAGAATTTTATTTCTGTCTCCTGTACATTGTTTAAACTCATTCATGTTTTTTAGAGTGAGCAGAGTGTGTCCCACCATAAAACCAGCTTTGGGCAGATATTTTGGGTACTATGGGGTTACCCTCCTATGTTTAGATACATGAATCCCACCTGTGTCATCAAAACTCTTGCCCTGTTTAGCCAGAAACTAAAAAAGCCTGTGTCCAAAGCATCTCACAGGAGCCAGCTATTGGCTCTACCAATTTGCTAATCTGAACAAAAGCACAGTTTTTCTTCAAAAGGAATTGACCTTATGACCCTGAGCTTGTAGGCATATTTTATTTACTTTTAAGCGTTCTTCAGTGAAATATCTTATTGACTTGAAAGGCTTTGTCTGGCAAATTAGTCTTTCTCTGTTTCTGAAAAATTCTTGTATAAAGTTTTGTGGCTTTCATGTAAAAAAAAAAGAGGAAAAATATTTCAAGTAATCTTTATGCATCTTTATGACACCGTTGCTTTAAATGCTAGATCTAGGGTGTTTAATGTCCAACCCTCATGTAGCCACATCTCATCTGACTGTGCTTTCAAGGGACCTACTGGTAGTAAGATGAGACTCCCACTGTTGCTCCGTCTAGGGCGTGACGACCTGGTTCGATGACAGCATGGCGGCCTGCCCACAGGCTACTCGGTCTATAAGCTCACAAACACTAGCGTGGTGGAGGCAAATGGCGTTTATTTTATTGTCTCCTCGGATTTTATAGTCTCTGGGGTCTTTGCTATGTCAGAGGGGTCTGTAGTACTCTTAGGTTAGTAAGGAGTGGAAAACTACTGGGGTCTGGAGGGGAATGGAAAGTTACTGGAATTTAGGGAAGATGCTACAGGACCGGGGAGGTCGCATTTCTTAGGGAAGATAAGGTACTGCATTGGGGTGATGGGGGAAGGGTCTTATCTCTTTCCGTTAGTTACATCGCAAAATCTTCTGAACGCCTATCCCTATTCTACTACACCACACTGATGTTCTTCTGAAGCTGAGGAGGGATAGCATATTGTTGAGAAAAATGAAATATTTTTGAGTGCAGAAGAGTTCACAAAGTCTGCTGATGCACAGCCCCTGCAGAGACAGCACTCTGAGGACTCCAGGCCCTATGACAGCTAAATGCCTTCCTGAGAGAGCAATCCTGGACATCCAGCCTTCAGCCACTCCTTCATTTTGCTGCAAACTTAAGTTTGAACAACCATATCTAAAGAGATCATGATCATATTTTTTTTAAACAGAAACATATTTGATTTTCAATAGAGGGAAACATTTTGTCATTTTATCTGGTATGACAAGACTGGTCCACTTATTTGCTTGAAAATCACAGAAACAAAATCATGGAATGGTTGAGGATTGAACGGACCTCTGGAGATCATCTGGACCAACCCTCCTGCTCAAGCAGGGCCATTTGGAGATGCTTGCCCAGGACCCTGTAGAGACAGATTCTGAATATCTCCACAACAACTCTGGGAAGCCTCTGCCAGTTCTCAGTCAGCCTCACAACCCAAAAGCATTTTCTGATGTTCAGAGGGAACACCTGTCTTTCCATTTAGGCCTATTTCCCCTTGTCCTGTCACTGGCACCACTGAAAATATTAATCAGATCCACCCACAGGTCTTCTGTTCTCTACACAGTCTCAGCTCTCTCAGACTTTATTCACAGAGAAATTCTCCAGCCTCTTTGTCTTCATCTTCATGGCCTTTGCTGAACTGCCTTTGTTTTGTCCATGTCTCTCTTGTACCAGGAACCCCAGAACTGAAAACAGGACTTCAGGTGTGGCTACACAGTGCTGAGTGTAAGGGCAGGATCACCTTCCTTAGCCTGCTGACATCACTCATCCTAAACCCAGGATACCACTGACCTTCTTTGTCACAAGGACACATTCCTGGCTCATGTTTAGCCTAATGGACAGAAGGACACCTAGGTCCTTTTCTGCCAAGCTGCTTTCTGGCTGTTCCAGCATGTTCCAGTGCCTGGAGCTGTTCTTCCCCAGGTGCAGCACCTTGTGCTTCCCCTTGTTGAACTCTGTGAGGTTCCTGTTGGCTCATTTCTCCATCCTGTCAAAGTTCTTCTGGCTGGCAGCATGTCTTTCTGACAAATTATCCCCTTCTCCCAGTCTGATGTTGCTAGCAACCTTGCTGAGACTACACTCTTATCCACCTTCTGGATCACTAAGGATGTCAAACAGGGCTGTACCCAGTATTGTCCCCTGGTGACAATATATAACTGCTGTCCAACTGGGCTTTGTACTGCCAATCACCACTGTTTCAACCCAGCCACAAGGCCAGCTTTCAGTCCATCTCACAGTCTGCTTGTCCAGCCAGTCCATGAAGAACTTCTTTATGTACACCTTGTGGTAGTCAGTGCCAAAGGTCTAACTGAAGTCCAAGTAGTATCCACCACTCTCCCCTCATCTACCAGGCCAGTCACTTCATCATACAAGTTTATTAAGTTGGTCAAACATGACTTCAATTTGCTGAATCCGTGCTGATTATTTCTAATTATTTTGTAAATGTGCCTGGAAATTGTTTCCAGAATTAGCCACTCCATCATCTTCCCTGGGTACAAGGTGAAGCTTACCAGTCTGAGTCTCTTGAGTTCTCCTTCTGCACTTCTTGAAGACAAGGGTGATATTTACTTTCCTCCAATCTTTAAGCAAAATACATTTTGGGATCTAAATAAATGTACTCTGTATGGTCTTAATAAAATGTAATTCTGAGTGCAGTATGCCCAGACACTAAAATAACACAAAGGTTGTAGGCATCATTTTATCATAAGGGAAATTTTTGTTTGGTATGTTAATTTAAATACTTCTCTCGTTAATATGTTTTCAAATTATTATCTGCAGGTGGTTCTGTGTGTCACTCAATGCATTTTAAGAAATCTTGAAAAATAAATACATTTAGAGAGTGCTGTAGGGTCTTGTTATCTATGAAAACTACACTTCATTTATTTATTTTTGTAATTAAAGCTGTATGAAGAACAAAACTAATATATAGTCCTTGCACAGTACAAGCCAAGACTTATTCTTGCAAATGTCTACATCCGTGTTTAATAATACTTGCATGAGAATAAATATTTATCAAGTACTCTGGATTATAGTTAAGGATAAATTAAAATTTGTCTTTCTGAAAAAGTAGATTCTGAAACAGCCTTCTCATGAAGTTAGCAGAAAAACAAAGGCACTTGGTTTAAAAAGAGCCTAAACGCTTTTCAGATTGACTAATGTAATTGAAAGCATATAAAGTACAGAACTCCACCACTCAGGCCATGTCCTTTGCTCTTATTTATTACACTTGTGCACATATATGGTAAATAGATTTATCTTTGTTTGTCAGTGTTTGTGGGACCAGAGATTTAATACTTGTTGGATAGTTCATTTTTAGGAAAGCCTGCTGTCTTAACTTAAAAATTAAATTTAAAAATTCGTCCTTCCTTATGTATGCAGAGATTGTCCCACATTTCATCTTGTAAAGCACTTTACAAACTACTTTCAAAAAGAAAGTGTATAAAAGGTTAACACAATACTTATTTTTAGCTTCACATTCCTATGAAAAAATGGCAATTTGACTGTATTCATTGTGATTCAAAACCAGATAAATAATGAGTAGTTCAAGTGATAATTACCTTATTTCAATATTTACAGAAAACTGGCACTTCATCATCATCAAAGCACATTGAGAATTGTCTTATTATCTACACAAGTGCCTGGTTTCTCTAAATATTGAAATTTGGTAATTATCTCTAGCTCTATTTCTTCCTTATCTACTGTTCAGGATTGAGCAAATAGAAATATCATTTAGTTATTAACATTTTCCAAAGATGTAGATGGTTTCTTTTTAATGAGAGTGAATATGTAAAGAAAGCTAATTGCAAAACAAGGTCAATGAAATGGAATGGAATATCTTTGTATCAGAAGCATCCAAAAGAATGTTATTCAAATCTTCCAAAATTAAATTTTGCCTGAGTCCGTTTCTAAAAGGCAAGACCTCTTCACTAAGAGACCTAATGGACAAAAAGGAGCAATTGACATATGTGCATCATGAAATTAAGTTTTTTTTTCTCTCTAGTACATATTGAGCCAGGCTATGCAGAGCCATTCAGAATGCTTTGCTGAGTCAAGCAAAAAAATAACATTTCCCTAGGTTATTATCCCTTTTAAGTCCCTTTGGGACAGGGCAGACTGGACCTGACTGAGCGTATCTGTATGTTGCAATTGTGGTTTTGCCCTATGTTGGCTTGTGATCACACTGATCTATACCTCAGATTATCAAAAAGAATTAATCTTTTAACAGAAGTCTGTTAAACTCCTATCCTCCATAACAAAAACTCAAGTAATGGAATGCTATGAAAGAATGCTTGTATGCTCTTAGGGGAACAATTCATAGTCTGAAAATAGGGCACAGGTTACTCCACATCACTATTAGGTGTAGTATGTTACAGATCATTTCAGTGTCCTAACTTCAAAATCTCTCTTTTTTTTTGTTTTTTTTTTTTTTTTTTTGTTTTTTGGTTTTTTTTGGTTTTTTTTCAATGTATTTGGGCACACTGGAGTGTAGCTGTAGTCTGGAGGGATCTTTAGACATGTCTGTACTTAATACAAATCAGGGCCTGTGAACAGGTTCAAACACTGTGCAGTAATTGTCTGTATAACTTAATTATTTCCCTGCTTCTCATCAAGTTTGTCTCAGGTTTGCACACTCCAACACATGCTGGGGCAAAACATGCAGAGAATGATCCTGAGAGAAATTTAGATTATTTGTTTATTTACAGCTTTATGTACTTACTATCCATATTCATTGTTGTTCCTTTTAAACTAGATGCACTGACCACTAAAATTTTCAATGAGACTGATTGGATGGGACTCACATGATCTAGCCTGAGATGTCGAGCGACTTTATTATCTTAGCATAACTGAACTGTAACCAGGAGTCCTTTTTTTAAAGAATTTAGGTGGAATCAAAACAATCAATTTGTATGTAGATGTCAATGACATATAATATGCATTTTGAGGGCGGATAAGATTAATCCCTCCCTTCCCTGTTTTATTAGCTTATTCTTTTATACTTTTAGTCTCATTATGATATATACAGTTGTTAGAGGTCAACACCCTTCACATCTTTCAAGAAATTCCTGATCATCTCCATTATAGAGCTGTTCAGTTAATCTGTACTTCTCCAATTCTTCCACCCCTAAATAACAATCACTTGAAATAAAAAGAAGTATGTGATTTTTTTTACCACCTTTCACCACACAAATACCATAAAAGAACTGTAATGTTGTCGCAGTGGTGCTGATGTTATGGCCATTCAGCGTGAAATTATGCCATAATTAAGACCACACAAAATAACAATAATTCCCTTCCTTCATTATATTCAAGTACCTACAGACCTAGATAAGACAAATGTGCATTTTTGGCGTTTATTGTATCTTTCCATTGGAAAGAGCAATGTAGGTAAAAGCCCCATTATTCATAACATAGAGATACATAGCCAGTCCAAGCTGTCTAAAGAGATAAAAAATGGTGGAATTATTCTCCCAAATCGCTGTCATAGTGAAAATAAATTCTAAGTCCTTATGCAAATATTGTACTGGTGAAACTGGTAACAAAATTGTTTGGGTATCCCTTTGCTACCATTTAATTTTAAGCCTTCTACTGAGGGAAGGCCAAGAGGATAAGTTACTTCCCAGATCATTCAATATATTACAGAAGATAAATACTAATGTCAGTTCCTGTGCACTTTTCAGCAACAGGAAAGCTATAAAGTCCCTGCATTTTCTTCAGTGCCCTTTGAGGCAGGAAGAATGAAATCAGGAAGACGTGATTTTGACTTAATATATGATGAGCAAAATCAGAGGTGCAATTTATAAAAGGAAACTAGAAGGGAAGAACTCAAAGGATGCTCTTTCTATAAGCAATTCCTGTTATTAAAAATTACTTAGATATATAAAACCAGTAATATGTCAGGTCTAAGACAGTTTAACAAGTAATAGGGCTGAAAATATCAGTACTATGAAAAAGAATACATATTCATTTTTGCAATACCTCTCTTCTATAAATAAATCTGTGATTTTTATTCTATAAAACAGCAACATCTTTCTCATATTATATGTAAAGCAATGAAGTCTTCTATTTCTTCTTTGCCTTGTTGTGCCTTTTATCCTGCAGTAAGAGACATGCATAAAACAGGCTCTAGACAGAAAGCAGAAGATGGAAAATGACATGAAAACCCAACTCATGCAGTAATGTTATGTCTTGCATACAGCAAACTAGTAACATGTATTACAGCTGTTGCCCTTCTCTGTACTCCTACAAGTTCCCTGCTCTTAATTCTGAGATGCTCCTGTCAAACAGTAGCAAAAGCTGCCCTGTCAGACAAGTGTCTCTGCCTAGCCTTGTAAGTGGGGCCTCACAAACTGCATCTCAACACTTCAAAGGCTTGGGCAGAACAAAGATTTATCTGTCACCACAGCAGGCAATCCTATCAGAGAAAAATGGTCCTGAAGCATTTTCACAGCATCCAGTTCCTGAAATTCTGCATCCGCCTTAATCCAAAAAAGACTTTTCTAAAAAGTCCCACTAATACACAATATCTATAGCAAAGTGTAAAAGCCATAAATTATAATGTGCTGTAAAAAGAGACAGGAACTTGTGGGTATATTCAGCAAAGTCACCTAATAAAAAGTGACATATTCCAGATTTCTATATCATTTTCCAAGGTTCTCAAGGCAGCTTTATAAATGCTGAGGTTTTATTACTTTGGCAAGTGAAAACTGTATGTTCAAAAAGAGAACATTGCAAACACAATGTGTATTTATAAGGAATCAGAAGGAAGTATGCCAGAGCATCTTGATATCAGAATCTCAAAATTTAACAATATTATATGTATCCTTCAGAAATGGAAAATTGGACTCATACCATGAAAATGATGATGAAAATTGTTTCATTTCAAAGTACAACTGCACTATCTTCCTTGTTACAAACAATTAAAAAATGTGTTCCATGTTTTGTATTTAATCTTTTTAAAATAAGGAGTATTAATTTCAAACAATTTTGCTATTTTAAAATGTTATACAAGAAACAGTCTTGATTTAACTGCAGAAGATAAAAGACAAATCAGAAATAGATATCTTAATGTGTATTAAAGGCTTGTCTGTCAATGACTTAGGGAAAGTTAATGCATTTATAAGCATGCATAACTTCCAACAGGTTAAGAGAAATGAATAATTTTAACAGAGTAACAACTGTTAATGCATTCTCTTTATTTAAATAAACGGCTTATCTTTATTATAAATGGCTTACTGAATTATGAGGTGGTTTTTTTATCTCTTTATTTCATTTTGAATGTGTTAAGGTTTATTCTACCTTGCCAGCAACTACCACAACTACCCTTACTTTACTTTCGGAAAATGCTATTTTTATCACACATTGCTTCTAAGTATATTTAAAGTATTTACAATAAATTTGGAAATATGAAAATACATTTTATGTTATCACAGTAGGATTTTGTGTCAACTGTAGATGCACATGGGTGGAGATGTTTATAGTTTTTATGGGTTTGTCTATTTTTATATCCTTTTGCAGATGTATACATGTTACTAGCACGGGAACTGATGTGTGAGGGACTGGCTGAAGGGCAGAGTCCAAAGGGTTGTAATGAGTCGGGCTACATCTATCTGGTGCCCAGTCCCCAGTGGGACTCCTTAGAGCTCAGCCCTGGGGCCAGTCCTCTCCAATCAACAATCTGGATGCAGGATGTGAACATGCCTTTAGGAAGTTTTCTGACAATACCAAAGTGGGAGGTGCTGTTGACACTCTTGAGGGACAAAAGGTCTTGCAGAGTCATCTGCATACATTGGAGCATTGGGATGAAATTTAACAAGTCCATATGCTGGATTCTGTGCCTAGGATAGAGTAAAGCTGGGCACACGTAAAAACTGGGAGAACAGAGGCTTAAGAGTAGCTCTGCAGGAAGGGATCTGGGGGTGCTGGTCAGCAGCAGGATCAGTGTGAGTCAGCCAAGTGTCCTGGCAGCTGGATGGCAAATCCCATCCTGGGGTGCATGAAACAGAGCATCACCAGCCTGTCAAGAGAGGGGATTATGCCTCTGTATTCAGCATTGGTGCAGCCTCACCCAGAGTGTACCATGCACTGCTGGGCCCCACAGCTTAAGAGGGATGTTGAAGTCCTTCAATGCATTGAGATCAGGGCAACAGTTCTGCTGAAAGGACTGGAAGTCGTGTCCTGTGAGGAGTGGCTGAGTACTTTGGCCTTGTCTAGTTTGGAGAAAAGGAGGCTAAGGGGTCACCTCTTTGCTCTCTACAGCTTCTTGGGGAGATGCAGTGGAGAGCTGATCTCTCCTCCTGGGATGTGATGATAGGATTGGTGGGAACAGTCAAACCCTGGAACAGGCATCCTAGACAGATGGGCAATGCCCCAGTGTTTAAGAGACATTTGACTAATGCCTTTAATGCATTCTTTAACTTGGTCAGCCCTGAAATGGTCAGGTAGTTAAACTAAAGAGTCATTGTAGCTCCCTTTCAAATTGGAACTATTCCATTTATTCTATTATATGCTATGCTATTCTAAGTGAATGAAAATATGGTTGATACTGCTGATGAATTGTAGAGACTGACATCATCATCAGTGAAACACACAGGATGTGTTTAAGTTGCTTAAACATTTGAGATGCTGTCACGCATGCTGCCAAGCCTGCAGCTGTGAGTCCAGAAGAATAACGTTCTGTTGAAGGTCTAGCATAATATCTGTCATATCTGAGAAAATGTTTCTGGGTACTTAAAACAGTGTGATATTCTTTGGCTTATGTATACGAATATCCCACTCATTGAATAGTTCCCTTACTCCTTGTGGAGATATTCTTTGAGTCTCTTTTGAATGTAGTGGTAATTTAGACATGTATAGCTCATGTGTAAGCATCTGCACTCTTAATAGTAGGTCAGGTTGGACCTCATACCCACTGCTTACCACTGAGCCATTTTCCTATGGTTGCACTCTTTCATGTCACCTAGAGTTGAAGTCTGAATATGTTTGATTTCTTTGTCCCATGAATATGAGGTTATCATTAATTTCTCAAAGGCCTACAATACAATGGATTTGACTGAAAATTTGGCTGGGTAAGAGTGATTACTTATATTAGACTACAAAATGTTATCCCTGAAGCAATCCTATAGGTATAAGTGATTTGACGATAACTCTAGGTGAAACAGTTCACTCAAGACAGTTCAAAGGGGAGAGATGAGTTTTGTTCTTTTGTTTTCAATAAATGCCTCCATTGTCTTAATTCTTTGTTTGTAGCTGTCTCGTTAGGTTTTGTAGATTTTAGCATCACAGTGGCAATTGATACTAGGACATCAAAAAAACATTACCAAAGATTAAGTTGGCACAAGAGTTTTTCTGACAGGTACTAAAATAAATGCCCAGAGAAAAAAACCCAACAGCATATGGTAGTACTTCTTCAAGTCTACAAGATTTCCTGAGGCAGAAAAGGTTTGTATGGATTTTTCTGACATGAATTTGTCTAGTCTTCCTACAAGCCCATTTACATTTTTATCATCCACAATACTCAGTGTCAAGGTGATACACACTCTATCTGTAACCATGTTTTGAACCTGACAGCTGACAGCTTCATTTGATGCCTACTAGTGCCTTTTCTGTCAAGGGGCAGAGAACAATAGATCAGTTCTCTACATGCTCTATCATTTCTCCCTCAGTCATGTCTTCTTCAAGCAGAAGAGTCCCAGACTGCTTATTTATTCCTTGTAAAGACACTGTTTCATACTTCTTGTATTCTTTGTTGTCCTTCTCTTAACCTTATCCAGTTCTTCTCTGTAATTTTGTTTTCTGGGTCCTTAGAGTACAGCCAGTAAGCAAAATGCTTTATGCAGCTTTATAATAACATTGTCCACTTTATTCTATGCTTCATTTCTAAAAACTCGGTAGTTATGGTTACTGAGATTCACCTAATATCTTCACAATTTTCTCTGGTATAACTTCAAGATCATTTCTTTGATTGATAGAAATTGACTCAAAATTCAAAAGGGAAAGTGATTATTTGCCATGAACATCACCTTATATTTATTTACACTGGCTGCATTTTGCTAGCTATTTTTTTCCCCTAATCCCCTAAAATGCTTTTTTGGATCCTTCATAATTGACCCTGCTCTTTGCTGTCCCAAATGGCTTAGTAACATCAGCAATATTTTCACTTTTCACCTCTTCTCGAAGTCATTTATGCATATCTTGAATGATATGGGGTCCAACACAAAGTTTCATGGAATGTCACTGACATTCTCCACCCATAGTGAAAACTGGCCATTTATTGCCATTTTCTCTTTCTCTTTTAGAACCATCTTTAAATATTCACCAAGACCTGCTAGTCTACAGTTTACCTAATAAACTTTTGTGACACATAGTAAGCCAGATGTCCTTCAGCACTTGTTTGTTTGTAACTCCAGAAAGTGAATTGTGACAACACAGAGGTAAAACTCTGTGTATATCCACCTCTAAGAAGTGAGACCAGGTGATAAAATATCTTCCTTGTCCCACAGCTCTGGGAAACTCTGAAGACAGCTGCCATCTGAGAATGAATAAGAATGTGAAGAGCATGAACATAGGGGATTCTCTTACTGTGGCTAGATTGTATTTATAAACTTACAAGCTCATAAAAGTATTACAACTAGTACATTTTAATATTAAAATGCTATAAAATCATACTGAATCCTCACATTTTCCCCACATGTCCCAGAAGGCTTTCTACTGAATGAATACAAGAACAGCTATGAATCAAGCATAATTCTGGCTGCAATAAATAAGATCAACAAGCAGCCCTAAGGGTAGCTCCAGCACAGTAGTTTACCATCTTTTTTATTAGTTATATAAACAGCCTTAAGATATTCTGTCATGTGATATCCCCATGACATCTTTAAAAAACCCAAAACCTTTTAATCTGCCTGTAAAAGCTTGTAATGTGTAGCTCAGTCTTGCAGCCCTGTGCCTTATCTCCATGTACAGCAAAGGCTAATTTGTCCCCTTTAAGCCTTTCAATGCAACCCGATGCTCTCTTAATCACCCCCTGAAACTCTGCTCTGTTTATCCTCTTTTACAGAGACAGGTGCAAAGGATTTTATTAATGCAATACCTTCTTAAGTGGTTTAGTTTATCCCTTACTATTGATCCAATGGTTTAAATCCATTAAGAGGGTGAGAATGGACATTTTTATTCTTTGCTTAATAGAATCCATTCTAGAAAAAATAGGGCATAGTATTCTGTTCTCTTCTACACCTTATTTTGTTTTTTTTCTGTAAAACCTAAGACCAAAAGCAGCATACAGAACATCTAGCTGCTATGTGTTTTGGTTGACATTTGTTTTTCTCTCTGTTAATCTCCAAGTAATTTTTTCAAATTTTAAAAATTCATACATAACATTTTTGTAATGATATTAATATTCTAAATATGACTACATACTAAAAAACCTGCTGAACTTTTTACACAGGCTGTATTTTACATAAGACATGGACATGCTGGAGAGACTGCAGTGAAGGGCTACAAAGGTGATTAAAGGTCAGGAGCATCCCATTTGTGATGAAAGTCGGAGACAGCTAGACTGCTCACCCTGGAGAAGAGAAGTCTTATGGGATATGTCATAAATGTTTACAAAAACCTGAAGGGAGGGTGTGAAAAAAATAGAGACAGGTTTCTTCAGTGGTGCCCAGTGACAGGACCAGTCAATGGGCAGAAACAGGAACACAGGAGATTCCCTCTGAACATCAGGAAACAATTTTGATCATGAGAGTGATCAATCACTTGCTCAGCTTGCCACATAGGTTAGGCATTCTCTATTCTTGCAGATCTTCAAAAGCCTCCTGGGCATGGTCCTGGGCAACCATATCTTAGTGGCCTAGATTGAGAAAGGGAGTTGTCCAGATGACTGGCAGAGGTCCTCTCCAACCTGTACCTTTTTTTTTAATTCTGTGAAAGAGTTAATGAAAACTCAGTCTTCTGTAATCTGAGCATGTAATGTGTTAGTTTGTTGTTTTTTTGGTTTTTTTTTGAGACTGCTCAGAGATCCCATTCATTCAAGATAATACTCATTTTTATCAGTCTGGAGAAGCCTTTGTGGTTTCCACATGAGTTATGATACACAACAGAGTCAATCCAAACTTTGAGTGTGCTCTGCCCTGGAAATAAATGCAATGATAGCTTCCTGCCACGAGCATTTTAGCAGCTAATGTAAACAAACATAGTAAGACATGACATTAAACAAGACAGGTGTAATTTTTCTTTGACTTTCTATTACCAATAAATAACAGTAATGAGGTTTTGAGTAGTATCTAACCCCTTTCATGTTTAGCAGTGGAAAACACCAAGTCTTTATGACAATGGCAGTAGAACTAGAAAAGCACAGTCTCCATTAACGAGACCTCAGGGGTGCAGGCTGGTTCACCACCTTTCTTGATGACTTTTTAAACTGTTGTTCCAGCATATCTGTCAAAGAATGAGGCATCTATATGTGTAAAGAAACAGTGTTTAGAACAGTTCAAGCTATTCTAATGAAAAGCAATATTCAATTAGCAGCCAAGAAAAATACTAGTGTGCTATTTATACATTCAGCAGAGATGTATGGGATGTGCTTGCATAACAGAGATACATCTATTAAAGTAAAACAGTCCACATATGCGGCAGTAGGGAAATAGTTCTACCATAAAATACATATGGTTTGAAAGCTATTTTTTAAAAATATGTAAATTTGCACTTTGAAGACAAAAATCCTGTTCTTTACCCAAGTTTCATATTTATCTAAGTTTTCTGTGAGTTTTAAAATTTTGCTTGTTCCATCAGGAATTTAACAACCTCCAGGTTACATTACTCAGAAAAAGAAGAAAAAAAAGAGGACTATTTCCAATGAAAGAATAATACTCCCTTCCTGTAAGACAAGAGGAAGTGTGCAGTCTCTTGCACTTTAGTACATGCTCTGAATGAGGTCATTATGTTGCTATTGGCTCTGCAACAGAGTGAAACCTAGTTAAGTATGAAATAGTTCACTTTAGCTTGTATGGTGGACCTGGATTTCTGAAAGACAATATGGTGGTATTTTACATTCCTACTGTCTTCAGGAGCTCTGTTATTTAAAATCCTCTCAACATCTTGCAGTTTTACAGATCAAATAACCAGATATTTATACAAGTGCTTTCAATACCAGAGAATAGACAGGCCTTCAAGTACGAACAGAAGAAGCTGAGTAAGATGGCAGCCAAAGGTTTTGTGAATATAATCCTCTTTCCCCTCTCCCTTGTATCTTCTCACCTTGCAATCTGGTTAGTATCAGTGTGAGCTGACAACAAACAAGTGACACATACCTGCTGCCATGCAGTCACCACGGACCAGCTGACTGCAGCTGGTGCCAGCTCTCACTGAAGGCAGAAGAAATAATCCTTCCACCCTATTCCTCCTTAAAATATGGGGTTTCTGTCCTGTGAGGATTCAAGTATTTTAAGCAAAGTCCAAAAAGTTCCAAAAGAACTCTTTGCAAAGGCACTGCAAATCTGAGTCATTAATGCACACAAAATAAAATATATGAAGGCTAATGCATGAAGGAGTTAGTGAAAAGGATTTGGGAGGAAACGCAGGTTGTTTTTCTTTCTCTCTCAATACCCTTCTTCTCAGGTTTCCACTTTTAACTCCTGAAGGATTTTTTTAGGGTGCTGACAAGGCAGTGTTGGTGCAACTATATGAAATCTTTTTTCACTAATGCAGGAACCAAGCACTGTATTGGCTCTTTTTTTTACCAGATGTCAAGGGTATTTGGTTGTGCTCCCAACTATTGGAATTGGAGGGGTTACTGTCTAGTGTAATTGCTGCCTTCCTCCATTGTGTTATTGCTGCCAGTTTCCACTGAGCCAAATCAATCCTGACAGCTGGCCAGATGCTTCTTGTGCCAGTCAGCAGGACTCTGGTCTCAAAAGAGCATCTGGTTATATGAAAATTTTGCAGCAAACTATACAGTCAATCTTGTTTTCTAAAAATATCAACACAAACACTGAAGAAAAAGTATTTAGTAGCTTCACTAATACATTGTGTTTTTTAAATGTGGGGGTGAGCTCTCGACTTTTTCACTACAGATTCTATTTATATTGCATTAATGGAGACTAGCAAAAAGTTTGGGTTTTTTGTGGATAAGCTATATATGTCATATCTTTATTACAGTCTGTGCAGTCCACAGATTCAAAAGCAGCAGCTTAAAGTGTAAGCCAACAGCACAGAACACATTTATCTTAGTATTTGTTTCTTGAGGTCACAAGTTATTTTGATTTGGAAGATCTTTGGCACATGGACTCTTCAGATGCCTTAGACAGTTTTTTCTACTACCATAAAATTACCAAATAATTGGAGGGTTTGGATTTTTTACTGATCAGAGCAGTTAGAAAACTACAACATAGAAGACATCAGAGTTCTCATGCAGTTTCTTCAGACAAACCTGGACTTTTTTCTTACAGCTTATTTTCACTTTGCTCACAAAACCTTTTTAAGGGAATAATGAAGAATGCATTATTTCCATATTGCCTTCACTGCTTCTGCTTGACAAGCTAGAGTGCTTCCATATTTCTTAACACAGAAAAAATGTTAAGTACAGATAGGCTGTCTGGTTTTTCATTTAATCATTTTCTTTCCTCAGTGGAAGCAGTTGGCATTATGGTCTAAAAATATGTCTGTTCATCCAAGGAGTGAAGAAGAGGGGATAAAAGTTACACACAGGGCAAAGGCTATTTGCTCTTCCTAGTGTGTTGGTCCATATGTAAGGCAGTATGCTTTGGATGCCTCTGCATATGCTGAAACATACTCACATACGTTTCTTGCAAAATGAGAAAGCAGGTACAGCTGGGGAAACCCTACCAAGCCCTCAAAGAGGCCTCCCACTGCCACTTGCATTCAATTGTTCTCACAATACCACATACAATTGCTTGTTCTGCTTTCATTTTCTGTTATGAAAACAAGCTGATATTGTCTATATATAAATTCCAGCATCTGAAGTCCACATGCTGGATGTTGTTGTTTCTCCTTTGCTGAGGATATTTCTGTTGGGGGAAAAAAAGATGCCACAAAGTCAGAGCATTTCTGGGGTAATTTGTTTATTGAATTAACATGATACTTCTTTCAATTAAGGCATTTACAATGGATGCCTCTGGTTTTAACTTCTCCCTCTTTTGGACTTATTTTGACAGTTTAAAACATCCTTTAGAGACATTATACTAAATTAAACCTCCACTAAAGAATGTCCCGTAAAATTCATTCATATGGTGCACTTGAGCTAAAAGCAGTGGCAAGTGAAAAGGGGTGAAACAAGGAATTAAAACTCCTGACTTCTTGTGGGACTTCTCACTATCTCAGTCCTGAGTTATTTCAACTTAGTTTTACCATATTAAAAAGGAACTTAACATATGTCCCCATTTTTTTTTCCTTTTAGTCACACAGCTTACACTGAGAACATATGTTAAGTGATTTTTTTAAAACTTCCTTTTGTGCTGTAAGTGCTGTCTGGTACTAACTTTTATATCACTATATAATGGATTCCTCACAGCCATTGTTTTTTCCCATTAATCGGATGTCCTGATTTGTAAAGTTTAAATATATCTTGCGTTTATATCACTTCAGAAGTAAGGGCACAGGAGTTAAATATCCTGTTCACTTAGATTTGTCTTTATTTCTCCATTTTCATTTTACAGCTGAAAGCCTGGAAATTTTACATCTGTTTACCAATGACCACACACCATTTAGCATAATACCAGCCAAATGATTCTCTTTTAAGTGTAATGTTGTTACATATGTCAGAACTGAGCAGCAGTTATTATTACCCTTATTTTAAAGGTAGTGAAATTAGCTCCTGGGGATAAATTCCTTTAAAGCATCAATTGCTATATATCTCTTTTCTTTGCCATTGCTGGTGCAATCCTCTGTGACCAGTGAACAGCAGTTCAGAAGACCTAAACATTGTCCCAACCTTTCTACCTATGGTGTGGGGAGACCGTAATTAAACTCTGTATTTCCTCTCCTTTTTGACAAAGAGATTGTAGCATTTATTTAAAAAAAAAAAAAAATAGGTTCACATGAGCTGTGAATCTTCATTCTGAAGTTAGCAGGAGATATTTCTGGTTAAATATTTTACCCACAGCCTTTGTTCTTGCTTGTTTTTTTCAGTGTCCCTTCTCTGTGCTACCCTTTCTGTGTGTTTCCTGCCCAGGATTAATCCTAGGATTAATCAATTTACATGTTTTAGATCAGGGCCAACAGCATCCAAAGCAGTGCCAGCTGATTGAAAAGCCTGGTATTGGTGCTATGGAGACCCATCTGAGGAAAAACCACTAAATTTAGATGCCACTCAGAACTGGAGGAAGATCTGTGTGAATAGACTAAGAGGCAAACCAATGCAGGAAAGAAAGAGCACCTGTGACTTGATCCTGCACTTGAGGAGGTTGGGAAATATGGATGCATTGCTAGGAATTTTATGCCAGTACCTGAGAAAGCAAAGTGTTTGGGAGGAAATCCAAGGGATCCTGAGTAGGATGATGAACAGACAGTTTCAGTACTGTTGAAACCAGACAAGTGAGTGTGACTGACACAGCTTTCCACTTTCCACTTTTCCAGCAATTTTCCAGCCTCTCCTCTGAACCTCAACTAATCATAGCCATTTTGCACAGTGTGTTCATGGAGGGGGCTGGGCTTTTTGCAGGTATTTTTGGCTCTCTTTTCCCCAGGACTGTCTGATTCTGGTGGAGCATCAGGCTTTCTCCTTCCCTTGTTCAGGCATCTGGCCTTAGCATAGAGGCAGGTTTTTCTGCTGCTATCACAAATGTTTTGGACAGCAGCAGACAGGCCTGCTAATTTTCTTTCTGCTTGTGCCTTTGCCTGCTTTTTAGAAGTTCAGCAATGATCTCTGCTCCACATAGCATTGTCAACATGCGTGAACAGAGAGTTGCTGAGGAGTATAACATCTGTTCCAGCTGTATACTTTTAGTATTTGCATAAAATTTCCTGCCTATGGATACCATGCATATTTTGCATGAGAAAACAGTGTGAAGTGACTTACAGAAAGAACTAGAAAAATTATCTGAAAAATCACAAAAAACACCCCTAAACTCCATGTTTCCCCTTTTACTGGGCTTTCCTGGAGAGCATCAATTGAAGTGTAATATGCTCTGTCTTAACTGAAGTCACTATGTATAATGCAGAGCTTAATTTTGCATCTTGGTGCTCATTTCCTTAAAAGTGAGGATCACTTAGAAAATCAGATTATTTCAACTCGACTACCAGTTGAATGATAGGTAAAAATATAAAAATGTTTAAACAAGCATGTTTGCAAACTGCAAGTTTCTTTTTTTCTTCAAAGGAGAATTCAAATTCTACTAAGTGCTCAGTGGGATATTATAATCCTTATTTGTGTACCCTTGTTGTGAATTACAACTCATAGGAGAATTTAAAATGACAGAACAATAGAGGTATTTTTGTTGGTAGATATTTAAAAGCAGCTTTTGATCCAATTTTCAAGTGAAATACTTCTGAAATGCATGACTTAATTCAGAAAAGATTTTTATTTATATGTGTTAAATTATTTTCATATTCACTCCTTGTATTATTTCATGAGTGCTATGATACATATACAGTCAATAATTAACTCCTAATATTGATTTTAATTTTGCTTGAAGATGAAAGAAATCTTGCAAAAATATTGAAAATATAGTTAAAACATAGAGGAATAGGCAAGAGCCAAACGAGTACAAGTTTTTTAAAAATAAATTAACAATTTTCAGTCAGTTTCTGTGCTTAATAAACTTATAAAATTTAACCATGTGGTATATAAAATTAATTCATTACAGCCTTACTTAATTCTGTATGTACCATTCTGCATTAGCATAAAATCTTTGGATTTCTTAATATCAAAATTAAATTTCAGATTTGTTGGCCAAAGAAAAAACGATAAGAAAATAGAAGCACATAACTCATAGTCCCACCTGTAATGTACATAAAATATTCCATTTAATTTAATTTTGATTTACTGTCACAGATAAGGAGGTTTGGCTTTCTTACTTTTGATAAGTGAGGGAAAGATAATGCCAGGCAGAGAGAGGTTTGCTGAGGAGCATCCAGATTCTTGGTATTGTATCTCTCTTCTCTGTATCTTGTTGGCTTATTATTATTTTTCATCTCTTTTTTTAATTGAAGACTCTTACGATGTGACTTTTTTAGGAAGGTAGTCCTCTGTAGAACTGAAATAAAAATTTCGGCACAGATAATAATCTGTGATAATGATTATGTAGTCAGATTGCTGGAGTGACTTGTTAAGAACCATAATCTCCATAAACAGGAGGATCTAGCAGAGCACAGTGGTATAAAGATGCTCCTGTCAAATGATTAACACAGAGAAATAAGCACCTCCAAAAAGTGGTTCACTTGTATATGATCACCCTGGGTGACCAACAGCAGAGTGAGAGCAGGAGCATACCTGGCATGGGGCTGACCCAGGCCCTTCACCACATCTGCAGCAACCCATCTATGGAGATGGTGACAGCTTGTCTGATGGAGACAGAAGTCACAAACCCCTCCTAATGCCAAACTGATATGGTGACAGCATTGATTTGGGAAGTGGAGGCTGGGTGCTTGAATTTCCCAGAGGGATGCTGCAACCACTAGCTGGTCAGCAGCTAGCTGGGTACAGTAAAGCATTTAAAAGCTGTGGAGGCAAAAAGGGACAATAAGAACAGTGGTCAGACAGTATTTACTCTGCAGCACTTATAGGCCAAGCTGTGTGTCTTCCTATGATACTATATCTATTTTGGACCAGAGCTGATTTCTAATTTTGCTACTTTTTTGTGTGGCATGAAAGGAAAAATGCCATGAGCCCAGCTCATTAAACAAATTCAAAAGCAGGAGTGCTTTGAATTTTATGTCTATTTTAACAAATGCTTTCAGACATGTTTCTCTCAATTACCTCTTTCATATAAATCAAGCAAGAAGTGCATTTCCAATTCATATTCAGATGTGTTAGCACATCAGATCTCATCATGATTCATCTCATCAGAGAACAGAAATATTCCATGAGACCTACCTAATCTATACAAAATAACTCATAAACTTGCTGAAACTCCCACAAATGATAAAAGGAATCATATTCTAATTTTTTTGGTGTAATGATTTCTGATAATTTTTATCCTTAAAAAGTTGCAAATGATTCATATAGCAAAATGATGACACTTGCTGAGTATGTTTTGTGAGTTACTCATCTGTGCTAAATTAATATGCTGTTTGACTCAAGTCATATGTTCACAGACTGTTAAAACAAGAAATTTATTGTTAGGAAAAAGAAACTTAGCAAACCATACATTTTTAATAAGTTTTGCTTTTTTTTTTCCTGTAAGTACATTTTGCTTTCAAGAACCAAATTTTATAATTTTCCAGAGATTGTTGATTTTTGTATGATTCATTTCACCTAACTTTAGGTGTCTAGATTGCCTAAGCTTCTACACCTAATGGAAAAAGCAATTCCAAAGCATCCAAGATATTTAACTTCTCTTATGAATACATCTCAAGATGACCTGGATTGCCTTGTACTTTACACCTCAATTAAATTTGATGTTTAGTTGCAGTTTAAGTGCATTCCTGTGAAATTAATGAAAGGCTTTTTGCCCCTTTTCTGCAGAAAGGCTTATCATGGTGTCGGTTGTTTGAGGCTGCAAGAGTAGGATAAGTAATATCCGTGGTGTGTTCGACTCTGATTTTCTTTTCCTAAACCCACAATAGATAAGATAAACTTATTTTCCTTGCACACTCTTCTAGGGGAGTTCATCTATATTCAAATGTAAGTTCAGTTTTTACACTGCTCCAATAAATAAAGCTCCTGTAGCATGGCTTTCATAAGGCTTATAGAGAAGCTGGGGCATTCAGGAGTGCCTCCCAGGAGGACAAATGCATATTCCAAAGGCTACGTATATTCATCCCTAAATCATAGGACAGGGAGAGCTTCAGCAAATTACGTGAGAGAAAAAAAGAAGTCTTTCATTCCTTAATGTAGGCTTGATCTAAAGCCTTATGATGCTATATTGAATCTTTTAATATGAGTTTAATGACAATCCAGACATAATTGAAGAAAACTCATTGAACTGGAACTCAGCTTCTATTTTCCTGCACAGCAAGAGCTTACAAAGAAGATGAAAGGCTTTGAGTAGAAATTTATCTTAACTAAAAGCATTGTTTTCCCTTATTAGTGTTTAGTCCTCATTTTATTTGTTATAGTCTTTTCTACTATAATTGAAAAACTAATAACCATTAAGAAATAAATTTAAGTGATTGACTCATTTTCTCATGGAAAAGGGATGGAGCTTTTCTTTAAGGATCTCTGTGTGTCTTTGAAAACAGAGAGCAGTAAGCACTGGGTTTCTTACACAGTTGTTGAAATAACCCTGATCTTTGAATTGTTACAAATCACCCTCCAAGCAATTGGAACTCTTCCTCATGTTGATACAATGTCTATTTACTGTGAGTTCAATTAAGAGGCAAAATTAGAGAAGACACGATCCAATTTCCTGTTTTTCAAAACTTTAATATATTTCAATACCATAAGGGTAACTGGCAACCTTTAATTCCAGAGCATGTTTTCCAATGGCTCTGCTGCTGCACACCAACCGTAGACAGATTAATGTTCCAATTTTATATAGTGACAGAGGTTGATTTTTTTATAGACATAATTAAATAAAGTGTTCACTTAAGTTTGTAAATTCATAGACACCTCACAGTATATAAATTTATTTTTCAATAGTAGCTAACCCAAATTATCCAACAAGATTTTATAGAACGGGGTCTGTTGACCCACACCAGACTTTGATTTTATGAAAAGTGCAGCAATGGTTGTCATGAGGTTTTACAAGGCAGTCATTATACTTTGTAACATTAAATTATCTTTCTGGATATGATTTTTCTATTGTTCTGTTTTCTACAAGTGAGCCAGTGGCTGTGTGGATATCTGCATCCATTGCTAGTAAAAAGAATAACAAAATAAAAAATAGTGCATTATTCTAGGTTTATGCAGACATATCCTTGGTGATGTAAATGAAGTTGTATCAGTATAAATCTAGTTGATCACCAGCATGAATTATGTTTGCATTTTTAATTTAGATCGTATGGGATAGTATTCATAGTTGAAAATGCATTCTCTCCTATTAACGGTAAGATTCTATGTATATGTATTTAACTGATCTTAGTTCTATCTAAAAATACTGAACAGTTCTCTGAATATTCTCTAAAATTCTGATTATCTGCTTGTTTTAATTTTTAATATTTCACATCACTAGACTTATTTTATATACTCATTACATTGGGATAGTAATTGTTCATGCTGAGAAGTATAAGAAAAGATTAATGGGTTGTGACTCAGTACCTGCTGAGGCTTCAAGCAAAATAATTTATGCATTCTTAACACACTTAACTTTGAATTTACTCCTAGCAAAAACTATTATATAAGGTGAAAGCATTCATTGACTTGTAATGGTAATAATGCTATCTGGATGTGCAGGTAATAATATGCATATTATTAGGGATTGAGGATAAGATAAAGGCAGCAAAAAATCAAAGTATGTTGAGGGTAACCACAAAGGTCAATGGGAAAGAGGCAGTCTTGTACAAATACATCAGTGGTGAAAGAATTACTGAGAAGAAAGTAGATCTATTAGAAGAATAAAGTAGTACAGGCAATTAAATAAATGGTAAAAATTGCTGCCATGTTATTTTTATCTGAAAATTTTCTTCAGAAAAGAAGTAATATGAGTAATTAGCAAGGAAAATTGCCTGTAAAGGTAAAGTTGAACATGTGCAAATCAGTCAGCTGAGGCACTGTGCTGCCCAAGATGTTAATGTTTCTGTTTAAGAGGTGGAAGTGATTTTCAAAGCTGTGAAGGACAAATGGTGTCCTCCTCTCTGAAAGCCAGTGACAGTCAAAAGCCTCGTGACTACATGCTTTACTATGGTCACTAAATGTGACACCAGTTTTCTTTTCACCCTAGAGCAGAAGAGGTCCAGGAGGTTTTATCACAGTTTTATGTACTTAAAGGGCAGCTACAAAGATGACAGAGGCTCAACCTTCACAAGAAGCCATAGGGAGTAGACAAGGAGCATGGATACAAGTTGCATTAAGAGAAGTTTCATCTTGATATAATATGGAAATTTTTTACACTGACAACAACTGATCACTGGAACAACCTCCCAGGGGACGTTCTGGAGATTTTCAAGACATGACTAGAGATGATGCCAAATAATACCAATTAAGCCCCCTTTTCCATGGAAGCTTGGACCAGATGGTCTTCCAAGGTCTCTCCAGAGAGAAGGCTATTCTGTGGTTTTATGATTTTATTTCTGAGGAATTATGGGCAATGAGCAGCAGTAACAAAAATCTAAAGGCACAAGTAGGTACTCTCTTTTTTCCTTTTTCTTTTTAAAAATAGAAAGAAGTGAACAGTGAGGACACATGAGTCCCACACATGTGACTTCTATTTCTGCAGTACTGGAACCAGTGCTCTAGGGTGAAAACCTCAAACAGCTTGAAGACAGTAAGGTTCTGGTAAGCAAGGAGCATGAAATTTTAGATTAATTTTATTTTGCAAACTGCATTATTTTCTTATACAGTATTTGTTGGGTAAAGCCTTCTTATTTTATAAAATTTTGCTGACCAGCAAAGTTCATAGCTGAAAAAAAATATTTCAGTCACAGAGGAGGGAAGAGTTGTGACATGAGAAATAAGTCTTCTTTCATGTATGCTATACTATTCTAAAGCATTTGTGTTCATTTATCTGTCACTAAATTAGCTTTTGTCATTTGAATATATGCTTCCAACATCTTACCACTGATTACAGTACCTGCAGTGGGTACCCAAATCTTGGTTTCAAGAGAATAGTTGCCTGTCTCCCCCACCCCTTGTGGTTGCCACATGTATGCACTACATTTACAGCCCTGCTCTGGATATGAGTCTAGCTGGGAATCTCTCTGAGGGGTGAAGAAGAATTGTTCCACAAATCAACTCCAATCACACCCAAAGGCTTCATTCTGAATTGATCTGGAAACTAACACAGCCCTCTAGATAGATTGATGATGTATTGTCTTCTTATTCTCAGGCTTTTCACAACTGCACCACTAAAAATGTTGCCCCAGTAGTCAGAGTCTGCGGCCAAGTGACTCTGCTGAGAACATGACAGTAGCCTGTTCTGAAAAACAGGATCTCATTCCATGACAATTCATCTTCCTGCAGCTCTTTGGAGTGTGAGCTTTTAGAAAAAATGTACAGAAAGATTTAGAAAGATACAAAGGATTCTGAGGGAGAAAATATTTAAGTCATTTTGACTATTTAACTTAGGAGAAGTAAAAAGAACTGGATAGACATATGTATTACACAGAAGGTACATTTTGAGTCATATGGCATTCTTTGGTGATTGCCCGTTTCTCATGGTGATAAAACAATAGCTGACAAGGAGCAATCTAAGTGAGACAAGGGGATTATAACACAGGCATTCTGTGACATGCATCTCTTCAGTTTCTGCTCTTTGAGTGTTGCTCTCAGAAAACCTGGGAGTATGTTATGCACGAGGCATACACAGTTAGCCTGACACATTGGGATTCACTTGAGCAACTGTCTGTGAGCTGCACAGATGGCCAGAAGACATACAGTATGGTTTACGTGTTCTGGATACCTTGTGCTGATTGCATATGCTCAGCAGTCTGTTATTCAAAACATTTAAACACTTGCCCAGTGATCTAAGATGCAGCTACTGCTCAGGCCAGGTCATTGATGTTCAGTAATCCTGGAGAAGTGTTCTTCTCTCACTGGTCTTAAAGGAAGGGTTAAGCCTGCTTTTCCCTCACAGGTGGCTTGATATGTTTGTGAGCAACAAGAACCTGTGGAATCCACCACTTCAAGAGATAAGGGGCTGGAGGGGAGGCCGAGTGTGTTTGAAGAATCAAAACAGAATTGCACATGAACTATTGTCAGATATACTCACAAAATTACAGAAAAATAGAATGGGTCAGGTTGGAAGTGACCAAATTGTGTCAAATGGTCCAATCTCCTTGCTCAAGCAGTCATTGTAGAACACATGGCACAGGATTGCATCCAAACAGTACTTGAGTAACTCCACTGAGGCAGTCTCCACAACCGCTCTGGACAGTCTGTTCCAGTGTATGATCACTCATAGAAAAGAAGTTCTTCTTAATGTTCAGGTGGAACTTCTTGTGCATCAGTTTCTGCCTGTTGCCTCATGTCCTATTGCTTGGCACCATGGAGAAGGGCCTGGCTCCATCCTCTTCACACCCACACTTTAGATATTTAGAGAAAG
Source organism: Alaudala cheleensis (assembly GCA_013398995.1). Lineage (NCBI taxonomy): Eukaryota > Metazoa > Chordata > Aves > Passeriformes > Alaudidae > Alaudala > Alaudala cheleensis. The sequence goes on from VWYE01018343.1 coordinate 245,123, forward strand.
GACCTCTCTGAGTTGCCTCTTCACAAGGCTAAACAGGCCCATCTCCCTCCGCCTTTCCATCTAAGACACATTCACCAGACCCTTGACCAACTTATTTAACCCTCTGCTGGACCTGTTCCAGGAACTCCATGTCTCCCTTGTACAGTGGAGCCAGAACAGTTTTCATTTTATTTTACATACTAGACACTGACATTACTATATCTGTATCTCCACAAGAAAATACAAAAGGACACACAAAGTGACATTCTAGAGGTTGATACCTCTCTCAGCAACCACAAGAGTACTCTAAGGCAATTTAAGACCCCAAACATCATTCCCTTAGCTAAGTACTGAAAATAATGAGGGTGAATCTGATAAGATATGAATAAAAAAAGTACTATTTAATTTTTTTTAAATAAGTATGGAACTAAGAAAGCATCCTTTATTCTCTGTGTGTAGGAATAAACAGAGAACATTCCATGTGCAAGCACATGGATGCCTTTTTTATGATGCTCTGCAGCTCTTAGAAATGGCCTCAGTTGGGAATGACTTATCGAGGTGAATCATTGCTACCCTCAAGAACTTGGGGGGTTAATGTAGTGTAAAATAATGAACGCTATTCATCAGTTGACTTGAGAAATTTGTTTCTGATTTATTTATAGCAAATAGAGAATGAGGACTTAAATACCTAACACTGTAATTGAACTCAAGTCCTTTTCAAAATCCCTGTGAGAAAAGCACCACAGTACCTTTTATCTATTGTGATATAATCTTTTATTATATCTATGCTCCACTTCACAGTTCTTTATTAGCTCCCTGTACAACTATTTACTGTTCAGAATTACTTTAGGTGCCTTTCTGAATAAAAGTATCCTGGCTCTAGTGAAAAAGGAAAAAAAACCTCGTAGAAGGTTGCCATATGTGTAGGGCACTTTAAAGAAATATAGTGAGGCAACCAACACATCAAACATATTGCTATGGATATCATTCAAACAAAGTATTTTAATGTTCCTGAATTAATAATGAATACAACTCATGAAACTAGGAAATTAAGGTAAATAATAATGCAAAATCACTTTTATTGCCTGTGATTGTGCCCACTTGAATTCATTAGCATTTTAATAATAAACCTGTATTTCAATAATTATTGTTTTCCTTCTTAATTCTAAAGAGCACTGTTGATTTTGAAGACCGGTGATTAAAGGAATTCTGACTTTTGTCATAAGGGCTAGTTCTTCAACTGTTCCTGTAATTACAAGAATGAAGATTTGGCCATGGCAATTTTCATAAAGGTCAGACTAATTCTCAGCCTAAGAGCACTGCTTTACTGGATACCTTCATTTATGTTTTTTGAAACAAGCATTGTTCAAAAAGTCACTGCTTGTCTCTCCCTCTCTGACATATTATGCAAATTGCTTGCAAAGAGCAAATTAAAGAACTTCTTGAAAAAAGTGAAATATACTATAAAAGTGGACTTTCATTCTTGTTCTGAGGAAGATTTTGCCTCCACTAGCACTAATTTGAAAACTGGCCAACAGTCCTAACAAGATATGGGATTCCCATGCTCTATTCTAGACATCCTATTTAATACTTTACAGCTGCCCATATATATTTTAAGAAACAAAAGAATTTGGGGTTTTGAGCACCTTCATTTGCTGAATCACTTATCCTAGGCTGGCTTGATCAGATACATTTTCATTGGTTCTCTCCTTCTAATCAACTCCCTGGATGAGAATGTTCCCGGACTGAATTTTCATGGGGTTACCAGCAGTTCTGAGTTTTGCCCACATGTAAAGGAACAGTAAAATTATCTACATCATTGCTTTCTTTGAATGATGACAATTATAATTTGAAACCTAAGACTATTAATTTTATCTGGGATTCAATTCTGCATGGAGCTGTGCATATCTTTAAACCTGATTTTTCCTTCAATGCCAATTAGCTGTGGTTCTTAGGGTGTTAGATATCTGATAGGAAACAGCTTTATACAGATGGGGAAAGAAGGCTGCATATGATAATATCCCATAGGAGAGTTCTTAATTGCCATCTATACTTTAATGTCTTTACTGAATATATATAAATCCCTTTGCATAGGTAAATCTATTAGAAGGTGACCTGCTAAGTTTTTAATTAAAAAAAATTAAGTTCTGCAGTCCCCCACTGTCCCCTTTTTATGATCTTCAGGTAAGGGAAAATAATGCATCAGGGATTCATAATATAAAAATTACCTTTTAAATGCAAAATTAACACCTGACTTGTCTGAAAACCAATGAGTTCCTTATAAAAGATAAATGGACATCTACATAAATGACTCAGTTAAGGATGAGCACAAGGAAAAAGACACAAAACCATATATTATACATTTGAACACCAAAACTGTAAATTTATCTATCTATACAGCAGTATATTTTGATATGAACACTTGGAATATCTGAGATGAAAAAAATCAGGAAATCTGAATCCTTTTGTGGGGTCTCGCTCAAAATCTTAGGAAACAAACAGTGGAAAAAGGATTTATTGACATCATTAAACTTTTGAGCTGTCTTTACAGTATATTTTTATTCTTTACACGTTGTTCAGTGCTGCAAATATTGTTTATGTATGTATTATTCTTTAACAAATAAAACAGAGCTTTTAGAGCATAGTACAGAAAACAGATTTTTTTTCAACTGAGATGTAGAGGCAAATCTGCAGGTATTTATTATAACCCTGGATTTGTGCATATGGCATTTATTTTTGTACAGTCTTTCAGCTGAAGCAAAAGGCTTAAAATAGTCTCATTTCAATCTTCATCATACCAAAGAATAAGGTACTTGAACCTGCTTAAGAGAAGAAACACTTGGAGCACAGGTTTTGCTACTTGTGGATCAGCTCTAAACATGGCTATCCTTTGCCTCTTTTCCTCCTGGGACACATTGATTATGCCTCTGTAATACCTGATAAAACATCTCAGAGACCTGTCTTTAGTGACCTGAACTAGTCAGGCCAGGTGAACACAGGTGTTGTGGAGAGCAACTGGCTGCGTTGAAACAGACGCTGGAAACTGGTTTGGAATGTTTTTGCCTACTTATCATATGGACAACAAGCGTTTCTCATGGCTCAGATAACTATCAGTAGAAAAGAGAACACTTTGGTATTTAATACCCTCTCCTTTATTTTCTGTAGGGCTCCCTGTATTTTGGCTCTTTGCCAGTGAAACATTAAAATTCTCTTTCTCTGACTTTTTTTTTTTGTTTTCCCCATGCATACTGCATGAAACCAACCTTATCTCCAGCCAAGTAAGTCAAAACAGAGTTTCAAGATACCAGAATTTGGGTAGAATCTCCCATTTTATTTGGCAGATAAGTTATGCTAGTGGAAGTTGGGGTGACAGAGAGCTGCTGGCTCTGTGTGTGCATATGCTTTACGAGGGAGGAAAGGGAAGTGGCTAAGTAGCAGGACCCTGGCTTGCTTCCATGGTAAAGCAGGAGGTAAAACTGATACTTTCCAATTGATTTGTTCAAGGTATTTGCTGGAAATGGCTGCTGTCTTACCTATATATTGCATAGCGTGAACCTTGTATATTTGTTAGAAAGATTATTCTGGGTTTTCACAGTGCAGCATGAGTTCTTTCCAAAAACAACTGTCCTAGGTATCCAAAGCAGATGGTGTCACCAAACTTTTGATTGTGGGCTCTCACTAATTTTGTTTTGCATTAAGTAATCAATATTATTCCAAAACAGATGCTTGAATAGGGGTGGTAAAAAAAAAAATCCATGTAAAAGTGTTCTAAGTGTGTAACTAAAATCTTTTTTGTCAGGAAAATTCTGGCTTTGTAGATATAAAATCAGGAGTAATCTAGGCATAATATGACTCTCTGGATCCAAATTAGTGAAGACCAAATTCAATTAATGTTCTCATTCTCCTTTTTGCTTTCTTAATATTTTTCAGAGAATTCACCCTAAACACACAACAGATGAGGAGACCTGTTTTGAATGTTGTGCAAATTAGCCAGAAGTTGGATATGAATTAGTAAGTTTCTGTGCAGGAAAATTCCTTAGTTGTGAATATTTCTAATGGAAGCAGTGATTGCTGAAAAAAAGCAAAATGGTATTTCAAGAACCATTATCTGGTTAAGGATTTGAAAGAAATATATGCAGAACAAAGAAAAAAATGGATTTATGTGTCTGAATTTTCCAGATTACAAATAAAAATTCATACGAAATACATATAATACAGTTATTTGCAACAACTGAAAGTACAGTTCTAGAAAAGTTTAAGATTATTTTAAGTGGTGCTGCTGCAATTACTTCTTCCCTCCTGTACTTGTGCTTGTATTTCTGACTCTGCAGTCTCTGACACTCTTTTGTCCTTGTTGTGGTTATTTCAAAGAACTAAACTAGAAGAAAGCCAGTCTTGGGGTAGCAAAAGAAAACACTGTGTAAGGCCAGAATGATAAAATGTTGGGAAGGAGGAAGATCATCTTGAAATAATCTCATTAATTAAATTTTGGTTTAGTTTTATTAAAACACCTAGGATTAATTACTGACATATACTGTCTTTAGGAAACCTCAGCATCCATTACATTAAAATTAAAAACCAAATGTAAACATAATGTGGAGAAAAATCCCACATGATTGTGAAAAAATAACATGCTTTTTCACCATTTGTCTTAACTTTTATCAATAGAAAAGATGAAAAATAGTAAGCAAGATCTAGATATTTCCCACCACTAGAAAACTGGTGGAGGAATTGAAATTAGGAAGAATAATTTTGTTCTAAAATTGTCATTAACTATAATTTTTATATTATAAATAAAGACTTTTTAAAAAATAAAACACTGAGGAAAAAACTTAAAAAAACATCCTGCACTACAGAGACCTGTAGAGACCTTTGATTATTAATTATTATAACTGTTATTATCTGCTTTCATTTAGAGATTTGTTTAGTTAAGTCTTTGCAGTTCTGTGCATTAACATATTTATATTATGTGAACAGCTTGCACCCATTTCTTATTAGTAGAAATGTAATACAGCATTGAGTATTTGAAGCATTCAGTAAAAACTAGTCGTGGAGTTGAATCAAGTTATTCTGGATATATGCTGATATAATGGATTGCCAATGAACACAAAGAGCTTGGAATACAGCCACTAAAATCCATCTGCAGAGCATTAATTTAGTTCCTAAAGGGGAAACCTGGGAACTCCTACCAAGAGGGAGTCAGATGATTCTGTGTGAATGAGGACAACTGAGAAATGATTGATTGTGCTGTCCTTGAAAGAAAGGACTTACAGCTCTATTATGCACCTTTGAGATGGCAAGAATTAAGAGTTTTTCTTGTGAACAAAATTTGAATATTTCTTTAGCTGCAGTTGCATGCAGGGAACCACTGGCAAACTCAGATAACTTAGATGTTTGTAAGCAAAAGACTTTCCACTTCTATCTGTTCTTTTTCTGTCCCTATTCCTTTGGTTATCTGAGTACCTTCAGGGTTGCTCCTCTCCTGACTTTTCCCTGCTGCTGTGCTCAAGGCATCTTGAAGGGTACCTCAGGCAGGGGTTCAGTGTCAGCTTCCTGGTAGATTCCCAGCAGGAGTTTGGGATGGTGACATGCATATTGGAAGGTAGAGCTTGCCAGAACCCAAATTAATTTATCCTAAGACTATGAAAATTGGACCATACTAAGCCATTAACTTAGGAGAAGTCAATAATTTCACTTGATTGCAATCTCCAGGCACCAATTGTTTTATCCCGGTACATTCACTAGTTTATTGTTTGCATGGCAATGAAAAGTGTCTATTTTTTTTTTTTGTTTGTTTGTTTGTTTTAGCTCTTTCAAAGATTCTCTAAGATTTAGTGTTTCATCTCAGCTCCATCAACAACCTCAGAAAATGAGCCAGTAAAAAACAAAGTAATTCATACTCAGAGTAAATATTTTGTTCAATAGACTTTAGGCAGGTCTGCCAAGAAAACATGCTAAACTCTTCTGACACAGTTTTAGCTACCCAAAAAACTCATCAGCAGAAGAGCAGTTACAACTTCTCATCAAATATGTTTTGATACAATCAAATTCAGATTTGCAGTTGAATATTCCACCTTGCTGCTACAGGAAATCTGAAGCATTAGTCACCATGACTGATGCAGAGAAAAATTAAAAGATTCTACAAGTCAGAATTTTTCACTGATTTTCCACATTATCATATGCATTTTGAGAGAGCGACTAAGTTTTATGAACAATAAATTATCTTGAGCTGTTTTTAAATAGTTCTCTTGGGCACAACACTGATAATGCCATATGTTACTTTTTTTGTGTTCCTCATTCTCAGGTTTTTTAATTAAGGGTGCATGGGTGAAAGGAGTGAAGTCTCATTAATTTAATTAATGGATTGAAAGGCCACATGACCATGAATTAACATGAATTACTCTATGGAGACAACATTATTTTTGGAGTAAGGAAACATTGCACTGACCTCTATTCACCTAAGTAAAATGAGCAGAGATAATCAACAACCTGGACTCACTCATTAAGAGATCAGGAAATTTAAAAAATATTTAAAAACAATTCTCACACATTGATTTCTTTTAAAGTTGCTACTTTAGTGTACTGAGGTTTGAAAAAAATCTGCAAATTCCTTTTGGTTATCATTTATTACTCACTGAGATATTTGCAAAGGAAAAAAAAATTGTTTTCATTTGGACTAAGAGAATGGAACTAAATATACATGTGAGAATTTTTATTTTACTTTTTCTGCCAATGAAATAGGATGCTTGCTTGATGAGAGCTTTTCTGTGCTTTAAGTTTATCATCTGAAAAATTATGATGTTCACTCACAAGCAGGTTTTTAAACACATACTAATGAAAAATGCAATATATGGAAAAATGAGCACTATTTAACATCCTAAGGAAATCTGGAAAAAAATGTTTAATTTTCAAAGTATGCACTTTAAGGATATTCAGAAAATCTAAGACTCTTCCTTCTAGTGCAGAAGTTGATACCAGCATGTGATCACCAAAATAAGAGCTAATTTTATTTAGGGTGGTTTTTTTTTTCAAAGATTCAGAGATTTTGTCAAAGTGTGTCTGCAGAAAAAAATAATTGTGACAGATGAATATACACTAAGAAGTAAAGTGGGTATTTAAAATAGTCAATTAAATAGAAAATATTTCTACAGCTAATCAGCAGTAAGTTATAATGATATTTAGGATGTAAAGGGTTCTGAAGGACAAGCCATATATTTGTCTTCTCTTTGCTTGATTACTTAAGTAAATAATTCTATGGATTTTAAATATTTTGGTTTTTTATTTTTCATGGGTTTTTAGAGGAGTGAATGAATACGCTTGTTATACAAATATTTGCATCAGAGTTTTTTATGCATCTGTTTCCTTATTACAACATGATAACGTCTGCAGTAATACAAATGAAACAGACATGAGATTTATATAGATGTAATAAAATACCTCTGTCTTGCCCCAGAAACAAAGAGAAGTCATATATCTAATTACAAAAGAATACGAAAGAATGATTTTTCTCAGTTTATGACTTGAAGTACCTTCAACCTTTGAAATACCTTCTAACAGAATGCTTTTGGTCTTGATGCAAGTATGTGTAGGAAATTTTTTATTTACAAATGCTGCCAGTGTCACTGGTGGACCACTGACAGATGTATACAACTGAAGTGAAATCTGCATCTGAAAACCACTCAGAAAGTGTATTTATGAAAGAATATGCTTGCTCTACTACTGTTATCATTTTATGTGCAAAGAATTATTGCACCAGTCAGGTAACATTTTCTGTGTCTTCTGATTTTTTTTTTCTAAGTACAGTTCAAGGTACAGTATTTTGCCCATAAAACCTTTTACCTTTTGACTCCTGAGTATCTTAAAGACCTGCTCTGTCTTCTTCACTTTATATCAGTAGTTGAGCTCAACTGAGACATTTAAAGTGATAGCCTCTATATTTAGTTTAAATGTCATGGGGCAGGTGACACATTCTCCTTAGAGCAAAGCCTTAGATTTCTACAATTCACTTTTCCTGCTGTTACATCAGAATTAATTTTAGGCAGACTTCATTCACAAGCTGCATTCAGGTAGAGCAGGTTGCTTAAGAAGACTTCTAGTCAACTGGGGAATTCTTTTCAGTCATTTGCCATTCTCACTGTCAATCTATATTGTTACGAGACATGCCTTCAAGAAGCCTTGCTGTATTTGTGTCTACATGTTCTTTTTCCCATCCATTGGGAAAAAGAGCAGCTATACTTGAAAGCTGCCAGGACAGCAAGAATAACCTCCTGAGCGGGTACCCAGAGCACATTTTGAGACCTCTGCTGAATGGAAAAAAAAAGGCAGTAAAAAGCATTTTGTAATTTTAAATATATAGAATAACTCAAAATATTCTCTGCAGTAGGCACAAAGAATGACTCGCAAAAATGAACCCATAGCTTCTATTTTGATCAGACTTCCTTATCTATAATACATTTTCGCCTCTCTTACACCTTCCATTAGGCTCTGGAATATATGAAGCTCAGCAGCATGTGAAATATTCTTCATGATACGTACTGAGCTATTTTAGTTACAGTTTAACTTTCAGCTGAAATACAGGCAGCAGGAAGGTTACAAAGGAGAAATTCTCTATGCAGCCCATCTCTTACCACTGTCTGCAGTGTCTATTGGGTTGACAGTTCAAACTCTATTAAAGTAAATGAAGATGATGTGATCAAAATCTCAATGATTTAAAAGTTTATCTCCGGCTGAATTTCTGACCCGCAGTTTAGGAGGGGCATGGTAGGAGAAGGGAATACAGGTGACCTCACCCCTGATAAGTAACAGCTGTGTTAATTAATCAATACAGCCTTGCCCCTGATGAGTAACAGCTATATCCAATAAGGATGAGTGAGATAAAAGAAGGGGTTAGTTGATAAGGGGAGGGTCATTGTGGAGGAGGAACTTTGAGGGTCGTGAAGAAGAGAGTTATGAAGTAGGATGGTGGGGAGAGAGACTCACTGCTGTAAGGTCAGTCTGGCTCTGCAGTTAGAGCCTGTTGTTGGGACCTGCAGTTACAGTCTAGCTGGGTAAAAGCCTGCATTCAGAGTCTGCAAACCAATACATGCAGAGTTAGCAGGAAACAACCAGCAGTCAGAGGCTGTAAGGGAAACCTACAGCAGGAGCTTGCTGCAGCCAGAGTCAGTGAGTAGTTTGAGTTAAGATGGCTAAACTGAGAAGCAGAATAAACCAGGACCCTTTGCATGCTGTGTTTAACAAGAAATCTGTGTCTTGGCTCATGTTTACCCTCTAATAAGAGAGCTGCTGCAACAGGGCATGACTATATGCTTTGTGAGTAAGTCATTTAAACAAAGAGCAGCTGTCTTCTCTGTCCGCTTGTATAAGTCAACTTAGCTTCATTTGATGTGATTTAACATAATGAATCCTACCTAACATGAATTCTGGTCAAATTTATTTATATTAATTCATCCCAAGTAATTTCTATCCTGCACCTAGAAGACTTGGCCATTGTAATTCCTCAACAAAGTTGAGCTGGGCCAAAATTGAAGTTTATAAGTGTCTGCAGTTCTAGCCAGTCATTGGAAATACATAATATTAGAGAGTGCTCAAGAACTTTAACAACTATTTTGGTTGGTTAATGTTTTAGTCATTTATTTTGCTCTTGACATAATTCATTTCATCCTTTTATTTTAACTTATTTTCTATATTTTTATTAAATTCCTAAGGATTAAAAAAAGAAAAAAAAAAAGTAGAATTTCTTCAAAATTCCTTGCAGGTTAACCTGGGTCTTCCTTCTTAAGTATCTTCTGCACTCCAATAATCAGTTTTCTTTTCTGTTGTTTCAGTAGCTTGTTTGGCAGAATCAGAGGGGGAAAAGCAGGGAAAGAAACTATGATAATTTTTCTTGTTTCATAATTTTCTAAAATGATGGAAACTAAAATCAGAAAGGTTGAAGGACTGTGTAAGAACTAAATGTGTGTATGCATACATATATGTATATTATATAAAAATAATCCAGGAAATGTTTTCTACCACTTCAGAAAAAATATATCTGTGATATTAAAAGTACATTTTAATATTATAATTTCTAAAATAATTATGTATCATACACATACTATAAACTGCAGCTGATAAAAGATACAGTTATATTGCCTGACAACTACGTTTTGAATCACAAATCAATTTGCCAGTGGAAAAAAAAATTGATTTGCATTTTTAAATACCCAGCATAACCCCAAGTTATAGATTTTTGGATTATAGGGCAGATAGTACTAAAACTGTGCCACAATAATGTACATGAGCTTCAAACACAGTTACAGGAATATCTGCATGTATTTCTAATCTGAAAGATAATGGAAGGCTTACTTGAAAGTTGTAACACAATCACAGTACACTAGTAGTAAGAAGATTTTTCTAATTTCTTCTTCTAATATATCTTGTGCATAGTTCAGTTTTCCTTGTGTTCTTCAACTAAAATGAATCTTCTTTGAAGTTCTTGCTTCTTTTGAATGCCAAAACATCTATAGACAGCAAATACAGCTTTTGTTAGTCTAGATAAACTAAGTCATTTTAGCTCTCATCCAGAAATCCAGTCTTCTGGATCATCCAAATTGTCTTTCTTTGTAGCTATACCAACCTAAATATGTATTTGTCTACCCCACTCTGTATATTAGTGTAGCTGCAAATTGCACATAAGACTACCTACATCATTAAGCTTTTCACTTGATGTAATAACATTTCATTCTGCAGCTAAAAGAAAAAAATCTAAATAAGTTCTGAATCACTCAAAATACCTTTGTCTCTACTGTGAAAAGAGAGAGATTGCTAAAGCAAATAAAGTCATAAATTAGACGTGATCTTAATAAATACAGGAAATTTAGTAGATGGGTACTTTGGGTACTGAAACTCTCTCTCAGGCTTAACCAGGCAAGGTTTCTCAAAACGGAGGTTTTAGTACAAAAAACATCTTGCTCCTATGTTAGGATACAAGTAGCATCTTCTACATCAAGTAATTGTAAAGAAATGCACTGTGCACCTTTCAAGGCTAATTTTGCTGTTTCCCACCCGGTCATGTGTTAGTTTGGTAAAAAAAATTATTCATGCAACACATTAAATATATTCTTACTTGCAGAAAGGTAGGATAAGGACTTTCTAAAAATGAAGGAAAAGGAAACATTAATGAATAATCTAAAGTTTCATCTAACCTCTTCCTATGTCAGCATTTACAATTGTTTTTTCTTCACAAGGAAGTGTTGAATGAAACTATATTAAGGTTCTATATTAAGTTTACTGCTAGAAGTTGCAGTTCCCAAGATAGCATAATTTCATTTATTATATAAGCTGCAGACATATTTTAAAGTTGTTGTCTTCTTAGACTCCATCCAAATATAAATTATTTTTATTTATATTTGATATAAATAATTAGGTGATAATTAGCCCAACCAGAGAAGTAAGAAGTGTGGTATTTCACTATTTGACTTGAGAGTAGACTAAAGGCTGCAGGATTTGCCACGAAATAAATTCTGGGCTTCCACAGTTTATAATAGTGTAGGTCAACTTACAAAGAAATTATTCTGGAAACTGCCAAAGCAGTTGCAGCTCTAAATCATTAGACTTACTGTTGTGAAGTACATTTCATTCATCATATTTTGTAAAACAAGTGATCCAACCTGTGCTAGCTCAGCAGCATTCTGATGACAATCACTAATGGCTTGATTCTAGCTCAGAAAGTTGTTGACTCCTAGAAGATAAATGAGTCCTCAGAAAGAAAAAAATGAGCATCAGTGACACTCCCTAAACCAGTATGGCTGTCTGACCTATGCAACACAACAGACATTGTTCTTCAAATATATTGTCACCTGCCACCTCCCATAGCAGGAAGCCTCAGGGAATAATAATGAAGTGTATTTTAGGGCACAATTCTTATCTCTGCCAGTGGGATTCATTAGCAACAACATGAAAATCAGATAACTGCAATGGGTTTAAAACTGTGGGAGTAAAGCTGTCATTGAATCTCGAGGTTGTTGGAACTTGCTGACAATAACTATTCTGCAAGAACTTTATTCTGTTGTTACCAAGCATCTACTGCAAAGTGGGTTCTAAGTATTCTGGAAAATAAAAGTACTTCCCCTGACAACAATGGAAACGCAAATATAAAACTAAACAACAAAAAGAAAAAAGTGTATTCTCATATTTGGCAAAAGTGGCAACACAGCCTGGTTGACATATATTTCAGTGTCATAAAAAGACTGGGCTATCTGAAGGAGTTATCACCAAGCTGCTCATAGACATGCACTTAGTGTACCCTTGTGGCAGGGACAACCAACCTGCAGATGAAAATGCAATCTCACAGCAGCCTATGTAAACTTGCATCAGGTTTTATCCCTGCCACAGGCTTTTCTGCTTTCCAGAAAAAAGAGGTACCATCACAAGCTATCATACTTTCTGATTCCCCAGTTCAGTCTGATGTCAACAAATATTAAACATCCAAGGTCTCTTGCCCTCTGGGGTACAAGGCATTAGAAACAGCGTACTAAGAGAAATAGGCACAACAGGCACACACCTACAGAACTAATATGGAAAGATTGACCTCAAGCTGCTTTGGAAAACTTGGATATAAAATCTATAGTGGAATCAAGAAGAAAGGAGTGAAATCTTGACATATTTTTAAACAGAGGCAAAGATCAATCATCTCTAATAACATTGCCATTAGTATTTCTTAATTGATCTTGTCAGTTCAGTCTTGGGTTTTGGTTTTAGTCTGCATATGACATAGTATCTAAAATCATTATGCAGAAAGGAAAAGGCAGTGTACATAGGCATAAAGTGAATTACGGGTCTGGAAGTCTTCCCAAAGCCAATGTGGAAATGCCAAGGTTGTCAAAACCTGATGATAGCATACTAAGAAATCTTTCATCTTATATTTCCATGCTAGCATTAGTGAGTGAATTCTAAATATCTAGGGAGGTCATAAACACATGCAGTACAATCCTGTGCAGCAGAAGAGTGACAAAGAGTAGCTACTGTGTTAAATTAATTGTGAAAGCATGTTTTTTTGTACATTTTCTAGGTGTTACCAAGCACAACCTTAAATGTCAGTATCTTAGAAATCATTAATTGCACCCTATGCTAAATTATCATCTAATGTCAAGGAAAAAAATGTTCAGTCAGATTGTATGAATTATTCATCACCTCCAGTTCAATATGAACACTGTTCTAGCTGAGTGTTAAGCAGTTTTGAATAGTATCATAGGTGGTGAATGCTTTTCTGATAATAGAATATCAGAAACTGACCTGACTTTTATAAAATAGAGGTCCCAAAAAATCAAGAATTTGTACTTCAGGAGAAAAACCAAACTTGCGACTAAAGATATTAACTTTTTTAATAGGGTCATATGTGTATTTGCATAACATGTTTCAGATCAAATCCACTCACAGAGGATCAAGACTCTCAAAAATAACATTAAGAAATATCTTAATATATGTCTCTTCACTATCCCAACAGTTTCTTTAATTGAGTTTTCAGTTAATGTACAGAGCCTGTTTGCCATATGCCCGTTAGTAGACTAACCTCTTGCTTCTGGGGATATTCCTAGAGCAATTGTTCCTACTGCCCTGTTTGGTAGGATTTTGTCTCTACTTTGCTGAAGATGAAGCAGTTGGGGGAGAATGGTGAATTGGGCTGCTGATTTTCATATCTTTACATTCTTACAGTACCTGTATTTCCCCAGAGTTAAATGTTTGCTGTCAATTAATACAGGTACTATTTGGATAAAACATTATTGTCATGCGACTACTCTATAAGCTTCCATATTTCATACTGCACACTTTAGAAGCTCCTTTGCCTGTCCACATAAACTAGGATCTCACAAATCTTACTTTCTGGACTCATCATTTAGGTGTGGACATGGAAGGAAAAGCTAAAAAAACAACCACAGCGCAAAAATAAAAAAAGGAGATACACAGCAAGAAACTGTTATTAAAATCCAATTACTGTGTGAAAACTGGAATTGAAAAATCCAATAACTTGATGACCTGAAAAGCCTATGGTAACTTGATGACCTGAAATTTGAAATTTCCTATCCAAAGCAAGATGATGAAACTTGCTTTCCTAAGCATGTTTTATTATTTTTTAAACTTATATTAGTTGATGTATAGTATTAGTGTGTCGGAAAAGCATCAGAGGTCCTTAATTCACCACAATAAACACTGTTCCACAGAATCTGCCTTACGTACTGTTTAGAAAGTGACTAACCTCCAGCTGGCCTATGAGTCTGCCAGCTAGGAGGAAAACTGTAGAGAAGAAGGGGGGTACAGCAAAAACTTGAAGTACAGCAAGAATCTTTAGTACAGGAAGTAGACCTGTCCCAATAACATTTGTGTTCTTTCTGTGTCATTAGAAACATTACTCTTGCTCTGAAGCTTTTTTCCTACTAGTTACTAGCTATCTGTCAATTCTAAATTAGTTTATTAAAAAGTTGATTGTAAATATTAGTTGTGATAGAGTTCTTCCTCTGCATTTCCAGATACCATGTCCAGCACATGATATCTGCTTAATACAAAATAGTGAATCACTCTTGTGAACCTGAAATTTAAAATAATATCTTCACACAAGTTAGGTCTAGGAAAGAAACCAAGAGGTTCCCTAAGTCATCACTTCCACATAAAAGCTCAAAATTCATCTATTTCCAAATAGGGGAGGTATATATATATATATAAAGAAACAAATTTTTCTTGGTTTTTTTTTTTTTTTCACTTAAAGCATTGATGCATATCTATGGTACCTTCAGTTTCCTCATGGATGCATTCATTTATGCAGCTAGGTAAGAGACCTAGGGAGTGAAACTGAGGACTGGATGCTTGATTAAACCTGCTGCTTAACTGATAGCTTCCTCTATATTTAGTTTGGACCATTCTGACCTAGATCTCAGAAAAAAAAAAAATTGGTCTAGAAGACAACAGGTCTAACTAGTTTAGGTAGAAGGTAGTAGTACAGATGTGTTAGGACTTTTGTGCTTGACTCCAAGCTTAAGGACTCATATCTGCCCCTTTCTTATTTAGTGGGACAGACAGAATCTGTCCAGATTCCTAAGCACAGCTGTATCCTGAAAACAGCAGTCTGAAGTCTAGGTGCTCTCAGTTACCTATTCATCTCACAAACAGAACTTACTGAGGAATTTCGCCTTAAGATAAATCTGTGGTCAAAAGACACCTGCCTCTAATTTAGTGTCTAAAATAAGATGGAAAAATTTAATTCCAGAAATGATAAGGTACAGCCATACAATGTATGTATTTATACTCAAAATTTAATAGTGCTAGAGCTTCAGTGAAGCTCAGTTTGCAAGGGAGAAAAGTAAAAAAGTGAAACTGGATAGTTATTTAAAATAAAAAAAAGTTATAAGAAATAAATTAAAAATGAAGTAATACAAAATTATGATAATGAAATTTCACTTGATTTTATTTTATGATATTTTTTTAAATTGAATGCTCAATGGAATTCTAATTTGTGAAATGCTTCCTTAAGATTTTTTAATTAATCAAACAGACACATAAAATGAAGGAATGTCGTTCAGACAATAACCAGGCATTGCATGATGTATTCTGGCAAGTTGCTGAATGTGTTTTAGGCAGTTGTGTAAGACCAGGGTTATGCAGCATGAACTGATAGCACATCTGCTATGGTTTATAGCTATACAGATAAATATTTATCTACAATATATTCTGGGACACTCTGAAACTTGAACAGGGTGGAAGTAAGAGTTCTATGTTAAAAGGAAAGTGCCAGAAAATACATTAATGGGTGAATTTATAGCTTTCTTTTTTTTTCAAAAATGTTATGGTATTTCTTATATATTGAAAATGGAAACACCACGTACACTGGTCTTTACTTGATAATACAACAGTTCAGGCTGTCCTGGTAGACTTTTTTGTACAAAACTGTAATAAAAGCATTCAGTTAAAAAGGTATGTGAAAGTTTCAGAATGGTGGAAATTGAGTGCAATACCTGGCACCTATTATTATGCAAGAATGGTTCAGAATGGTAGAGAGTATCTTCTCCTGCATTATTGAAAAAAGTTACCAGTATCTTCACAATGTGTTTTCTCTATGGACAACTGATAGATAGGAGTACACAGAGATTTGAGGCAGCTGTCCATATGCAAGTATCTGGTAAAATCTGAGATGCTCCAGGGAAGGGGAGGCAGATTTACAGCTGTGATACAGGGCCTGTATGAAAACCTGCCTATGAGAGGTTCATTTAAAGCTGGACAGACTGCTTCTGTGAATCACACCTTTAACCATCACCTCTATGTGGGCACCCAAACTGAGCCCAGGATTAAGACATTAAATAGCAATACAACAAGAAGAAGCAAAACTTAATGGAATGTAATTTATTCTCCTGAATATAAGTGTCTTGTGGACTTTTATGTATTGAGAGTTGTTCTGCTTGGTTTCCATCACTAGCAAACTGTAGGTCTCCCATGGCTCCCAACTCAGGATGTAGTAAATATAAACAGCTTCCTTAGAAGTCTCAAGCTGGTGGACACCTTTGCCTGCACAACTGAATACAGTCCCTAAAATCATAGTCATAGTATAATTTAATGCTAAATCATCTCTGATGGATCTCCTTTCCACTCCTGTTTTTTCAGGTGGTCAACTACTTATCTGTGTTTGTGAGCTCTTTTCTGAACTGAGACATCTCTCCAAGAACTGGAAGTGATGCATAAGTATCCCAGCCACTACAAAGGTGTCATATCTTTCTGTGATTCAAGAATAAAAATAGTTGCAGCAGAGACAACAAGAGTCAGAAAAGTGGAAAAAAGCGCACCAAAATTACCTAGAGAGCTTTTCTGTTTCATTATCCAAAGGATTTCTCATCAGTATGCTGATAAGAAAAAGACACAGATGTGTGTTTCCCATATCAAATAGTGCTTGTTATTCTGTTCTTGAGGCTGCCCCAGCAACCAGTGACCTGTGTGAGAACCTGTGCTGACAAGCTCCACAGGTATCCAAGCTTAATGTAGCTCCTGAGTGCTTTTAATAGATAAGCATAGTCTATCTGTTCTGGCAAAGAAAAATAGGGCAAGCAATCAGACAACCATCTTCCGTAACCTGAGTGGAATATTTAACACAAGTCAAGGGTAAAGAAAACAATCTTCCCAGAACAATGTCTTGAAATGGCATTGAAAAAAGAGCATATGTGTCTAAACACATTTGTTTGCATATATATATATATACACATGTGTGTATATATAATATATATATGTATGTAGGTATGCACTTATAATAGGAATGAGAGATTGCTCCTTTGTTTGCTCAAGTATATTATTTGACAAAGCAGAAGCCCTTTCTCCATAATATCTAGATATTCCACCTAGTAAAATGGGTAGGAGATATAATATAAAAACAGAATAACATAATGACAAAAATTAAATTTTCTTTACTCATTCTAGTTGTCTAGAAATGAAAATTCTTCTGCTACTGCATAAGATAGTACACAGAAAAAACCCATAAGGTTTTATTTTTTTAACAAATTTTCCTTTTTATTGAGTTTTATTCATTTTTTTTATTGCCAATAAAATCCACAGTAAGATGATTCTGGTGTAATACTGTGTATTCAAATTCCCTTCTACTGAATTGCTCTTTTCTTTTTGTTGATTTATACACACAGACAACTGAAAATAGAATACAATAGATTTTTAAAATTTTTTAGATGACAGTATTTTTCTTAAACCTTGAATTTTAAAGACTTACCTATTAATCTTCATTTGTTATGTACATTTTAAGCATGTTTCTATGGGGAATAAAGTCTGTGATCATTAATTTAAAAGAACAAAAAACAGCTTATTAGCTTACTGGTTACAAGACATCCTGAAAAATAGAAAAAATATCTCCTTTGAACAATGGGGCTGGAGCACCAATAAGCTGATAAGACAGAGAGAGACAAGGAGTTTGGATGTTCCCATTCTTTCCAAATCATCTCACGTGACCCATGTCTTACTAACATCAGTATGGATGTAAAATTAATAATTCTGTGGAAGTAGATACTGGCACCTGGTAAAGTTTTTGAAGTGTTACTAAAGGAAAATAGTTCAGGGAGAAAGGAAAAGAAAAAAAAAAAGGAATGAATAAGCAGAGAAAAAAAAGGATACAGGAATTAACAATTAAGTCCGAGTCTCACTGAAACAGGGGAAGACTTATGATGTAGGGGGAGACTGCCCAAAGTCTTGTAATTCCTGATCCTAAATGTCTAAAAATCATGATATTTGAAAGCTAAAAAAAGTCTCTAATACATCCTTGTAAGGTGGGGGCTACTTAGGTCCTCAAAGATGTAGAGATGAGACACTAGACATGCTTTTTAATGAAATATGAAATCATTTGCATAACCATCATTTTCAAGAGGTAAATAAGTATGTAACACTAGCAATTAAAAAAAAAATAACAATAGCATGAGACTGACAACACTGTGCAAGTTTGTTAAAAAAATGAACAAAGGAAAAATACTTTGTGTGAGTTCGTAGGATCCCTTTCCTGCTGTAATATGAAACTCAAGTGGCATAGGAGATTATTCCTTAAAGTCACTATCATTCATTCCTACTTACTGCAGCTTAGGAAGCTATGTATGAATAAACATGGTTTGCTACCATGATCAAAGATATAAGAAAAAAAGGTGGGAATGGACCGTTGTAAAAAAAATTAGTCTTTATTCATATATTACTTTTCTCTCACACTTTATGATCCACACAATATTTTAGGCTCCTTTTCAGTACTGCCATCAGCAGAACACATTTTTAGATGATAAAACAAGGAAAGCTTTACACTGATATATAAAATTGAGTCTTAAGCCTGTATTTGTTAAAAAAAAAAAAAGATACTTTTCATGTAATTCTCTTTACTAGTCTCATTAGACTGGTGGTAAAACTCCACTCTGTTGAAATCAGATAGAGTTTTGCCATTCTTCCATGGTGCCAGCATCCACTCTATTTCAGAGAGAGAGTGCTGGGTCAACTTTACTCTGTCCCATCTCCCAGAGATTGCTGTTGTCGTGAAAGAAGGGGAAGATGATCCTGACCTACTGTATTCTACAGGATAATATTTCATGCTGTGGTCATAAATTCAGATTATCCTTGTATACTTTCAGGTTTTTGAAAGATAGAGGCTTAAGAACTTTATCTATTTCCAAAGACATTCTAGCACAACAAAAATTCTACACCATATGAGATAGTAAAAGAAAAGAAACAGTGACTATAGCCTGCTACAAAAATTATGTGCATTGTAATCCAGGAATAAAAATTACCAAAAATGAACACTAGGGTAAGTTGTTTTTTTTTTTTAAACCAGAGAATATTTTTTCTGTTTTTCTTCACCAGCCTCACTTTGTGTTCCTTTTGAGCATCAAAAAGAAAAGAAAAAGTAGACATAGAGAAGAAAAAGGAGCATAGGAATCTAGGAAAAAAAAATTAAAAAGGTGAAAATATTCAAAATAAAGAGATAAGTAAATAAATAATTCCAATGTTTAAACAATCAAATGTTTAAAGGGAAAATAAAAACCCAGAGCACAAACATAGACTCTTGCTTGTCTTAAGCTATAACTCTGAAGGACATCTAGACACTCAGACACCACTCTGTGTTCTCCAAAACATGCTGGGATGCAAATTTTTATAAAATAAAATCCAACAGTAAAAGCATTGTAATTTTCTTTCCTTGACATATATTTCAAGCACAGAGGTCCTGAAATGTAATTGTTGTTCTCTGGTGAGACTTTCAAGGACTTGTCCTGTTTTCTTACTCACTCATCAGTGGAAGCAAGCTTGCAAGGTCTGGAGAGAACCCCACGATTCTTTGTGCTGCTTTCCAGGAGACCATTTAAAACAGAGTGTATATTCTCTGGATAAATATTCCAAGAAATTTCTGCCAGTAAAAAGCCTGAAACATTTCAAGAGCTCATTTGCTTACCAGCACAGTGTCCACAGGAGTGATGGGAAGTTTATGTGTTTGGCTGCAAGGGGAGGGAAAGGTGCCACCAGTTCGCTCCATGGAAGGTTTGTTCAGCCAGCTTATTTAGACTGCATATGCAACCAGGCTCTCTATCTCCCTGCCTGGAGCACACTTACCTTTAAGCTGCCCCTGGTTACTTATTTTTTTTCCTCTAACAGTTTAGTCTTAAGTCATCCAGAGGTCAGTCCAATGTGTTTGTTCCTGAGATAGGGCTGTAAACCATATGGAAGAAACAATACACTGGTTCATGATTATGGAAAAGCACAGTGTATTTTCTTCCTCTTTTTCTTCCTTTCAGCTTTAATGACAGCGAGGAAGCTAGACTGGTAAAAGCTACACATTAGGCTTCTCCTTAGGGAAAGAAGTGGAAAAGTGAGATTTTATGCATGAACAAAGGGATTCAACTAAAGTGAACTAACGATTTTTTCCCTGACTTACATGGAAGACATGAACTTTTATAATATGTGCTCTTAAGGATTTAAGATTTTCGATGTAAAAAATGTGTATAATTAGTAAATCCCATATTTTATGAAAAAAAGGTGTGATTTTGCTAGATGATTCTGTATATTATATGTAAAACAAAGATTTTCTCACATATCACTCCATATCAATTTGAAGATATTGATGTATTCTGTAGGGCAGAACTGACTCTAGATTTACATCGTTGTTTGATGTACCTTTCCTTCATAACTAAGCAACTTTCTTCTGACACAATGAAGAAAAGACATTGTTTCGCTACAAATTTGTCTTTCAACTACATTGTATAACACCTTCAAAATATATTTTTGAGTTTTTTCTCTGCTGTTCTCACACTTGAACAAATATTATAATTCTTCTTGCTGACATTGGTGTTCCTCTTGATAAAATGCATCCTACTTTTGATTGTGAAACCAATAGAATGCACATTTTGCCACCACTGCATCTTGACATTTGAAATTACATATTCCAAGTCACACCATATAAGCCTATTACAATCAGAAACAGGAAAATCTGTTTATTTAATTTTTCTTTAAAGGAACTACCCAGAAACTGGTTAAATCATATGCACTGCCCAATTACTTCATTCTCAACCATAACAGAAACTTTTACTTTCTTGTCAATAAACTCCTTGCAAACAATCAAGTCAGTCACTTGGAATAAATGACTGGTTGACCTCTGATAGCAGTGGAAGACAAATGTATCAACACAAAGATATCACTTATGCTTCAGGAAATCCCTGTAGTGCAGATGGTTTAAAGCTGGGAAAGTAGCCTGGAAAAAAACTATCATACTTTCAATTTTTTCTCCTAAACATCATCTATAAACCATTATCAGATGAATGATAATGAACTTTAGTTCATGTAACATATTACATGAACTTTGGTCTGACCTATGTAATTGATATTCTTTGTTGAGTAATTTGTTCTATTTTCAAGCTTCTGTTCCTTTATTATTTAATCCTTAATGTAGTAACAGTTGGAAGGAAGAGGGGGTGGGGTAAAGAATTTAGAACTTGTCAAGAAGCAATAAATTCAAGTTTTCTAAGGTATCAAATAAAAACTAAGAAATAAAAATTGAAACTGCACATATTAAAATGTCCTCTGAACAATGAAGGTGACAATTAACCACGCAGAGGAATCTGGCGCTATTTGACATAACTTAAGGCATCCTGGATGCCGGATCAGTTTGTGTCTTGCAAACAGGATGGATCCTTAATAGCTGCAGACTCAGGATTTATTATTTGTCTATATCATGCAAGCAATAAGCAAGAGATACAGAAAAACAACATCTATGCAAACCAGATCAAGAGACAAAATAAAAACTTCTGCAGAACATTTTATACCATGTGGGTTCCAGGTTAGCTTACAATTAATAAGCTTAGCTTCACATGATTTTAGCAAATCAGAAAATGACCCATGTGGGTTCCAGGTTAACAAAAGCCTTCTATAAAGCTAAAAACAATACACAATAATTCATTATTTAGTTTGAAACTTTTTCTATCTTTGTAAAGCAAGGTATCTAAGTCCTTTACATCTTGAACTATCAGCATGAGTTCTTGTTCCCTCTAACAGACACAAATGTGTTTTCTTAGTTCCTAATTTCCTAGTTTCCCATGAGAATTTGTAGAATTTCCCAGCTTCTCTCAGCCTCCTGCCAACTTCTTAAAGCCTCTTTCATACATCCTGGGGTCTCTCCTGCTTTTAGGATTCCTGCACTGGACACCACACAGGGGTGGCAGACATGATACAGAGGCGTCCTGTCTCATTCTGGAGTTGCAAACAGCTGTCTAGGAATATTGCTCAGGGTGGCCCAAACAGCTCTAGGCATCTTTGGCTAGGCAAAGCAATTGAATCAATTAGTACACTACTGTATCCTTTTGCTCATTTATCTCTATCAACTTGGAGCTTTGCTCTGCAATCTGCTACTAAGTAGTTTCTACCTGAGTCACATCTTGCAAATTTAGATGTTTTTCTTTAGTTTTTAAAGCTTTTATTGGTTTACTGTAACTCTATCTGCAACTTCACCTCAATTGTATATTTCTATTATCACATCCACAGGTTATTTCAACAAGAACTGTGTATGCTGCTATTTTATTCTTCATGACAACTGTAAAATGTGGTAGTCCTGAGAACAGATTAATATAGGCATTTCAAACAAGGACCATCTTTGCTGAAGTTGTGGGTTTTTGTTAGAGGCGTCTGCGCTGATAAATAAATAATAATAAATTGTTATTAAATATTTTTGTATCTGTTAATAGATGATAACTCTGAAATTACTCTGCTAAAGCTAAGCACAGTTTTAGAGACTTCTGATAGCCTCAGATATTTCTGTACTGTTTAAGATACTTGTAATTCATGCATCTTTACTGAGAGGAACTTCTGAATATTGTGAAAGTTTTTCTATAACTAACTTTATTCCCCTGAAGAGAGAGAACTACATTACAAATCTGATATTCAGGATTCTGAGTCGCCTTTTACTGTCATGTTAAATTTCCCCATGGTTTCCTTTCCTACTTTACTGGGTTTAATTGTCCTTTTGCTCAGCTCAAAACACCATGAGCTTTACGACAGACAGCATCTTTTAGTGACAGTGTTGTTTTGTTTTGCTTGAATAAAAGGTGGCATTTATGTTCTATTAAAGGAAAAAGACCAGAGGGTAAAAAGAGGTTTTGTTCGCTTGTTTTCTTTGCTTCTATTTGCCAGAGTCCATTCCAGGATGCAAAATACAGCACACAGTGGTAGATACCACACAAACTCTATGTGATGCATTATGAAAAACCTTTTATCACATTGGGAAATAAAGGCAGGAAATTGTGTCACAGTTTATTGGACATAAAACAGTCACCCATCTCACTGTGATTGAAAGAATACAGTTTATAAGCACAGGTTCTTCCAGGTCTATGTGCCATGATCTCTGCTGGAATGCCTTGAGCACTGGGAAGGCTGACATTCTTTCGCATCTCTCCTGTGGACTAAGGGAAAATTTTGCATCATGAGCCAATTGCCTCTTCCTTCTACCTCCTTTTATAGAATCTTCTTTTCTTTCAGCAAACAAGCAATAATACCTTGCACTAAGACACTGCCATTTGAAATGTCTGCTGCACAAGCAAGCAAACAGAGTGGAGTATATGGTGTTTACTCACCCTCTGCAGCTCATTTATATGTAAGGACAATGACAAATCAGACTGGGGCATAGATCTGTTTAAATCCTGTTTTTTAATGCCAGCTTACTTAATTCTTGGTTGAAAGACAAGCCAAATTTCAGGACTTATCAGAGCATTACATGAAGTTAACCTCCAGCACTATTCCCCATAAAACTCTGATAAGCACATTTTAATAGTTCACAGTCAGCTAGAGTAAGATAGTCACAGCGAGTTTTTCTCAAGAAATTAATGTTCCCTGCAAATCAATAGGATTGAAAATACCAAAGATGAGTATATGGAATTCACTAGTTGTGCTTTAAAAGAAGGTACAAGTCCACTTTGAGAAAGGATTAGCCACAAAGTTTATTGGTATTTTCATTCACACTCCACTGCTTTTATTGGTCAAGCATAGAGCATCACTGCATGCTGCCAAGCATTTAAAGAGGGAGCAGCTGTATAGATTTATGTCTTACTCAAGAAATTCTTCTGAGGCATTATTGTCTAAAAGTTCTACTTTCCAGCTATCATTATTCTGAGAAAAGGGGATGTCTCTTTTTCCCCAAAACTTTCGAAAAGCTTTGCTAGAGAATTTGACAAGTCGTAGATGTAACTGCCTACTCCATATTTGATTCAAAATAATGTTCAAAAACTGCATCAAGCTCATTTTCTGAGTTTTAATGCCTTTTTTTTGGATGGCATTAAAACTTTTTTTTTTTTGCTAGATTTGAATTAATAATTTTCTGATTATTCTGGAACTTCCAAATAACTGGAATATCTTGCCCTTTTGAGTCAACAGTTCATGGACTAGAAGATTTCATTTTATTAATTTAAATTGTAAGTGTGACAAGATTATCCTTTTTCTTTCAGTCATTCCAAGTTTTGCTATGCATGTACAACGCTACTTCATCAGTAATAAATGAGAGCTTTGCAAGCAACTCAGCTGTAAAATTTCTCTTGAGACAAAGTTTGGCTTCCAAAGACTGTATCAGCACGGGGACTTGTATTCAAATTAAAATACAGCAGTAGCTTTAGTTTCTAATGACTAATGCCAAATTAAAAAACTAAATAGACGACAGAGGGAACATACAGGAACTGTTAACTTGACAATGTAGTCCACAATAACCATGGATTTGGTTCTCGCAAACTTTAGCATTAAAACATTTCCCATTAAAAGATCCCTCTGATGTAAGAGACTTTGTGTCACATGCAAGTTAGGTATTTATGGTAATGAAAAATGAGATGGTCATGATTATACAACCTTGAGAACTAAGGATATAGAAAATATAATGGACATAGATATTTTACCTTTGGACATAGAGCTGCTGTCCCTAGAAGAGGGTTTATCATGTTCTGAGGTCATGTTCTTCTGAGTAACAGTTCTTGTGAAATATGAGGAAAAAAGAATTAATTTATGCTCCTCCCTGGACTTAATTGTTTTTTGTCATGAATGTGTAAGATTGCCCAAGCTGTTGTAACATTATACAAGAGTAGAGATAAAGGATTAACTACATAAAGTATCACCTTCTTCAAATAATTGCCTTTTGATGTTGAAGATATATTGATTTTCTTTTTTTTTTCACATGATAACAACATTTCTCTGCATAATTTGTTTGACATATTATTCCTGTCTTATACTTTACATAGTGTTTGTGGTTTGCTAGTGCCCTATCAGTACAGGAGATTAAATTACAAAAATATTGCATGCAGTCTTATTGCAATAAGAGTACATTAAGTATAGTATATCTGAACCAGTTTCACATTGCAACATTTAAAACAGCTTAAAACAATAAAACTTTTCCTTCTAGAGGAGCATCATCAATGATGTATAAAAAAGAAATTTGGTGTGTAAAAAGGGTTCTTAACACAAACAGGTTTTATAGCAGGATATAAAGTTGAAAAATAAGCATAAATGCAAGATGGTGCAAAACCCCAAGAATGTGAAAGTAACCTTTTATTTTAAAAACAAGCAATTCTAGTTTGTTGGGAAAAGACACTATCCATGCTAACACTGTATAGCAGAGTGCAGTGCAAAAGCAGCTAATTTAATTTATTGGGCTCGTGTTACAAGGTAGACTTAGCATCAAGCACCTTTAATGCGTGCTGGCTGTACCAGCCTGTTGCTGCACCCTGGTAAATACACTGAATCCAATATTACCTGGGTACTACACCAGCCTACTAGCATGTCAATAATATTTCAATGAAAATGGGCTCACAGAGCAAAAGTTCGATTTTATATTCCCACTCCAGAGTGTCTTTCTCTACTTTTGCCAGTAAGACTATAAACAGATTGGTCCAAACTGAAATGTCACATGAAACTGTTGCACCAAGCTTCAGTGCAAATTACTGTAAGTTAGATGATATTGTCCTTAAAGAACTGTTTGTCCCAAATGGGCATATTTTGTAAGGATTTCTACCAAAAAAGGGGATTTTTTTTTTTGTATTTTCCTAGGAATTTTCATCTGTGAAATGGACAAGTAATAGAATTTAGTCTCTAAAATCAGTTCATCCTATACAAGGTCATTTCTGTACTGTAGCTCTGTTGAAGAAGTATTCCAAAATAGGAGATTTATAAAATACAAGCATGGATTCACTACCTAGAGTTTCATTTGTGTATGTTTCATTGTATATATCCATATATTTACTTCTAATATCAAACATATATTGGAAAAAAATCCTAAAATGGAAAAGTAGGGAAATGGAGCATCATTAATGTTGAAGTAAAACAGTGTTTGTATAATAAACATAACAGAATTGAGTCAGTGAAATAGAGCAATTAGTTGGTAGATTTAAAACAGAAGCATAAGTAAAGCTTCCTGTTCTGGTTTCTGCCTGTAATAAGTACAGTGAAAGCAATTTTGAATTAAGATGTTTTTCCAGTTTAAATTCAGGCATAAAGGAACATCCATCGGTTGTTCTTACAAAGCAAGAAAGGTGACATTTTGTCTCTCCATTGCTGGGACTGCAGTGTTCCTGTATGTACCACCTGCTGGTTAATAATGTGAGAGGACTCATTCTTCCTGAAAAAACACAGCTTTTTGTTAAAGTAACTGAAAATACAAGAAGCTTCTTGCTATGTTTGCAGTCTGCTTTCTGTTGTGTATGCTACAAAATCATTGCTGCTATAATTTGGGAGGCTTCCAGTGGGCAGGCTCTAATTGTCTGCTTTCTGCAAACCATGTCATCCACCAAAGAAGTAGAGGTCATTACATCCAATCTCTAGCATGCATTCTGGTATCTTTCTGAAAAGGAGAACCTTTTGTAGCCAAAGCACTTTGGTATTTTTCTTTGTGCTCATAAAAAGGGCTAGTAAAGCCTTTTATTGAGGGCTGTGCTCCCATTACATGTGGCCAGCAGTGGGAGGCTGTGCAGCACTCCCCATCTCAGCATTGGCATGGGTGCTGGAGGATGTCCTAATGCTCTATAGCTGGCATCAGATGTGCTGGATATGCTTTCAGGCCTGGGGACTGGGATGTGAAGGCAGCTTAAAATAAATTGTGACATAAAATGAAAAAAAGATGATGATCAAGCAAGGAAAAGCATATAACAGGGAGGCTGGGATTGACACTGAACAGAGCTGCCTTTCACTTCTCTCAGGCCTTCCAGGGAGCTGGATCCACCCAGAGTTGTGACAAAAGAGATGAACCCAAAGTGGTCTCTTTATCATCAGCATCATTTCCCTCCCCTGAAACCTCTTCCTCAAAGAAAGAATGTTCTGGTGGATGGAGCTTTGGTCCGATCCCACCATGGCCATCATTGAATTCTTTTCTGAGGGCAGATATGAGAATACAAGAGTTTCTACAGGAGTACCACTCAGTTTATAACCTTGCCCATCTACTCCAGTAATTATCTCTTGAAAGGGTCCCCTTTGCAAAGTTTGGCCAATTGTGGAGGACCAGAATGTACAGTGATGCTTGCCTGCATGAAACAGTCTGCACTTTTGATTATTTAAAGCAGTGTTGTTTCTCAATAATTAAGAGCTGATAATGTGCTTTTCTTCCATTAATTTAATAATTGCTTAACATCTTATTGGTAATGATGGCTGAGGTATATATATTTTTAAAATCCACTATCATGTGAAAAATCATGTTGATCCCACTTCCTCTGCTGAATAAGGATTTCAAATTTAATTTCTCATGTAGGTGATTTCATTTCACGTTATTCTCCAGCTCCCTCTTTCAATGAGTTCTAGTAGACTTAATTTCTCTTTGCACAGAAATCATTGTATAGAAAGCTTCAGGTAAACTTATTTTCTCTATCTCTATGAGTTCTACTGTACTGCTTTTACAAGGAGGAATCAGAAGTCCATATATTCAACGTGTTATTTTAGAAGGGTGATTTCATCTGTATTTATGTTTATAATCCAATATAAATTCTTATATTGGATTATTCTCTTTAAATTCTTCTTTAAGTTCTTAAATTTCCATTTTTAAGTAATTAACATGAAATCAAAATCTTCATATAATCGTCTTCAGTAAATCATAGCTCCCAGCCCTCTGTGGCAGTAGCTGGTTAGAACCAGTCATTGTATACACTTTGGTTTGTTTTCCCACATGTGCTAATTTGCATTAATCAACACTGAATTTCATTTGCCACTTTACTACACAGTCAGTCAATATTTTGACACCCTTCTGCACATCTTTACAGTATTTTTTTTTACTTTTATAATAATGAATAATTTTAAATTATCAGCAACTTTTATTCTTGCTACCTACCTTGTCTTTTAGATAGTGAGTATGCTGACCAATGCATACTAGGAGAAAGAGGGATTTCATTTGAGTGTCTTCTATTGGGAAAAACACTGCTTATTTTATGGTTTTTTTCCAAATTTTTTTTTATCCACTGTGACTGATATAATTAGATATTTTCTGTTTGGTTTGGTTTTCTGTTTCGTTTTGTTTGAGTTTTTATTGTCCTTTCTAGTATACCCTGAAATTTAAAATGGATAATGCTAATATTTTTTTCTGTGATTTTTCAAGCAAGACCTCCCTCTGGAAAACTTTGTTGACTTATCCCTCTTCAAACATATTTTTCATTGTGATTTTTTATAATACCTTATATTCTGGGATAATGTTGTTTTGTCTATGCAGTGTCCTGCTGTTACAACAACAGTTTAATACATTTTAACCTTCAGTTCTCAAGGTAAAATATTGGACAACAGTAGCTGATAATTATGTGGCACTCAAGGCTTCAATCCAGTATGTTTCAACTGCTTTAAAATATATGTATTAAATCATGCAGTTTCAAGACTAATATTTTCTAAAATAATACAGCTATCCTCTAAGTATAGGTGTTTCTTTCAAAATTTTCTCATCAATTTTGAAAGATGGTAGAGGTCATTTAAGGTAGCGATCCACTGGTGCAAGTACTGAATACAAGATTGTTTAAGGCTATGATTTGTTTACTGAAGAAATAATTGCTGGGCACCATTAATAGGTGTTGTTAATCATTAATCTAAGAGAGTATTACTACTAATTTCTCTGTGCTTGTACTATTTGTCTCATAACCTGAAGTAGTGGAATGTATTCAGTGTTTACAGTGAAGAGAAGATTGCATTTGAGTAGATAGGATCAGTATACTTCTCTTTGAGGTGAAAGGTAACCTGTGCTTGATAAGTCATATTTGCTTTATATACACCACAGGACTGGGAAAAATTCATTATCTCATTGAGGTGGGAACAAGCTAAGAGGGATGGAATTTTCTGTTTTCATATAAATAGCAAATAATACAGAAAAGAATATATTTTAGGAAAAAGGAACGCATCTTTGAAATGTAAGAGCACTGGGATAGGTGGCTGGGAAGTTTGTAAAGCCTCCATCATTAGGCAGGTCTCCCAGGAAAATCATTTAAGGATATCTAAGCAAAGCATGTGGACAGAAGTTTGGCTACATGGTAACATATATTTCCTACTAACTGTTTTTTTTCTGATTCTAAGATAACTTTTACTCACCCCTTCAATAAGCTCTACTTTTTATGTTAAGAGTAGAATTATCACCTTAAGATAAACAACATAGCCTGTTAAAAGGAAACCATGTGCATGTCACTGCTTCTTCTTTTGTCTGTAATCATGTGAGACCGATTTGTTTTGAAGCTTAATTTTTTAGCATTTGTTTAAAACTGCATACACTAAGCTTTTGGAAACTCTTGTTCTGTGCATGTATTAAGCAAAAAAACAAGTGTTTTGTCACACAGCTGGAAATTCATAGACTCATTTTAGTTTTACTTGTTTTGCAGTATTTGCTCACAGTAATAGACTGTGGATTTCTGAACTGTTTCCACAGAAAAGGCAATACAAAATCTGTTTCAAGTAATTTTGGTGAGGGTTGAGTTGTCACTCAATAAAATGTTTACCAAAGCAAAATCCTTACTTAAATGAGAAGTCCAGAAGTCTTTACTTTGCATTTCTCCCTACTAGTTTCATTCTAGTATTCCCTTGCAGAGAGTGGAATTCTTTTCAGATACCTAAATTCATTTACCTAAATGGATATTCATTATCTAAATGGATACCACTTGAGATGCTGCAGCATTTCTAAGATATCTACACAAGCCTGGAAAAAATGAGTCACAGGAATTCTGCACCTTTTGAAAGGAGCAGCTGAAAAGCCAGTGAGATTATCTGAAGGCATCTCAAAGCATCAGACATTTGTGGTTAGACATCAATTATCCTGCGATAACTGAGACATGCCTTTTTCAGGTCTTCATTTTACCACGAGGTTGGCAAACAACAGTCAAATGGTGATTTCCACAGCTGATATAAAATCAGGCACTGAATTCGGCTTTTATTTGGCTTTTCTTGCTTCACACTATCACTTTTCTTATGCTAACTTTGTTGATAGTGCTTTTGCCTTTTTTACAAAAAAAAAAAAAATCTTGTTTTCTGCCACTTAGACTCTTCTTTCTTGACTTTTCTTTATTTGAATCCAGGTGCAGTTTAGCACAGAAGCTCTTAAGTATCCAAATATTTACAGTCATTCGTAAGGTGCAATCCACTTTCTGTAGATTTGCTTGTTAATTATAAGCAGACATAAACAAACTCATATTCCTTATAACCAGCCCATGCACTACGAGTTTACAGGACTTCTCAGTTTGTCAGGGCACAGATAGAAATGCTTTTATGCTTCTGGTTGAAACAGTTTATGAAATTATCCTTCACAACTGCTTGTTACCAGCCTTGCAGCTGAGACGCCATAATTGATCATGTTAATTTCCAGTCCATTTTTGTGCAAAGTGAAATAGATTAGTTTAATCTAACACTGAGGCTGTCCTAAATAGATTTACTCAGTTGCATTGAAATGGAAGATGTTTTTTCCAGTGAAGCAGCTGCGACTCAAATCGTTATTGTTACATGGAAAGGAGTAAAACTAAGGAAAGAGGAGACATTTGGGTAAACAGCACACTTCAAACTGAGATTTAGTAAAAAAGTAATGAAGTTTTTGTTTAGGAAAATAATTTTTTTTTCTGATTTCTTATCTTTTTTGCCAAACACTCTGCATTGTGCAAAACATGTTCTGTTTGACTGAGTAAATTGTTCATTTTATTAAGCCAAAAACTACCTATGATTTTTTTTACTCAGAAGCTCTCCTAGCCCCAGCATTTCCTTTATAGCACTGACATTTGGAAAGTCACAGAATAATTACATCAGAATTTTTTTTCAGAGCTGTAAAAAATTGACAGTAAGTGGCCTGAACAACTAGCCATCAATTGCCTTGAAAACATGTAGCAGAAAAAAAAATAAATCCTCTGGGAAAACGCCTATCAGTATGGTCCCACATTTCTCATATTTTTCCTTTTGCTCTGGCTTGTTTGAATCATGTTTCCTATGCTGAAGCTATATATTCTATTGGTAAACATCCTCATCTATGATCAAGGAGGTAAAGAGAACTGATTTCACTGTTTGCTTTCTTCTGGGCCTATTTCACAGGCTCAGTGGCTTCCCTTTGCAAACTGAAATTCAATTTTTTTCTGTGCAGAAGACAACAAGTGCTGTATATATTCTTCATCTTCTTAAACAGTCTCTGTACCTTCATAGGTTTATATTCAAAAACATGAACACACACCTTGGTGGCAGAGGAAGCGCCATTGGACACTGTGTCCAATCTATGTAATTACTAACATGTATTGTTTATGTATTGATTAATTTGCATTCTGAAGTACTGTAGACTCCAGTGCGAGCATCTCTCATACACCATGGATACTCTGCCTGTTTTTCATCAAAATCCCCAACACCATCAAAATAATCCAGCCCTTATCAGTTATCAGCTCCCAGATGAAAAAGTCAAGCAGCTGATAACTGAAGGTAAAAAGGCCAGGTGGGACAAATGCAGAAAACACTTGGATGTTCTTGCAGCTACAGCCAGGTGCTTCATGGCCACGATTAATTAGGTTGGGAGGGCTGCTGGGTCTCCCTCTGAGGGACATCAGCAGTCATAAGAATGCATTATATCCAGTTGCTCTCAGCCTAGCAGGCTATGTCCTGCTCTCAGATATATGTGTCTTGCCATCTGGACTAAGACAATACAACATACCTGGGCATCAAACCATCAGCCTGTGGGAAACACCACCTGCTCCACAATTTATGGCACATCCTGTCACCACATGAATCAGCAACTGCAAACACTCCCAATTCTCTCACTTATCTTTGCTATTCTGAGAATGCTGAAATCTGACAGAGGTGAGGTATGTAGCCAGGAACTCCCAGAGCTCTGGGGGAGACACTACACCTGGTGAATCAGCTTTTTGAGGGCCCACTCTGACTGATGGTGCATAAAGCCAAAGTGATGACATAATCTTTGTAAATGCAAAGTTATGGGGTTTAGTCTATATATTAGTTGTCTGGAAGTATTTCTGAGAAGCTGGGAATTTTACAAGGGTCTAGGAGGCTATGATCTACATACTTACATGTATATGCTGAGGATCTTGACCATTTCTTTCTCTGAAATTTTAGTTCTTAATTTGATCTTTATATGACCAAAGAAATTATCTTATGTTCACTAGAAGTACCTAATAAGGAAATAAGGAAAGAATAGTGGGAAAAGTGAGTGGTTAAGGTTACCCAAACACTGATTTAATCATGATATGGATCAACTAAGTGTAAAAGGGTTATAGGCAATCTCTTACCTTTCCCCTTCACTTTTTTATGTTTCTAAAGCCTTGGAATAGAAAACAGAAATGTCAAACTGAGAGCAAGCCTAATAAAATGCTAGGATTTGGGTTTGGTTTTTTTGGTTTTTTTTAAATGAAATTACTTTGAACACTGCTGGGGTTTGCTTCTTCATATTCCTTGGCAGATAAATTACAAAGGCAAGACTGATATATTAAAGTATAAGGGATATGAATACCTTACTTTGAAGTCTACTTCAGTGACCTCAGGAATGGGCAAGCAAAAGGTTTTCCTGAATGCAGCTGGTTTTCTCCTCTAATCTAGTTTTTCTGACTTCTAGGTTGCATCCATTCTGTACTAGTCCAAGAATAAAGAAAAACTGTCTCTAAAATCAAGTATCCACTTTTGATACACCTTTGAATAAAAGCACCCTAACCATTGTATTCTGTTTCTCAGGCTTGTAAAAGATTCTGTGATGGAGCTTTGATCTTGAAATTTTACTTTCTCAATTTGTCTGTCTTCTTTCATTCTAAAATCAAATGCAGTTATCAGAGAAGTCCAAGGCTTCTTTTCATCTTGGAGATAGAAAAGAGCTCAATCTGCATCTAAAAGCATGCTCAAGCCATACAGTTTGTTCCCATTATAGAGACAGCTACTGAATTATGCAACAAGTTCCCAGTGAGCAATTACATTTTAATCACGGTAAAGATTTTTTTTCTGCAAAGACACTTCTGTAGATGATTTATTTCAAAATATAGGAATTGTGCCCGTATAGCTTAACTGGGAAAGTGTTCAACTTCCCCAGACAAATTTCCTGGCAGAAAGATTGTTTAAGGAGACCAGTGACTAATATTTAAACCACTTTTTTTTTTTTAACCTTTATTTTTTTTTCTCTTTTACAGTAAATCTTTAACACAACATGACCTGTAGTAGATAAGTCTTAGTATGCAGTTCCATTTGGTCACTCATAGCTTGCTTTCTTGGATTAGAAACTCCATGAATTATTTTTACTTTTCATAAATGGATTGTGGTGTTTACAGTATTTGCCTTCTGTGCTGCTAAATTGAATAACCATATAGTACTTCAAAGAATGGCTGAAAATAGAATTATATTATAGAGGAATGTTCCAGTGCATTTACTATCAAAATGAAAATTTTACTGTGGGTAAATAAATGTGATATTGTTCAGAATTAAAGTTATGTTTATCATCATGCATTAAATATAAATTAAAAGTTATAAGAAGTAAAAATTATAAAATTAAATAATTGAATTCAAAATACTTTAAAGACACTTATAAAGTTCAAGCTGTGCTGCCACAGTACTGCCAGAAACATTTGGTACATTCAGCCAAAGGAGAAAAAACATAAAAGAGATGAGTGCATCAAAGGAGAGATGAGAACCCTTCCTTTGTTGGTCTTTCTTCTAAGAATTTGAGCATAGTTTATAACTGGTATTCGTGTTTTGCTCATAAACAGAAATCCCCACATTCAGTTGCTTGCACAGCCACTGAAATTCAAAAGATATTTTTGGTTTTGATTGGAAAAAAGTGTCAGACTGTGCTAAGAAACATGCCAAGAGAACCAGCCCTTTTTACAGAACATGCTTTTCTAGCAAGCATAAACAAGCTTGCCTGTGATTGTTTAAACTGTTGCATTTTCACCAGCAGAAAGGAGAAAGCTGTGAAACGGCAAATGTCAGCCCCTTACGGATTTACAGGACACACTCAAAAATTTCAGCTGCACTCAGGAAACCACTGTCTGGTGAATGTTGTTCATGGACTTCACAGTTCTGCCAAGATGCTTCAGCATGCACCACCCTGAGATTCCAGATAGATTTCCTTTAAGTACTTTTTAACTAGCACAGGCTGCATAACTAGTCACCTGAATTCGTGTGTATGGTTATGTAAACAAACAAATAACTGAATAGACGGATGCTTAACATGGATCAATGCTATACATTGCATAACTATGTAGTTTCCATTACAAAAAGAGGATTCAGGACTTACATTTTACAACTGTCACCAATTTTACTGAACTCTATAAAATGGAAATAGATGAAGAAATTTTATAACCTGGACTGTGGGATGCCTTCTGATCTTCTCTTAGTGCTGAATATTTGTAGTGGTTCTGTACCAAAGAAAAGTGAAATAAAAGCTTTGATAGTTGCAATGCCTAGCTGTAAACAAAACACACTGGGACATTGGGAAAATCACTAAATCACTTAGCACAGCTTGTTCCAATTCTTTTGTATCCTGGAAGACGTAGTTTGAAAGTGCAACATAATAGATACTATTGCAGAATTTCATTTTAGAAAAATTAATCTCAGTATATAATATTCAGTAATAACCTGAATGAAAATATTTATAGGTGTACAATAACTTCAGAACAAGATACTTTTAGCAGTACATGCTGACTTCAATCCTTTCAAATATTATTGTCCAGCTGTTAGCTGAAGTCTTTATATATATCTTTGAAAAGCTTCAATATCTTAAAGAAATACCCAGGAGTAAAGATAATTCTTCCAGTAATCTATATTATCCACACTCATCATTTTAATGTGTGCTTAAGAAAATTAAATAATTTTGATCAAACCCCAGTGGCTGACAGAGTAGTCCAATAATATTTTTTTTTAATTTTTCAAATACACAGCCTGATGATAAAACAAGTGTAATTTAACAACTCAGAAATGAGATGGCAGCTTACACAGAGACTTCACATCTCTTTATGTCACTTCGTTACTATTTAAAGAGAATGTTGTGATTTTTGTGCCATGTTCTCTATTTTTGAATGTTTGAGGTTGTCAATATGAAGCTGCAATAAAGCTGTGATGGAAAATTTTCCTCATGAGACCTATAACATTTGGTCTGACAAATAAATGTAGGCAAAGTAAACAAACACACATTATTTGTTAGAAGTGTAAAAAAAGTGAGGAAATTGAAATTAATGCACTCAGATGTGTTAGCAGGGTTTTTTACAAACAGGAATGTTGAAATTCTAAACAGTATCTTTTCTCCTGTTTGCTGAAAGTACTCTCACACTTATTTTTGACTCATTTTTTTAGTCTATCTAAAAATCAGTTTTGTCTGGATTTTTTTTCTTTCCTCTTCTACAGTTAACTTCTCCATCTTCATTTTAGACCCTCCATTTTTGACCCTTAAGCTCACACTACCATGACAATTTTCCTTCCTAGTCCTTGACAGAAAAGCTATTCCTTCACTTAATACAAATTTATGAGCACACCTATTGTACTCAGTCAGTGTTAGCTCAAAAAACTTTGAAGACAGAAAGTGGTATGTAAAGGCTTAGTGCACCATTCAATACAGTCAGACTCCATTCAAATAATGCACTCAGTGTATCTATAGAATAATTCAAAGGTGCTTGGATCCCTGAAATAACAGGAGCATGTTTCATTTTCCACCACCCCAATTAGAATACATTATATTATTATAGGTAGACTATTTTACTTCACTGAAATGGGAGGAAACCTCAAGAGTGAAGCCAACAGAAAGCCTGGTATTAGCATAAAGCTCTGATAGAGGCTTGTATTGCTGATGGCACTGGTAAACCAGCTTCTCATTAAGCATTCATAACATGAGGGTTTTGAAAAGTCAAGGGTAAAATACTACCTGCTTTATGATTAATGGAGATTTTCCTGTTGAATATATAGGGGTAGGATTTCATCCCAAAGGTTTTGTTGTGGGAAATTACCTGATTTATTTATGAAATACATTTTCATTACAAGTGTGCTTCAGATTAGTAAATATGAGGGCTACAATCAGGACAACCCAGGAGGACAACCCTACCACGTACAACAATGCTGTTACTTTATTATATGAAGAGTATGAGCATGCTGCCTCAGGACATACAAATTTTGATCAGCCTGAGTTTTGCATTTTTTTTCCATATATGCTCCACTGTAGCCTAAGAAAAGGGATATTGAAATAGGTTTTCTTCTAAAATTAAAGTGTGAATAGTTATTATTTTCACCTTAGAGTGCTCATTTTTTTTTTTTTTTTTGTCAGCTTGTGAGGCCACAGTTACCCACCAGAAAACTTGCCCTTGCCATGGATTGCCTTTGGCCCCAAGTCCTGCTTTATTTATAACACTCCTGGCTAGTAAGCCCTTTAAAATTTTTTTCAGAGGCACACAACAAAGGCAACTACAAAATCTTTTTGTCTCTTCCCCTAGTTTCATTGTGATTTCATACATACATGTAAGATATATTTGTATAGCATCTGGACTTCAATAGGAACTTTTCTGAATATGTACTTTTACTGAGCATTTTACCATTTAAACAGATAGCATTCCATCACTTGCAAAGACTAGTTAGAATGAAGTCATTATGTCACTAGAAATAGCAGCTTTGATTAACACTTTATACTCATGAGAATAACTGCATGGATTTAATTTAAGGCACAACCCTTCCCCCCAAACAGTCAATGCTCCAAGGGACATAGTATTATACAGACATGTAAAACTGGTGTGGGAATAACTTGTGATAAGAGATAGAGTAGCCATTAAAATTAATTTACTTTAAAAATTCCATTGTGACTTTCCCTTTTTATGTAAAAATTAAGTGCCTTTATTCGTTGGTCACTACCTTAGAATGGAACAGAACATAGCAGAAATTTCTCAAACATTGTCAAGAACTTGCACTTAGCTCTTACCCAAGAGAAAAAAGTAAGAAAAAATTCTAAAACTGTATATTGAAAGACCATGAAAATAAACATAGTCATGAAAAACTGGTTTTGTTTATCTTTTTATTTTAATTAAAATCTATTTTCCCATTTAATTTCCCAAGTAATTTTCCAACTGTTTCATGCCCTGAAAATAATAGAAAGAAACCTGACATAATGGATTCACTCTCCTTAGAATCCTGAAACATCAATTTCTCATTACTAGAGAGATTTTTACAAAACACAGGCTTTTAAAAATCTTTGTCAGACAAGTTTTGCTGGGCCAGCATTTTGGCATTCTGATGACACAGAATTATTTTCCAACACTGTGGGTGCTTGAAGGATTTTGAGATGCCTTATTTCTTGTACATTTTCCCTTTTTAATATTGCTGAGTTTGTGAGCAATTTGATTTCGGAGCCACTCCAATTTTCAAAATCTGTTTCTAGGCTTTCATTATGAGATTAGCAAGACTTTTGCAGATTGCTAATGATGCAACAATGTATTGCAAATAATACTGAGGTATTGAATCATTGACTTTACAGTAACATAAATTTTCTGATACTCTTGCGATTTTCTCTCACTTGAAAAAAATAATCTATTCAGATCATCCAGAAATGGTTGCTTTTTTGTTTTGTTTTGTTGGCTTTTTTTGTAGAATATGGAGAAGGAATGCCATGTTTCCCTTTCTTGTTCAAAATCTCTTTTACTTGCTAATGGAGATGAAAAATGCACAAAAGTACCTGGCAAAAGGGCCAGGTAAATAACTGTCCTCCTGTAAAAAATGTGTCTTAATCATTAGGTGACAGAATCAGAGTTATTTATGGCTGCCTATCCCTCCCAGACTGGAAAGGAATAAGAAAAGACAAGCATTGGGCTCTGCACAGGCAGTTTACTGCACTCTCAGAGACCATGAATACAAATTCTCCCAAGCTGAGAGAAGATGGGGCAGAACACAATTTTCTGTGTCTAGAGTGCTCACCTGAACCAACTGGCTTAGGTACACTTCTACCAACTGATTTTTAATTGTGATGTTTGGAAAATAAGTTGTCCGAATTGCAACCTGCAGCTCTGAATTTATTTAAGCAAAGTAAATTTTTCCAAGCTGGTTGAACTTCAGCTGGGTATGGCTCATGCTCTGCACATCCTGACAGTAGTAGAGTGTTCTTTACTGGGAGGTGAGAGGCGTTGTCTCAGGGGCAGGATAAATGCAACTGTGACTTCTGAGCTGGGCCATGGTTCTTCAGCTCTAATTGCAGAGAGAGAGGCTTGTGTCCATCCTAACCAAGACAAATGTGTCTGAAATCTGCCTCCACTACTACACTTGGGCAGAATATGATACTCTTAGTGCTACCTTTAGAGATTTTGGATTGAATTCTTGCCTTTGTGGAAGTTAATATATGACATCTATGGCCTCACTTAAACTTTTAAAAATATGGGATTTGGGAAAGGATAAATGGGATTCTTGTCAAATAGTGTGAATAATTTCACTCAGAAATCATGAGAGTTAACTTCTCTTCCCAACTTCAAAATGAGGCAAAAGGTATTTAAAGGGTTCAAATTTATCCACAATGTGAAAAACCAGGTATGTGCAATCAACATTAGACAGAATCAGATGGAGAACTCTTGTTACATTAAATTTGTCAAGACAGAAAGTGATGTGCTATGACCTCACAGAGTAGTCTGCTTTTGGTCCAGGACCATTTAAATTACCATTTTTTGAGGGGTGAAACACAGAGGAGAGTAATCTAATTCAAAAAGAAAAAACTTGGAGAAGAAATTGCAAATACTTCTGAGGTAAATGCTTTTAATGAAAGAACTTTAGAAAGTTATGGTCTTGGTGAACTGCAGGAATTGCTAATGTGTTTGAACCTAGATTCAATTACAAATTTATAATGTCTTCTCTTAAAGGAAAATCAAAACCAGGAAAACTGCAGGGGAAGTCAGGAAGGAAGAAATGATCATACATAATTTCATTTTTTTTTCCTTCACTCATATTTAATAAACATTTATTGCAATTGTGATGAAGATTTCACTTTTTTAATAACACCTTATAATGAACTATCATGTAGACAGTGGATACTACAAGAGCAAAATCAGGCTCTGAGAAAATACACGTAGCTCCCACTTTTTCTAAAGACAGCAATTTTTTACGCAGTTGCTGCATTTAAAATCAGACATGCATGCACATGTAGTAATATTGTAGATATTAAACAAAATATCATCATTTCATTTTTCTAACACTAAAAAGCTGCAGCAAATTTTCAGGTACTACAAATATACTGACATCTGTAAAACTAATCTCACTGAGTTGTGTCATAAGAAGCAAATACTCATTATATTTTAGTAGAACAGCCTGCTTATCTTACAGAAATTTCACACAACCTTTTTCGAAACAGAAATAGGAGTCAAGCTTGTACACTTAGTATTTTTACTAGAGCAGGTATTTATAGCCAAAACCACCATTCTTTTTATAAAGCTGCAGCAAAACCTTTGTATTACAAAGTCAGTGAATACACATTCCTTAACACTGTAATGCTAAATACATAATCAATAAAAGCCCATTAAATATTCCCAAGCAACAGCAACGACCACAAAAACCCCACAAAAAAGACCAGTCTAATCGGGGAAATCTGCATGTTTTAAACAGCCCATTGAAGGTCTTGTCCATCAATGTCTGTTTCAATTCTGAGGGCACCATTGACAAGCAGCTCTGTGCTTCACTAAGAGACACTGGCCTGTGAACTGACTTGGAGGTCACCTGTCATTTTGAAAACGCGATCAATACAATCCTGAAACGGTCCTCAGGTTCATTTAATAAGTGAGAAAGGAATAGGTCAGTGATGCCCCAGTGAGTTCCCCGCTATTTTCTGAAAGGCTTTATTTTTTTATCAGTGTTTGCCAAATTCCCTTTGTGCTTTTATAAGTAATGGAATTTGCGTATTTTCACACTGAAAAAAATCCCAGGAGGTGACATATTAACACTTTTTTAATAAAATATGGGTGAGATTTCCCATTATTTCATGTCCATGAATTTGTTTTTGGTTCTAAAATGAAAACAAGCCGTTTCAGTGGTTGCTAAAGGGCTGAGAAAATAACATGAAGTGAATAGCAGGAGGCAAGGAGAACTTAAATGTTATTTCTGATTGTATTTTTGAAAACACTAAAGTCTACAGGTAATAAATGGTGTTTAAAATACAAAAGACAATGTCTTGCTTAGCCAATTGTCAAAACCATTATTTTCTGTTAAATGTACCTGATAAAAACAATACTTTCTTTTCAGCCGAAAAAGTTAATTTATTTAAGCCCTTTGCAGGAAAAAATTGTTATTGCTGCTTTGTGACAGGAGGAAACAGAAGTTTGCACAACAGCGATGAAAAGTGGTTTTCCACCCATGATGTCTAACCATTAAATTGATTGCTCCACCTATTTTTGTCTACAGGTGGAGATTTAAAAATTGCACAAATTTTCTTCAAAACACAGAAATTATTCTGCAGCGTACTGTTAGGAAATAGCAGCAGAAACTCACCAAGCCTAACTGAGGGCCCACATCTCAGCAGGGACAGCACCCTTGAGCTGCACATGTGGTGAGCACAACTGAGAGCACTCACTTCCCACTGGCTCTGGGTGGCTCAGCAGGATCCAAACATAAGGGAGTAAAGAATGATGGGAGAAACCAAAAGAAGGTGGAGCCCACACTGTGGGGCTCCAAAATGCAGTGTGCTCTGGACCACAGAGTAGACACAGTGTGGACTCCCTTCTTCCTCACCTTGTCCCTTTCAAAGATAAATGAAACAAACATGTACAAGTCATCTTGGCAGATGCCAAAACAACTCACTCAGAGCTACCTATTAGTAACAGCCTGTCTTCCACCTGGAATGGAGCTGTCTCCACTTAAATTCAAAGAGATTCCTCCTCAGCAACTTTTTAGCAAAGTCCCATCCTGTACACATCCATCATCCCTCATCTCTTGTGGCATTTGGTCCCAGCCATTTGACCAGCCTTGAACTCTTGCTGTCTAGGTGCCTTGCTGGATTGCCTGCCACATGTCAAAGGTGGGAATTCATTGTAACATGTTGTCAGACTTCTGCTTGTTCTGCAGAGTTAGCAGTTTAATGTTGCAGAAGACAAACGGCACACACAGTGTATTTGCCATCACTGCTGATTCCCTGGCCTCTGTCCCTCAGACTGTAGGTATTCAGTCCCAGAGCTGGAGCAACTACGTGACTTCAGCAGTGGCTTCATCTTGGTGTTTTCCAAGGACTTCTTCTCATTCTGCCTTGTGATGCAGTGCCCACAAGAGGTGAGCCAAGGCCTGACCACCATAGTTGGCAAAATGTCCCCTGCATGTGCAGGAGATTGCTGAAATAATTGCTAAGGGCTACAGGCTTTTTGATTCAGGACGACTTGTACACTGCTTGCTGAGCCACTTCAAGCTGCCTGGCACTGTATTGGAGTGATGTAAGATTTCAGGACTGGTACTTCTGACTTCTTAAGCTTTTTGTTCATCTTTTTGGGTTGCAGCAACATGTGCTAGCTGCCTCAGGGTTTGCTTCAGATGTGTGAAGGGTAGCTTGGCATCCTTGCTACTCACTGGATTCTCTTCATGTCCTGTAGATGTTACTTTTTCTTTGAGGTTCATGTAAGCCAGAGTTTCTCTGCTATATAATATTACTGAGCTATATAATATATAATAAATATGATCAGAGGCCAAGTCTTCAGTATAGCTGGGAATAAATCAGCACTTCTTCTTCATTGTTCTGTGGAGTTGTCTTGAATCTTTGGATGACCTGTGATGTTTCATACCCTTTCAAGGCTTCCAGATACACCTTGGTTATTTTTAATAACTGAAGTAATTTTCTTCTTACATTTCCCAGATAATCATGTACAAAGAGAGCAGTAGGAGCCATGGATATTTCCCCTGGCCTATGTATACCTCTTCTTGCTTGAAGCCTACGCTTCTTTTAATGATCTCCATTTAAGTTGCAATTCAAATAATAGAAAAAGAAGTTCCAAAAAACCCCATAAAAATTCACATTTACCAAAAATTACTTTCTTTTGAAAACCTTACTAGGTTATCTATCTAGACATTCTTGCACGGAATTCTGTTAAGAAAGCAGACTGTGGTTGCCTTTTAAGAAAAAAATGGTGCTCAGATCCCAAACTCCAGGCTTCTGTACTGGGCACAGGACATAAACAGTTACCCCATGGGGTAGTCTTGCCTTGCTACACCAATTAGTTCAGAGCCACAGACCAAGAAAGGTAAGTCAGACTCATGGCCAAGGACTAGCACAGTGCTGAATGAAAAGAGAAACCAAAACCAGGCTCTGGGTAGTGGATACAGGATGCCCATATCAGAAAACACGAGACTCAATCTGTCAACCCACACATCTGGCTGACTGGTATCATATTGGAAGCAGGGGATTGTGTTGAAAACTCTTGTTTATATGCAGCAATTCAGTGGGTGAGTTTTGTTCCCTTCTTCAAGTCGTTTGTGTGTTTAAGTAAAACTTCATGTAAATTAACCTACTATTCTAGTAGGAAAAAATGGAAATTAAGCTAGTGTGGATTTTTAAAGTTTCTTCTGAATCTACTGACACTAGTGGTAATTTGGCTTTCACAAGGAGAAAAAAGAATAGACTATGTAGACTGACAGTCTAAGTGAGATTTTTTTTTTGTTCTCATAACATTGGCAAGAATATATTGCCTCATGCTTGTACATCCTCGGAAGCTGTGGAATGGTTTTTTTCTCTTTTTCTTTGTTTACT
This sequence comes from Alaudala cheleensis, assembly GCA_013398995.1. Lineage (NCBI taxonomy): Eukaryota > Metazoa > Chordata > Aves > Passeriformes > Alaudidae > Alaudala > Alaudala cheleensis. Next base: position 288,237 of record VWYE01018343.1, read on the forward strand.
AGATAGGCAAAGCTGAAATCCAGATTATTTTCTGAATAGACAAATTTCATCCAGTTTCAGCAGCAAACTCTCTTATCTTGAAAAGCCTTTATCTATTTCAAGAGCTGTTCATATTGCTAAAGTAGGAATCTTTCTTCAGGTGACAAAAACAGACATATTCTGTTTGTTATAAGGAATGGAATGTGATTTATATTCTCACCTTTTTGTACTTGCTACATTCTCTGCTGTTAAAGTGCAAGTGCTTAAACTGTAGCGGTAGACATTTGCTCTTTCTGTATAAAATAAAAACCTACAGACACATTTTTACCACAGAATTCTTCTGGTGTCAGTTAGTGGTTTCTCCAGACAAAAAGTCAGGAAAAAAGGAGTAAGTGTTCCCTAAAGAAAGGCAATTGCAACAGGAGCAGCATGGCAATACTTCAACCTTGGACACCTCTATTTAAATGTACTTGAGCCACACAGAATTCTAAAAATGCATCAAAGCTGTGCAACAGCCGGGACAGCTGTTAAGGCAGGCACAAGTGAGAGGGAGAAGGAATGAAAACTCCCCAAATGACAATTGTTATGGCTTTCTCTGCGGGGGTAGTTCTCCTGAGCCTTATCCACAATATTGGAATTCAAAAATATTCTGAAAGACCCACTTGCACCCATCTCTGCCTCTTTTTTTTCCTTCTTTTTCCAGTATCTAAAATATACTGACAAATTAGAGAGTTACTAGTGATTTGTGGTAAGCCAATGAGCCTTTCTCAAAGCAGTTACTAATCTATTCATTAACTCCTGATCCATGAAAGTAAACTCTTGCTCAAAATCTGAGTAGTTTATTTATAAATAAAGTTATATGAGATGGAGAGAAAATAATTTGGTTTGGTTTATTAAAACTGCAGGTGGCACAGTGTATTCATCTACAAATACATTTCAGAAGTTTGTCTCACAGTGCCCTGTGTACTGTACACATAAGAGAAATTTTTATTCTAAAAACAGCATGTGTCAATTCAGCATGGATTTCCTGGTGTGAAGCACAAGGATTCTTATTATTGTTATGGAAGCTTGGAGGCTCTTCATTCAGCCATAGTCCTAGCTATGGCTAGGACTCATCCTTGCTTTTGCAGGTTCTGGATGACACCTAGATCACATCTAAGTACAATGGTATGTCACATCCCGCATCACTTTTTATCAGGCAGCTGCACCCAAGCTGCTGTCAGGAGCAGGCAACATGAGTATTCCCTCCTTGTAGTCATTCCTGAGGGATATCCAGACTCATAGGCCAAAACTCCACCACGGAGATGCCCCAGCCAGGGACTGGCAGGGCAAGTATTCCCTGGGGGAGCCTAAGACACCCTTTGGCCTCAAGTGATAAAAGTAATGGTCACTTGGAGAAATTATTCCAGTAGTGTTGTTTTCTGCTGGCTAAATAGCACATAACATGGAGGATCTGAATAACTCCCTTGGAACAATAATATTTCTTAATAGTAGTGTTTCAGCCAGTGCAATATAAACATAAATGCAAGAAAGGCTGTAGGAAGAGTATCTATTATAATGCCAGATGCTAGCCTGGAGGAAAAGTATCCAGAAAACAGAAGCTACCCTCAACCCATGGGGTTTAGTTATTTCACTGAATCCCAGTGAATCAGGACATGCAAACATCATCTGTCTATTACGTAAGTTAAATATGAGATTTAAATGCTTCTTGAGTTTTTGTTCTGAGAAAGGTCAAAGGGTCTGGCAACTAAATACTGAAAATTGAATAAAAATTTGTAGTTATTAAGTAAATATATTTTACATGACCTTTTTTTCGGCTTTTTCCTAGTCTTCTAATAGTGTGTTCACTTTAATTTGGCATTTGACTCATTTAGTCTTTTTTAACCATGTTGTGCTTTGCATCTTCTGGGTGACATCCAGCACTACATGAACATTTCCCAACTTCCCAAAGCAATTTCCACTTTAAATATATTTCGTGAACATTAATGTTATTTTACAAAAGTACTTTAATGTTTTGTCTTTGATTTTCAAGGCAAGGTGTTTTTTGCTTATTTGTTTTGCAGGTTTTCTTCCTTCACTTCTTTTAAGCTCTAATGAGGCATTGCCCTTTCTTTTTTATCTATTTTCTTTTTTTTTTTAATTGGAGAATTAGTAGATTGGCAAAAGATCACAAGTACTCATTCTATACATTTTCTAAAAAGCTTTGTAGTGCTGATTACTAATCATCCTGGGAGTGTTCTCTCCCTTTTTGGAACCTCATTTGCGGGGTACCAAGAAACAAGCAAGCTCAGCACAAATAAAAATGAGTTACCAGATCATTGAAAATGCTTTCATTTGGGCTTCATCTGCTATGTGTTGAATATTTCTAGTGATCTGCTGAGTAACTAGCACCTCATACAAAAGGAACTGAAGAAGCTGCACATTTTGCTGGACTGCTCATTTCTTTGCCATTAATGCTGTTCAGTGAGAGTGGCAGAGGCTTGCATTCTGGCTGGGGATTTCAACTTACACTTGACAAATATTTTTGACTAAGAGGATATTTCTAGGCTGCTTGTAACTTGCCAAACATATCTGTTTAAAAAAGAAGAGCTATGTTCCTAAGTCTACCAGCCTGAGATGACTCATGTACTTCCTGAACAACAGATCAATGTTTTGGATAGGAGAGGATGGGCTCCAGCATTCCCTGTCAGTCAGACAATGAAACAAAGCAGATGTCAGACGACACCCTGCATTTAGCCTGGCAGCTTTGGGTAACTATCTTGCTTTTAGCAAAATAACATATAAATTCATAAATGGAATTGAAAACAAAGAAATTAACTAATGAGTATCCCTGTGTGCACACATATGCATTTATTCCTAAGTTTCTGTAGATTATATAAAATAAGTCTGCCTGTGCATATGAACCAGGGAGCTAATTTTCCTTTTCCATTTGTACAGTCTTGTAATTTTGAAAAACAATGGCATTATAAATTATTAAATGTATTTCAGAAACAAGCGTCTGAGTGAATGGTCAAAATATTGCAATATGGAGAGATTGCTTCAGAAAATATATATTCAGGTAAATTCTCCCAGATAACAGTGTATAAACTATTGTGACTTTAATGTCTGGCATTAATGTACCTGAAAATGTTATAGTTTAGGTTGAGTCAGCTTCTGTTAAAAGGTATTTGTGATACAAAAATAAAACATAAATCCATGCTATATGCTTTTGGTTTTTTTTTTTTACTTATTTTGTAGCAATATAAAAATCCCATTATTTTAGTTGTTTTTTAAAAAATTTTAATGCTAAGACAAATATGAGTACAAGTTCTAATAGTAATGCAAGTAGGAATAAGTAATGTGATAACATGTGGAAAGTAAAATCCTAGTAACCAAATAGACACAGTCATCCCTCATGAATATTTACCTTAGAGCTGGGGACATAGAGGTCTCATTGTGTGAAGATAAACCAGAAGAAAATCCAAATCAAGCAGTAACTAGTGCATTCATACCACTGCACTACAGGGACTTCACTTAGGGTTGCAGTCACATTAGGTTCTTAGGCAGTGAAGAAAGAAAAGGCGCTGTTGCCTAAAAGCCTCTTTTATGACATCCTAATTTGCACTGTTGAGGTCTTTGCTACTTCCCATTAACTATAAATGAAGCCATGGGTGACTACATTGCTGCCTTTAGGGACTTATGTGCCACAAATAGGTGAAATGAATCAGATCAAAGCAGTCAATCTGGAACACTACAAGGAACCGGTAGTGTGTTCTGAGACATCTGAGACATGACGTATATAGAGTCTTACGTATATAGACGTATATAGACGTATATAGACTTACACATCACTTTTGGGAATCTCAAAAGCAGTCAGGGAAGCAGTTCAGTCCATGCAGTCCACAAGGCTCTGGCAAATGCTTGAGAATAAGAGAGAGGCCAGGGAAGTGAGAAGAAAACATCACAAGGGTGATTTCATCCAGTGAGCTCTGCAGTGCCAGAGGAAGTATTAAAATGGTGGAATTGATGTTAAAAAGAGAAAAGGAAAAGCGAGTACCAAAATGCTGCAGAACGTGGCTGAGCATCCAAGGAAATCTTTAGTATGTTTACTTCACTTAATTTTGAAGTGAGCAGAAGTTACAAAATTTGGAGAGGACACACACTGAGAGAAGACCAGCAGCAATACAGAAACAGAAAGATCTCCTTTAGATCTCTTCTTCAGTCAGCAAGAAGATGAAGGGAACCTTCAGAGTAGACGCCAGAAGTGACTGGCAAGGGATCGCCTGCTCTTACCTTTTAGCCCTGTCATCAGTGGTCAAGAAACATAAATAGCCAGGACAGCTCTTCAAGTCCCACACTCAGAAAATGATACCTAGGATTCATCTTCCTACATGAGTGGTATGTTTATACAAATCTTGGTTTTATTAGTACATTTTGAATACTACATTGTGGAAATAAATTAGTCAAAAAGCATTACTTGCAATGTAACATATCTACTTCAACATCATATTTTTGTTTTGAATTAAGAGCTCTAGGATACAATGTGTAATTAAGGATACTCTGAGTGGATTCACCTTGAGATTGTGAAGACTTAACTCCCTCTGTTGACTTTGGGCATAATTTCTTGTTTCATTTTCCTATTATTGACTAGATTAGCATTTGTTTTTTGCCCTTTCTGAAATTTTGCAGATTGCATTAAAGCAGACAATATTTTCCCCCTCCCTGCATCTTCCACACTCCCCACCTTTACTCCCAGCAAACAACTTGATTAAGGAAACACTTTGTATGGAACATTGGTCTAAATCTTCTGCCTTTAGAAAATCCTCAGGAAAACAAATAGAATGCATAAAAGTATTCTGCCATCAAATACATGAATCACTGTGGTTGTCAAGATGGTCAAAACACACAAAGTGCATCATTAAAAAAAATTCTAGGGGCTCCAAGTATCAGGACTTTATTATCTATCAGTCTTTCATACTTATCAGAAGGCTTCACACACTCCATACCTTGTTATTTAACAGTCTCTGTCTGGTTTCCCAAAGGCATCTCCACGCAGCTCTCAGGGTCTGTCCATTTATGCCAAGAGCCAGTCAGTTCTCCTTCTCTCTTCCTTCTCACAGCACTTGCTCACTGTCCCTTGTCCCTAGCCCAGACATCTGTCCCTTACACCACCTCCTGTCCCTTGGTCTTCAAGGCACAGCAGCAGGCTCCATCTGACTGCAACTGAGCAGCAACCACAACCAAATCCCTCCCAGCCAGCTCACTCTTTATCCCACCCATAGCTGGGAGAGCAAGGCTGTTCCCACTCTAGGATAATTAACACAGATGCAATACATCAGCCACAAGATTACCCTTAGTAGCAACTCCCTTTGTTTCCCCACACTATCTTTACCTATCTTACTACAAATCACCACTAAACCTGTTCATTTTTTTCAAGTTCTGAGTCCACTCTTTCCCTCTGCTAACCTCTATTTCATATATATGAACATAGGAAACAATCATCTTTTGGAAATGTTTACTTTCTGCTGATTATAGTCAATTAGCTGAATCAAAGACACATGCACTGTCAATAGCAGGAATCTTGCACCCAAGTAAGATTCTTTTCACCTTTGCTGGAAGCTTCATACATCAGATAGTTTAGCACTGTACCTAAAAAAGCTGTTCTCTGTTTCCCATTGGTGTGGTCCTTTACTTTTGCTGCTGCTTCCAAGGGCAGTATGCAAGGGTCTTCATGGGTGTCTTGGGCTCTCAAGAATCAGGGATCAAGACTGAGCCCCTGGTAGCCCCTGGGCTATGGACAGAGATCCCAGGGGTGGCTTGGTGTCCTCAGAGACTCAGTCCCTACTTTCACTGCCATGAACATCCTTACCCTTCACAGCAGCTTCCCAGCCTGACCAAACAGTTCTCAAAATCTCTGTGACTCCCTTCAGCCACTCCTCACTATTGGCCACTCACTTGACTCTACACCTGGTCTGCTGCCACTGATTTGTGCTTTGTTCCCAAGAACAGCAGAAAAGAGCTTATTTGGCTTTTGTGTTAGGGAAAGAAAAACTCAATTTTTTCTTGTGGTGCTGAAAAAAGCTTTTTACTGACTTTAAAACTAAAAGTAATTGATCTGAATGTTGAGTAATCACTTCAAGGTTTAGTTTAAAATAAACAGTTTTCTTCAGACTAGACACAAGAGTAAAGGATGAAAGGTTGTTTTTTTTTTTTTTAAAAAAAAGAGATAGTTCATCTTGATTGAACGAAACATCTATAATTTATAAAACATTTGGCTAGACAGGTTAAAGTCCTTTTTTGTGTGTTTCAGATACCATTTGACTGTTAAATGATAAATCAAAAGTGTCAAATTTTCCAAAAGTTCATTTGTGATTTAAAAGTATGTAAGCAGTCCTCCCTGGAAGCTTCAGGAAAAGCTCATCACACTGTGAACAATTTCCCGGAGCAAAAATATGTCTCTGAAGGAAAGTCACAGCTTCCAAAATATATCTACGGTCTCACTTTTACAATATCCAATATTAATGATCCTAGATCAAAATAATAATTTTATACAATCTGACCAAATAGTTCTTTGAAAGGTTCTGCTAGTGAGGAAGGAATGTCCTGAGACATAAATCCAAAGAAATCAATAGATAAATAACAAATAATTTCAAAGGGACAAACACTTCCTCTTAGAAGTCAGTCTAAAATCTATCTTTGGAAGGTTTTATTCCTTGTTTTATGGGAGGAAGTGTCAATTCCTTAGACAGTGCTAACCTGCAGAGTTCTCTGTAATCTGAAAATTGTTCTGTGATTTTGAGAGACACGTAAAAAAATCCCTGAAAATTCTAGTAGAGTAAGAGAACTAGCAATAAAATAATGATGGATCAAGTCTCAGCAAATTAAGCCTGATTCAGCTAAATTCAGCTAACAGCAGCTGTGAACTGTTCTGGAGATGTTTTCCTGTGTAATTGGGAGCAGGAGTCAAAACTCAGTTGTGCAGCATCCTCGCTGCTGGCAACACTTGAGACAATCCACCTGGCACCTTTGTGTCACATCTGCCTGCAAGGAGATTAATCTGCTTTTGAAATGGAACACTATATCCATTGTTCTGTTATTCCCATCTTTTCTTGAGTGAGGAAGCTTTACCATGGTGTTAAGCTTACTGGATATCAAGACGTCTCATTGCCAAGGAACTGGCGTCCCTACACTTTAAGTTTACTTTGCTAAATAACATTCTTTAGTGTTGAGATATATAGAGAAAGTTTAAAAGTTCAGTGATAATATCTGTTATCTTTTTCAGTCTTTCCCCAATGACCATCATCCGCAAACTCTTCATTTTATTCTTCTTCCATATTAGATGTTGTTTCAAAACAGTTTATTTCCTGCAAGCTTAAAATTAAATGGGTGAAAATAGTACAACTTCAGAGACTGGGAGCTTCTGAAGGTATAATTCTTATTTTATACATGCACTCTTGGAGTGATGTGTATAACTTCATGTATATAGAATCATAGAATCAAGTAGGCTCCATGTTTTTTTTTTCTACTGGGGAGCCCAGGACTGGATGCAGTAAGTATTTAAGTTTAAAAAAACATTACTTTTGGTTCAGTTGCACTGCCGATTTTGTGACTGTATTGTGTGACTCAATTATCTATTTTGATATGGATATTGAATTATGGGGTGGACTATTTAATGCTCTGTCCTGAAATTTTATCCAGACACAACTGTACTACCATCTGGCTTTGAAAATTCAAGTCTGGTTTTAAAAACTGTTGCCAAAACCAGCATGTGGTGCTGTGTAGTGCCACAGCTCCACTGTTTTTCTGCTATGGTACTTGCTTTCCCTGAGCTACAGAACAGGAAGGCAGTAGGCAGCTCACAGAGCTGCATCTTGCTTGTGATCTCAGAGGTGAATGAGGCTTCTGTGGAAGGACTGCACAGAAGTACCTAACCACTGAGTGGATGGATCCGGTTTCAGATCTTTACACAGATTTCAGAGATTTTTCCAGTTTCTGAAGTGTCAGAAATAGAGGAAGGTCTTGGATGAGAGAAGAAACCACAAGGGAAAACTCCTCACCTTTTCAAAAAGGTTTTCAGAAAACATGTAAGTGGTTCTGAATTATTATTTCCAAGATATATTATCAAATGCTTACAGCTGTTGCAGCTGATCAGTGATGTCCTAACAAGGATGAAATGAGAACATTCTCCATTTTCTTGTTAACAGGGAAACTGAACAGTACAAAGTTGATCTATATCTCTAGCTCATTTTTATTTCCTTTTTTTAAAATTTTGAATCAAGAACAGGTTTTTTAATAGTAATTCTCCATTTTTTATTGAGTATGTATGTGTCTCTACCAGTGAGAAGATTAAAAAATCCTACATCATTAACTGAATTCCTATAGGAGTCAGCACCCTATAATGTGTGAATGCTGAGCTGCAAAATGCATCCCATGAGCAGCAGAAAAATACATTCTTTCAGATACCTTTGCTCCTGTTACTCACCTTGTTCAGAGTCATGTTTCTTGCACTGTGAGACTGGGCTTCCTGGGGCAGGTATTGACCTATTCCTTGCAAAACAACAGGAAGCCATTCATTGAAAATTACGTAAAAAGGGCATTTTTCCTTTCTTGTGGGATCAGTTTTACTTATGAGGAAATAAACAGAGAAGTGTCTCTGTTCTTTAATGAAAAAACCAACTGTATTTCTGTGCTTGCCAACTCTTAAATAGAAACAGACTGAAAACGAGAATAAAAATTAAACTGGTCCTCTCACAAGCTTTTTTTTTAACAGTGTCAAAAAAGAAGCCATTTATTTTGGTATTTTTACCAGCACAGATCTCAATATTTTTCTAACATCTTGCTTATATTTAGTGTGCAGCTTGTCATATTTTTCATTACTGCAGAGGCAAGCCCAACTTCCATTAAAAGTGTGGGAAATCCTGTGTTATCAGATAAGATAGGTTATCACCAGTTGCAAACTGCAAAATTTGCAACCTGTTTTCTGGTGGCAGTTTTCCTCAGAAAGCTTTTTGAAAGCATTAAATTCTCATTTGGATATACTTAGGCAGGTAGGGAAAGAGTTTTACCTCAGCTGCCAGTATCGTTTCCCTGTCTGTGTAGTACTTGAAACTCTGTCAGAATATTGTAGGACACAGCTCTGGCAAGATGCAGGTGACTTGATCAGAGTTGCAGATGTAGGAAAATGCACCAGTGGCACTGCTGAGGGTCAGCTCATTGTAGCATCTGCAGGTGGGAACGTAGTGCCAGGCTATATTCATATGTCCTTCCATCCCTATCAAAGAGATATGGAAAAGGCCAGGGAATCAAGGGAATAATCACCAGGCACTAATCAGGCTCTGTTCTTCCTGCCCCTTATTTTAATCCAACAGCAAATAGCTTCCTTGTTCCTTTCCTGTGCCAAAGTTTGAACAGGCCAGGGGGGAAAAACACCCCAGCAGTCTCTCTGAGGCATAGCTGCATAAATAATGATGCAGTTTTACTCACTGCCTGTGGCCCTGCTCAGAGTCATCTCCTAACTTTACAGCATCTTTTGTGTGTTTCTTAAATATGATGCTTTTTTAGCTTTTTTAAGCAAAATTAATTGCAAAGCAACTCCCATTCCTCTGTTACTACTCCCAGTGGTGGAAAAACTGTTAAGCAAAAACCTGAAGTGCCCTCCTGCTCTTTCTTCCAGCAGCTTCTGAGCACTAACAAGCATTGCAGCTAATGGACATCAAGTGCTATGGCATATGATGTCTTTGAATCTTCAGAAATATTAATGTAGCTGGGGAAAATGACACATAGGGCTTCACCACTGACAAAATACGACATCGCACTCTATGAGAAAATAATTTGGGATTTAGTGTGATAGAAGGAAGTTGTTTCAGACCTCTAGTCAAAGAATCTGCAGTTAAATGATTTTATGGGAAGTCTGTCTTCTTTATTTTTACTTTTCTTACTGTGTCTCTAATATAAGTGGAGTTTATCCCTGTGTGCTGATATCAAGATAGTGTCAGTAGAAATTATTGGTCGTCTTTAGTCTCATCACTCTGCACACACACCACAAATTTTTCACTTCTAAGAAAAGTGCAGCTCATCAGTTGTATGACCTTGCATTTACTTTTGTTGAATTTCAGATGGTTAAAGTGAATTTAAGTGGTGTCAGTGGTCTGTACTGCTAAATTGTTTTTAATTCAAAGAGAAAGGCAGTAATTTCTAAAAATCATTACCATAGCTAATAATAGTGAAATTTAGGATTCAATTAAATACCTCAAAACCACATATTTTCAGAAATACTGGATTTTATCACTCTGTAATTAGTAACTATATAGATATGGACAGAAACTGGAACTCTCCAATTAAACATCTTTCACCTTTTAATGCATCCTGTGGATAGAGGGAGAGTGGTGGTGTTGTACCTCTTTATTTTAGAAGGATTTTGGAAGTTATCACATGGTAATCTTATAAATAAACAATGTCCAGATTAAACAACTGTAATATGGACATGAAATTACTGGAAAACTATTTTAGGAAAGAATTAACTGTGACTCCTTGTTAGAGTGAAAAAACATTTGTTGTGGTATCATAAAAGTCTGTCCAAGGCTCTGCAATAGTTTTCACACTTGACAGTGGAAGAAAGAATATCTTTACTAAAGTTTCAGATGCTATGAAGCTCTAAGTGTGCAAATGCTTTGGAAGATAAGATTACAAAAAAAAAAGAAAAAAACAACCAAACAAAACAATTTCTCTCTTTTAGTAGCATGCTTAAGTAAAACGTAAGTCAGCAGGAGGAAAGGATTGTATGGTGGCAGGGAAATCATGTGATACAAATGCAAACCAGGAAATAACGTGTTTTGCAGAAAAGGACCTGAGGGTTATTATGGACTACAAGATGAAAATTTGCCAACATTTTTTGCAGTATCGTAAGGAAATAGGTTCTCTGTTTGACCATATAATCAAAAGCCACACAAACTTTTTAGAAATAGCTTTCATGTTCTTTACTCCCCTTCCAATTATTTACTTTGAGCAATGATCCAAAGAAACAGAATAATTCAGATTGGAAGGAAGCTGTAATTGAACCTTCAACTCAGAGTCTCTGCCTTACCAGCCTCCAGGTAAGGTGTGACCTATTAGCCTAGTCATCCAGGTATTTTTTTATTGACCTGGATTTTCACTATTCTGAACCCAATGAGGTGCAATTTTCGGAATGGACATAAGCCAGATGGGTTTGGGAATACTGGGAACCAAAAAGCTCTAGAAAACAGGGCCAAAGGCAAAAAATTAAATATTTGACTTACAGAGTCAGAGAAGAAAAGCCTGGACATTGCTGTAATAACAGCAAAGCATTGTGGTAGCCCACAGAGGAATTGTAATGAAAGTAGTGTAATCAAATTCAAAAACCTTCTAGGAAATGAAGGCGACTTCCACATTCCCTGCCTCCCTCCTCCCTGCCCCACCCCCCAAAGTATGTCAATAGATTTATTTTTCACACTTTTACTTTCATAAATTTCATTCATTCAGCATGCTGTCATTCTCTAAGTGGTCTGTTCAGGATTCCATGTGCACAAAAGAGAGCAGGGTACAAGTCCTTGTCCTGTCCTTGGTTTTCTCTGTTTTGTGGCAACAAACCAATTTTTTGACAGATCTCTTATGGACTGTAGGAGTCAACAGGTGGATGGTCATTTCTCCCAGAATCTTGCTTAACTCACCTTCCCTTCTTAGACTACTTTGCTGCCCATTACATGTTTTTCTTAGTACACCAATGTTTTCTGATGGGCTAAAAAGGAAAGGATTGATATAAATGTAATCTTGGGATCCTCCTGGAGCTTTGCATGCAGGTTCTTCACTGATGAGACATTTGTTATCAATACATGCCAGTCTTGCAATTCTGTGATGTGCAGTTTCTTTTGCTCTTTTTCAAACACATATTTCTAGTCATACTTAACTCATAACATCCAGATTTCTCTTCAAAAAGTCTTTACAGCAGATAATCACTAACTTGCATTTATACTCACTGTGGATAGGGCAGGAATTGATGGGCTTTAAGTTGCAGCAGGAAGAGTTAAACTAAACATCAGGAAAAAACCCAAAACTTTTTTAAAAGGCAGCCCTAATCTAGGTTGCTAGTGAGGTTGTACAACTCTATCACTGCAGGTTTTGAAAGCCAGTTGTTATAGGCTGACCTTGTCCAGAAGCTAAAGCCCTCATGCAATTTCTCACTTATTCACCTTGCAGTGGGATAGAGGAAAGAGTCAGAAGGGTAAAACTGAGAAGTGTAAAAATAACTTGTGAGTTTAATAAGGGAATGAAAATGAATGGGGCAGGGGAGTGGACCTCAAAAAACAGCAAGGGCAATCACTCACCACCTCTCACCAGCAAACTGATATCCTTTTGGTCTCTTGAGCAATACCTACTTCAGAAATAATCCCTGCCCTACACTTACTGAGTTTTATTGGTGACCACAATACCCCAGTGTGTGGGCTATCCCTTTGGTCAGTTGGGGTCAGCTGACCCAGCTGTGTCCCTTACCAACCTCTTGCCCGCTGTTAGCCCACCCACTGCTGGGGACAGAGTGACAGAGAAAGCATTGACCCATGCAGACAGTCATCAGCAATATCTACAACACTGGGGTGTGATCAACACTGTTTTGGTCATGAGTCCAAATCACAGCAACATAGGGACTGCCATGAAGTAAGCTACCTTTATCTCAGCCAGACCCAGTACACCACTTTACTCAAATATATTCAAGAGATATTTTACATTCAGCTGGTTTTTTTTCAGGGTTCAAAGATTGACACAAACTAAGAGCAACACATAAAATCACAGGTATAACTTGACTCACATCCACACAGCTAAATCCTCTTACACCCAAAACAGATGGTGACTGTGCCCAAATTCATGTGAACTATTCCTGCCTTAAGTTATCACTGGAACAATGTCCAGGCATCATGGGGAACTATAATAGCTGGAAAATACCAAAACCATTACCAGAAACCATGTTAGAAATTAAATTGCATGAATAGCCAGGGACTAGGCCTTTTACTTAATTTTACAGACACATCTTCAGAGTTTCTACCAAGCTGCTTTACTATAAATATGATGCATTGAAGTAAATATTTGTGTATTTTGATAAAAATTAGGCGTGTTGAATAATTGTTCTTTTGTCAGAATGAAGGTCTTTACCTTAACACCTTAAATTGTCCCGTGGTAACAAGAGGAATAAAACTGTGTTCTGGAAACAATTGTTCATTACAAAAAAAGAAAAGGGAGGTAAAAAGCCCTCAGCAAACAGCTCCTTCCTCTCACTCATATGGGAGACAAAGTACAAGCAATTTTATATGTTCCCCCCCCTCAAAAGTTTGCACAGAAGCAAACAGTACAGCCCAGAATTCCTTCTAGTGGCATGTCTGTACCTCTGTGCATTCTGCAGGTAGTATTGACATGTATGTGTCTGGGAAAGACGTCCAGTCTGTGCATCTGATATGAGATGATACTTACACCATGTTTTTTATGTGTAATTTTTTTTAGGTGTTGTAATTTCCTGCAACTTTCAGAGGGAAATTAAATTTTAATCTGTTCTAAATATTTTATCTATTGTGTCCATATATTTCTAGACAGTTCTGTTTGAAGGTTCAGACTGTTGTTTTTTCTAAAATATCCTAATTCTACATACTGAATAGGATGTCAGTACAGCACAGAGAAAAATAATACTCAGAATATTCACAAATAAGATCTAGCCTTCTTTAAAAAGTTTTAAAAAATCTGTTTTTAAATGGAGTATATTAGTTATATTAAATATTTCTGTTGCATATCAAAGAACAATGAGTTTCTCGCACACTGTTAATTTGACGCATGCATACATACCATCAGTTGTCATTAATTACTTTAATCTCCAAAGCCTTTTTTCTTTGACAGACGTCCAGCTTTCTACATTTTGCCTATTTATATTTTGCAGTTAAAAAAAAAAAAGAAGGCATATACTCTGCTAAACCTTGTTATAAATTACAGCTTTCTATTTGCTTTTTAATTCATGCCTGGCTCACTTTAGGTCTGGTTTATCTGTTGAATTTGTCGGTAGAAAGAGATTGTGTACTGCTTAGGTGTCAGCTATGCCAATAATTCAAATAAATATTCCGATCAGTGTGTCTTAAATCTTAAATCTCCTGGTTTTTTATTGTCTTGGGGAAATACCATTTAGTTATTTTTCTACCTTTTTTTTTTATATCTACTTTTCCATAATAGGACTTTCACAAAGAAAGAAATATTAGGCTTCATCGAAAATGTTTGATTCTGTAAAGTGACACGTTCTCTGTGGATCTAAAAGTGTACTTCACTAGTCCAACCAAATAATTTCTCATAGAAAATAATTGGTCCAGTAGTGAAAATGAGATTCAGCTTGCAATTCACTAAAATTTTCTCAGAATTTTAGTTTTTTCTACTTGCAGTTTTTGCTTTTCATGGTAGACCTTGCTGAATTAAAAACTGAGTGTAGTTTAAATAACAATTGACAAAAGCAGAGGAAATAAGGATTGATCCTGTTAACATTTCTCTTTTAGGGTACAGAAAGCCAACAAATGTTGAGAACTTTTGAAAGACAATTTATTAAAAAACGAACTGAATGCACAATAGGTTCCTCAGTGTGAATTTAAATACAGTTGCCTTTTAACTCCCAGACACAAATTGATGTTTCTTGAGAGAACAACCCATGAGTTATAAGAGTGTCATTAGTAACAAGCTCAGAAATTACTTCCATTATGTCAGGCTTTTAAGACATTAACACATTATAGGAATTATAAATCTTGTTGGACATGTCAAGGTTTCTTTGCTTCTATCAAATATGCCAGTGGCGATTGCAAAAATCTAAAAGTTCACAGACAATTCCAGTCTATTTAACAGATTAATTATCAGAGTTTTAGTTGTAACATGCGTATTGGTGCCTGGAACCCAGTGTACATTTTGGCACTGAAATACATAACTACATAAGTTTATTTCATCTCCATTCCAGTGGACATCAGTGGATTAGGCAATTCATGAGAGAAGAATAAAAATGTGTTGTTTTCCCAAAGGTTTTGGGATTTTATACTTCTACAATAAAGCTATAATTCTTCTTGATGCACACTTTTTTGAGAGTCCATGCATTATTTACAGGAACTATTTTATCTTTTTGCTCCACTGTGATGCAGCTGTTCCTAAAAAGTGGCCACATTTGTGTGGGGAGAGGATTATAGTAACAGAATCTGTAGGATCAATGCCTTAACTACCTGCTTCACAGAAAACATGGTGAGGTTTTACATGAACAGTAACCATCTGAAACTCATGAAAGGGTCAGACACAGATGGTAGTTAAATTATAAATGTGAAAACAAGCACAAGGAAAGCACAAAGGTAAGAGAGAAATGGATAATAAACCTGTAAAAAAGGATAATGTTCTGGTATCCTGGTGGCTTGGAGCTTTGCTTGAGGAGTGGTTTAAACAATTTCTGGGGAAAATAAAAAATAAAACCAAAGCAACAAAAAAAAACCCCACTCTGTTACATCTGCATTAATAAATTAAACTTGACAGGTCTGATTAGAAGTTAAATATCAAGGAATTGTAAAGACAGATGAGCAAACTCCTCCTCCTTCTCACTCCTAGAATAAAAAGGTGTTAATTATCCCTTGTGTTGTGAACAGCCTGCATTGTATTGTCTTATTCAAATGACTCCTAGGTTCTGTCTGGAAATGTGGATCAAAATCATACCTTGGAGAGTGCTAGTCACTTCTGAGGAGAGATACCTGTATGTCAGTGATCAGACCTGTGCTTTTGGTCTGTATAAATTGCTGCTACAAACAGAGTTGGGGGTATCACGTAAAGAAAGTGTAGGAGAGTAAGGGAGATTATTAGATCAGGTAAGGGAAGTGAGATAAAGACACAAAAGTTTTCAGTATAGAAGTAATTGATGACAAAGAATGGGGGAAATAATCTGTTTCAATATACAGACATAGTAGTACCTTGATATTCAGCATGTGTTGGTGCCTTCATATAAAGTAGATATCCCTATTCAAGGTACTACCTGAAGAAAGAAAGATCTTCAACAAACAAACCTCCAGTCCTTTCAGAAGGAAAAGTTTGTTTCATACAGGAGACATTAAAAACCTTTTCTTCTCTACTGATCTCACCTGAATTTCATTAGATTTCTTGATAATCCTTTTTTTTTTCTTTGCTTTGCTGACTTGCCTTTAACTCCTAGCAGTACACAACATACTGTGTTCCAAGAAAATAACACAAGCACATTTATGCTGCTGTACTGAGACAGTTCAGGGTCCCTCAACCTCGTCTACTTTACTTATCATCTGTCTCCATTGACTAATAGCAGCTGCTTAAAGAAAAGGATTTACAAAAACTAAAATGATCATTGATCATTTCCTGGAATATTTTCCCTGTTCTTGTCAGTCTGCAACTCAGGGCTTTCTTGATTCAGAAGTAGTTGCTTTCAGTAGTTAGCTAAACATTAATAGACTTTCATTTGGATGTCTCCATGCAACTGCTTAGCTGTGAGCTACATGTCTAAGCTTTAATTATAGGTAATGCACTGAAATATAGTTAATGAACTGTCTAGTCCAGACAGTCAATAGAACCTCAAGAGAGATTCAGTTCATGCTGAAGTAAACATCTGATGCATAAGCGTGAATGCCTGGCATAACTTGAAGTACCCAAGTTTATGTCACCAGCTCTGTCAAAAAAAAAAAAAAAAGTGTCTTTCAGGTTCAACATTCACCTGCATGTTTCTAAGGTGCCTGAAAACATTTCAAAGTTAAAGCAAATAAGCTGAGGCTTTTTGTTTTCAATTGTTCCAGCTGGACTTTCCAGCAGTAGTTTTACCCAGCTGCTTCTTGAACTTAAGTAATTCATCAAGTCCACAGCGTCCTTTGTGTGAATTTATATACTTCTTTTGTTGTTGTTGTTTTGTTTGTTTGCTAGGTTTTGGGTTTGTTTCTATTACTTCTTACTACATTTTCGATCTAAAATCTCTTTTTCAGCAGGAAGAGTCAACCTTTGCTTTCTATTCAATTGATAATAATTTTGTACTCTGTCTCATTGTTCTAGTGATCTCTCCAGCTAGTAGGGATACACAAGGATAACCACATCCACTAAATCTCAGACATAATTTTTTCATAAACTTTGAAGCACATCTTGCAAGTTCAATTACAACTTTTCTTAGTTGTCCAAACACTCTGCTTATTCAGTCTTGGTCAATTTCCCACTGCTTGATTTTTGAGGCTTTCTTGTCTTGCCAAATTCTAACTGTCTTGGGATCTCTTTCTTTTTGAGACAGTCTTCTACATTTTCTCATGCAATGTCTACTGTCTGCCTTGAATGAAGCTGCTTTCCTTTTAAACACACATTTAAGTGCTTTTCTGAAATGATGCCCAAATTGCTAGTCTTCAATCAACATGTTTTCTTTGTCCAATTCTGTTCTATTGTTGTATTTTTTCAATAAAAACTTTGTTACATTCACAAGTGTCCAAGATAGAAATACATTTTAAATTTAACTGAAAATCTATGAAAATTGAGTCTTGGCTAAAAATTTGAGCATAGGTTAAACAAAAATTTTGGAAACCATGCATCTCTTGTGGAAATTCAAACTAAGCAAAAGATTTTGTTCTGCTTCTTAAAGAAGCCTATATCTTGAAAGCAAGAGATTGATTTTCCTGGGAAAAAATATTCTGGAGAGCAAAACTTAGTGAAATTAACTCAGGCAAAGCATTTATCATGCTTATGAAGACTTGTTTTCATACAGTTAGAAAACTCAAAGTAAAATTCGAACTTTAAAAACATGAAGAGGAAGAAAGAGGGGTTAAAAATTCAGAGAATCACTCCTGCCAAGTTTTGTACAGATTTAGTAAGAATTCATGCTGTCATTTGGATGCCTATACCTCAAACTCAAAAAAATATATTTAGAATAGGTTATTTCAGTTTGGAAAGGACCTACACAGATCATCAGGACTTCTTTCTTCACTTCCCCTCCTCAGGAAGCTGTAGACAGCAATGAGGTCACTCTTCAACCTCCTCCTGTCCAAACTGGACAAGCCCAAATTTCTCAGCTACTACTCACAGGACATTCTTTCCAGCTCTTTCACCAGTTTTTTTTTTTACTTCTTCTGGACATTTTCAAGGGCCTTCACATTCTTTTTAAATGGTGGGGCCCTGCACTGGCACTCCAGGTGAGGCCACATCAATATTGAATACAGAGGGATGATCACTTCTTCTGACCATCTGGTCATGCTGTGTTTGATGCACCTCAGGATGTGGCTTTCCTTCTTGGCAGGCAGAGCACATACTTTCTAAGTATCTGAAATGTTGCAATGAGCGCAGAGCCATTTCATTCATGTTCTTGTACACAGATAAAAAAACCCAAAAAACCCCAAACACAACAAGCCATAAAAAGAATAAAATACTTTTCAAATGGAAAATACATTATGAACCTGTGTAACTTTGTGTTGGCTAAAAAAAACCCAAATGAGACACAAAGAGTAAGTGCCATGTACATATGTATATAGGAATATAACTAGATACATGTACATAGCTTCATGTACATGCACACATGTACATATATACATACATATTTAGGTACACATAGATAAGTAGCTATGTAGGTACAAAAAATCTCATTGCCAAGAGAGATGAAGAGGATTCTTTTTATTAAGTCTATGTCATTCACCGTCCTCTGCTGCATAAAAATTTGTAGAACACTAAGGGCCCTTCAGAGGAAGTACTCTTTCCCATGAAGAGGCGGACAGCCTTAAAGATGGATCTTGCTTGGCATTTTGAACTAAAACATTTCAGAAAATAATGTACAACACAGTGTGATGAATAAGTCTTTTAGTCTCAAAAGATACATTCTCTTGACCAATGCTGAATAGATTTTTCACCTAATATTCTGCTTGTTGTTGCACTGAAAAGAATATAAACACTTTTCTTTCACATAAATGTCTAAATTTACTTGGAAAAATGTGGTTCACTTTAACTGGAAATATTTCGCTTTAAATTTCCACATGCAAATCTGACTCTTCTGGATGAGTAAAATTGAGAATAAATGTAATTTTCATATGCCTAGGACAAGATTAAAAAAGAATAAATCATAAAAACTCTGTGCAGCTGCAAAATATAAAAAATCTATATATAAAAACCTGTTTTTCATTCCATTTTGAATATTTTTGTCTTTGATGACACAGAATTGTGATTAGCCATACTTTTGAAGAGTACCCCCAGTAAATAAGCAGAGAAAATTGGCAGCAACAGCTTGAAATATTTGATAGATAGTAGAGGTTCCTCCATTCGAGGATATGACTGGGGCAGATTGAAAAGTGTTTTAGATTTTCAGAATAGAAAATATTGATTTCAAAAATAATGTACTTGTCCAAAACATTAACTATTTAAGATACAGTGTATGTAAAAAGATTAAATTAGGAGATCTTCCAGTCTCCTATTTCTTCCATAGCCTTCTATTTCATCTTATGAATACTATGACAATAGCCAAGTAAAAAACTCAAACAAACTTGCAGAAATCTTCATTATAAGTGCATGTTTCCTTCCATGAAAGTTCAGTTACTGTTTATTTTCACAAGAGATGATGCTGTATTACTGAGAGTAATACATCAAATCATACTAAATTTTTGAACACTTATTATGACTATTCCATGACATTGGACTAGAGTATGGAAAAAGAAAATTCGGGCAGCATTATTTTTTTTTTCCAGGAACAATCTTATTTTTGTTATTCCTGTAGCATTAGACATGTGCAAAGTTTGATTCTATTATTCTAAAGCCATGGAAAAGAATCCTGTGTTAATTTTAAGAAAAGAGAGAGAGAGAGAAAGAGAGAGAAGCCTAACTTAAAGGGGGGTAATATTACCTTTATTCCTATATGTTTATTTTTTCATACATTTATAAAAATTTATTAAAAATAATTACTTTCTTTCCACTGGATTGCAGAGGATTTCCAGTGGAGAACACACTGCGCTGGTGTGCTGAGTCTCAGGTTTTATCCAGGTAGGAATGCTTGGCTCCTCCTGCTGGGTGGAGCCCAATGAGATGATTTAAACTGCCCATTAACTACAGATGCCTCCCTGGAGGTAAGATGGGTGGTACCCACCTCCTCCTCTTCCTGAAGTTACAAGAGGTAAGCAGTACAGATTTATTTGTAAGTTTGTTGTTTGCTTTCACAGCAGCTACTGTGAGGAGAAGGAAATTGAGCAGAAAAGAGGTGAGGATGCGACCACCTTGTAGTTCTTTGTGTCTTTTAAACATTGTTACCTTTACTGGCTTGTGTACATTCTTTCCCCAGTTAAAGTATTTCTGTTTAAGGGGTTAATTCTTACCAGACAGGCAAGTCTGATTAAAATTGGAATTTGATTTCATTTTCAGCAGTTCAGACTTGTGGAAAATGAATGCTTGGCAATATTTGTTAATTGAAATCATCAGTTCATAAACAACATTGGAGTTTTTGATATGTCGGACCCCTGGTTTGAAAAGCAATGTGCTTTTGTAAATGCTGGGAAATACAGTTCAACAACCACAGGGACATGCTTTATTTTAGTGGAAGATTCTTTTTGCTATGTTATCTTCCAGCACAAATTAATGCTGGAATTCTGGGAGATATATTATCTTTAGGAAAAATGAAATTCAGTTCCTGCATTTCATGACACAATGTAGAACACAAGCAGTTCAATTAAAGTGCCAACTGTTTTTCCAGAGCTTTAATTTAAAATGTAATGGAGGGGTGCATTTCTTTTTTTTTCTAGCACATTTTCTTCCTCAAAAAACTACACCCATTGTAGCTTGCTTTATTTGTAGATACTTTCATGGGACCTTACATACATAGCATTTCATAGTCAAGGGCTATGGTAAATCTTGGTCAGAATTCTGAGCATGAGAGAGGGGAATCATGATGAGATGCAAGAATTACAAGGACCAGAGCAGCAGAAAAATGGAGATATTTCAGGAAATGATAGTTCACATATGAGAACTTTCTTTTTTCTGTTTTAAGGCAGGTTTCATACCACTACTTTTGAAGAACACTGCCAAAACCCACAAACCAATTAAAAATGGGCATGAAACTCCTTATTTAATTTTCTGAAATATTTAATTCAAATATTTCTTTCACTTTTATTTTAAATTTTACTTAAAGAATTAAGTATTCCTCAAACTGTAATCAATATCAGAAACTAGGTGGTTTATTTATGCAAGTGTGAGACCTCTGATTTTTTGGGAAATGTAAATTTATCATCCCTATTACTTTCTGAAAGAGTGTTTTAAGATTTGTCACATTGCCTTCATTGTGATATTTTCCATGGCAAATACTATTGTTGAAAATATGATTGAAACTGTATCACTGCAGTTTTCATAATGATTTAGAAGAAAAACTGAAATTGGAACAAAATCTTACAGATTAGGGCTCTGTAGAGGCTGATGGATGCTGTCTTCAAGTTTCTGTTGTATTTAGAGGAGATAATTGAACTTGGCTTTACCTCTTTTCAAATAATCTATTTCTATTTCTTCTGGCATTTATGGACTTGCTGTATTTTTGTAGAAAAACAACAACAAAAAAAACCATAGAATGAATGAACTAAGAGTTATAGGATCATTCATGTTGGAGAAGACTATTAAGTTTATTGGGTCCAGTTAACCCAGCACTGCCAAATCCACCACTAAACCATGTCTGATGGCATCACACCTCCATGTCCATTAAGTACCCCCAGCCATGGTGACTCAACCACTTCCCTGAGCAACCTGTTCCAATGCTTGATAACCTTTTTGTGAAGAATTTTTTCTAGTATCCAATCTCAACAACCTGGTGCAACTGGAGGCTATTTTCTCTTGTGCTAGCACTTATAACCTAGGAGGGGAGACTGACCTCCATCTCACTACAACTTCCTTTTAAGCAATCACAGAATCATTTATTTTGGAAAAGACCTCTAAGATCATCAAATCCACCATCTTGTCAATGACACCATAGCACTAAGTGTCATGGCCAATTGTTTCTTGGACAGCTCCAGGAATGGTGACTCCACCCTATCCTGTGCAGTTAGTTCCAATGCTTAACAACCCTTTTTGTGAAGATATCACATCTGATGCTCCACCTGAACCTTCCATGACTCAGTTTGAGATTTAGGTCTTCTTTTGACACGAGTTGGGAGAAGAGGACAACCCCTACCTGGCTACCATCTCCTTTCAGGAAGTTGCAGAGAGTGATAAGGTCTCCCCTGAGACTCCTTTTCTTCAGGTTAAGCAACACCAACTCCCTCAGGTGCTTGTTATAGAACTTACCCTCCAGACCCTTCATCAGTTCTGCTGCCCTTCTCTGGATACACTCCAGCACCTTAATGTCCTTCCTGAAGTGAGGGATCCAAAACTGGACACAGGAGTTAAGGTGTGGCCTTACCAGTGCTGAGTACAGGGGAAGAACCACTGCCCTGGTCCTGTTGGCCACACTATTGTCATACAAGCCAGGATGCCACTGGCCTTCTTGGCCACCTGGGTGTACACACTGGCTCATGTTCAGTGGCTGTCAACCAACACCTCCAGGTCTTTTTCTGCAGGGCCACTTCCCAGCCACTCTGTCCAAAACCTGTGGCATTGCATTGGGTTGTTTTGACTCAAGGGCAGGGCCCAGCCCTTGGCTCATACACTTGGCCTTGGCCCCAAAACCTTTATATTTTTTTCACAGAACAGTAAAGAAAAAAAATATAAATCTGGATTTTTTTAAAAACAAAAGAATATTCTGGTGGTAGAGATTGCCTTACTTACTTTTCTTGTCTATCTTGAGTGTTTAGCCAGATTTTTAAAGGGATTTAGTTGCCTTAAATCGGTTGTGTCTGTAAGGGAGAGTTACTGAGTATTTTATAAACCTTAGATTTCTTTTCTCCTAAAGTAACAGACTCAGTTGGATAGCAATGAGCAATTATTCCTCCTCACTGAGTTTAGAAAAAGGCTCTTGTCCAATTTCAGCTGTTGGCAGACAGTGTCTAATCCATGCTTTCTGTCACTATTACAAGCATTCAAACTGGGTGCATTTTTTTCAGGCAGATCGGTGTCATTAATTGCCACCTCGCAATGACACATAAGCACCTGTTACAAAAGGCACATAACAGAGGAGGAGATTTATTCTTAGGGCTATAAAGGAACTTCCAAGTTTCAAATCTGATCCATCTAAGTATTCTTCATACTTGGCATGCACATCTGACAAACTAGTCAGATCAGTACTAATGTAAATACAGTTTTCCCTAATTTCTGAGCATGTTTTATTCTTAAAAATAAACTTGAATTATTTATTAGCAATGAAAACTCTAGAAGCACC
The DNA here is from genome assembly GCA_013398995.1 of Alaudala cheleensis. NCBI lineage: Eukaryota > Metazoa > Chordata > Aves > Passeriformes > Alaudidae > Alaudala > Alaudala cheleensis. The sequence goes on from VWYE01018343.1 coordinate 311,512, forward strand.
TTTGTGGTAAGTTTTATATACAAGTGATTACTTATTTAGGATTGGTAATATTACTTATTATTGCAATGGACAACTTTAACCAAATTCGTGCAGAGAGAAAAAGAGCAGCATGTGAATTTGAACTTAAAATAACTCTTGGGTTGGATAATAAGAATTTGTCTATATCCATAATGTGTATGGGACTCTTAAATAGCACCAAAGCCAACAGGACAGAAGAAATTTAAGCCCTCTTTCCCTCCAAGACAGTGTGACCAGACCCAAAATGACTATTTGCTTACAAGTGTCTGCTTCATAAAATGTTACAGCCTGTGACTGGAAATGGGTTTGGAGAGATCATTGACCAAAGACCATTCTGACAATTCAGAATTACAAATCTCCTTTCAGTAGCTTAAAACACTCCCTCACAGTGCATTATTAGAAATAAACACATAATAAAATATAAAAATCAATTCAGTAGAAGTTACTTTAATTCTTAATTTTAATTTTTAACTAGTTGACTTTTCAGTCAGATACTAATGCTCCTTTTTTGTTTCATAAATATTTTTTTTCTTAGAAATAAGTTGAAGAAAGCCCTCCAGACAAAAAGAAATCCTGATACGTTTCCCTCATTTTTCATACAAGTACTTACAATGACTATCAGTGGGTCTTGAAACGAGTTTTGAAGTGGGTCTGCAAAAACTCTGCTGCTTCAACTCAGAGATAAAATGAGAATGAAGTAATCAAATTCTCTAAAGCAGCTATTATACAATTCCACTGTGTCTCCAATTCCAAAATATGAATCTCCTTCCTATTGTTGGCTTTGGTACTTACTTAACTCAACAGTAACTGATTTTGATTGATATCTCTTCAATCCTTACCTACGGTTTCAAAAATAAACTCTTTTTCAAAGTACTACTCTTTTAGTTTCCATCTTTTTCCCATTCTTTCACCTCTTCCTTTCTAGCTTCATATCAAGGTCAATTTGCCCCACCAGCTGATCTTTTCATCAGATTCCACTCTATCATTGTTTGCTCAGCTATTTTCTTCTTTCACAAATCTGATTTTCCTGTCAGTCCCACCATCCCCCTTTCTTCTTTTGAACAGAATGCCTTTTTCCAGACAAAGATTCCAGTCCTCCCTGTGTTTTCTTCATGTTCTAAGTTCTTCCTTCCCCTTCCCTAGTCTCATAGTCTTGGAATAAGCAAATTCAACCAGGGAATTCCTTTCTCAACAAGACATTTGTTTCCACTGCATTTGAACCAGATTTTGTTTCTGTCACAAATTTAGGCAGTCTGATGCCACACTGTAGCAGAGGGAAGGCCACCCTTCTTTTCTTTGATAGTGCTCTAAGAATAGCAATTTTGGGAAAAAGTATAGAGGAAAGTTTTGAACTTGTGCCCATGCTAAACAGGAAGCAAGGTCACGTATCTGGAGAACCAAAGAAGTGTTTTCTTCAGAAATATTAAGGAAAAAAATTACTTTTCTACAACCTACTCAACTTACTTTTTTAAGCCTACTCAAAACTATGTAACTGGACATAGTTACAGATCTGCAGTGGGGAAATTAGAAAGAACCATTGCAGGTCACTAAATGTCCATTTCTTTAGCTAGTCAAACCCTTTCATAACCAAACTTGACTAATGATCCCACAAGAGAAGATGTAAATGAAAAGGTGCAAATGTTTGGGAATCAACGTATATCTTTACAGGTATCTCTTTCATACGTATTAAAATAATTTTGTCTGAATATTTACAAATAAATAAGTGAATCTGACTTCATTCTGCAGTAAATACTCAGACATTTTTGAGTACAAATAACCCAGTTCTGGCAAGAATGAATCTTGTCACTGTTAATGACAAGTCCAGAAAGCATAATTACAGAGGACATTGCCAACACCAGTGAATACTTGATGGCAAAAAATATTAAGCTCCTTTCAAGAGATGCATTTCCATTCTGGAATTATTCAGGATACACAGTCTTATTTGATAAGTATTTAAGAAAGAAACTTTTACTCAGTTTAAATAAATATGTGAATTTTGATATCTCAATGAAGGCATTCTTTTGAACTTGAAATGTCATATACACTTGAAATCAGCATGATTCTAGTAAAATAGTGTGCAAGACAGTGGAAAATGAAATAAATTTGACCCCCTGCAGAGATTAAATTTAGAGGAAATATTGAAGAAAATACTATAAACACAGGTTTGACCTGTATGTAAAAGCAATTGGAGCAGAAATTAAACAAGATGCTCACTTTGCTCTTAATAGTCCTACTAGCCACAGTTCTTGATGCACACAATATTTTTACATGCAGTCTAGAGAAAGATAGCAGGAAGTAAATCGGTTACTGTAAGAGATGTATCACAATGTAGTTAAAAAAACAAAAGGAAAAAGAGAAACAGATGTTCCTTGTACAGGTATAAAATTCAAAAGAATAATAAAACTATCAAAGAATGTGTAATGAAATGTAGATTAAAGAGCACAGTCTGGTCGTTACAACATATGTTCTGAACTTTTATGAAATAGGGTGCTTTAAACTAGACATGTTCTCATGAAAACAAGGAGATTGAAAAGACCTGCAAAAGAAATGTTCTTTTTATGTCTTGAAAGATGCAACCTGCTGAAGGAGATGAATGTAGCATTAATGTGCTGTAGGAATTGCAGAGCTGGACTGATGCACTAGCATCCATTACCCAGCTCTCTGCAACTGGAAGTCACTTTGATTGAAGGTCATTATGACCAAGATGCAGGTCTTAACTGTTCTTGGAATTTTTTCTGGTAGAAACAGTCAGTCCTAATTCTGTTAAATACCAGTTTGTTTTGATTAACATTAAAATGCAAGGACTTTTTTCAAATATCTCATTCTTTTCCAGACTTTTTGGAAAGGAAAAAGTCCAGTTACAGATGGAATGACCTGTCCCTTATTACTATGCCTAAAATAACTTCTTCATGTACTTCTGTGCTAAGTAGACAAAATATAGCTGTCTAGAGAAAAATTTCTTCACAGGTAATGGTATTGGGATAAAACCCAGATGTCAGTAACATATGTACATCATAATGTCATTTTCATTCTATTGTCATCACATACCACTTAGGAAGTGGCAACAAAACCCAAGCTTCTAACTAATATCAGTGAATACCTGTAATTGTGTGATGTGTAGCAACCAATCACAAATTTTAGACATGAAAATATTAAATGCATTCATTGCAATCCAAGAATGAGAAAAATATGAGCTAAAAAGATATGAAAGAGAATGGTTTTGTTATGTATGAAACATTATATATTCATTCTTCTTGTACATACATTCATATGAAATTTCAAATTATGAAAACAATCTAAAAAATGAAGAAAAATAGGAACGCACCTTAACACTTTCAGACAACCAGCATAATATTTTCTTTCATGACTTTTCAAATATTTCATCAACATCAACTATAACCCCATTGATGAAAGTCTAGCAGAGCAGCCATCAAACAATCACCAGAACTGCACATTTTCCCTGATAGATACTGGATCTGATAGACTTGGAAGAAATTTAGAAGCATTTTGCTTTCAATAAATGTGTATTTGGATATTCATTTGGATGAGACATGGCTTTGTTTTTACTTCAAGTTGTCATTCAAAGATTCCAATTTGTCCACAGGCAAAGAGCAAGCCCAATTACAAACTGATCATGTCAGAGAACAGGAATATCTATGATACCTCTAAATATTGGCAAGCAGAGATGGACCATGCAGTGTCAAAATGACAACCCAAACAAATTTTGATTGACACTAGAGTGGAAGGCAACAACAGTGGGATTCATCTACTTCTGTACTGATAGGTACATTAACATCTTCCAAGGCATATAAGAGTATCCAAGGCAGTCCTTACTAAATGTATGTAGGCAACTGAGTCACATACGTGCCTACATTCAGGAGATGAATGCTTTTGCTATTCTGCCAGACAAGTAGTTTCACAGTTGAGACGCACAGAATATCAGCAAGGCCTTAGGAACTTTTTTATTCCCTAAGGGAATTCATCCCTTACCCCAGTTCTCCCATGAAATGTCATTCTACATGCCAGGAACTTTCTACACTATGATGAGAAGGGCCTTCTGCTGCAGCTTGCTGGTCTATGCATCAAGGCCTCTACTGAAAAAGCCCAAGTAATGTGGAAATCCACCTTCTATTTGATTCTATTCTGAGCTCCATTCCGAATCCATGGCCCATCAGCTCCATCACCATTCTTTCTAACTGCAACAGGCTGCTTGGAAGAATTAAAGTACTGCTTGTGAAATATCAGTACTCACTCATAAGGCAGGGAGTGAGTGTACCAGGAAAAAAAAAAAAAAGAAAAAAACCCCCAAACAACCACAAAACCACCTAGCAATGAATTGCAGGGAAACAGGACAACTGAAGTAGATGTATAAATGTAAAGCATGTATCATGTTCAGTTTCAAATGGATGAATCACCAAGAGGATTGCTTAAAAGCACTAAGTCTAGTATCTTTGTTCAGGAATTTTGAGAGCTGAAAGCTGTTGTTGCTGGAGAGGTCTGACAGGAAAGTACATCCTACTCTTTGACATCAGGATATGAGAACAGCCACACTGGTTGCAAAACCTTAAAATAATTTCTGAAAATTCTATTAATCTAAAATATTTTTGACCCAAACCTGCTCCACTTGTCAATCATTTCCCTTTTTCTGAACTATTATTTCACTTTATTCAGCCCCAGATATGCTCACAATAATGTGTTTACTTGAATGAGTATTTCCTTCTTATAGAGGTGCTTTACTTCTGCATATGCTGACACTTCATTTCTTCTTATTACATTTAGTGGCCATCATGATCTTTTCCTAATGTCTCTATAAGTCTAAGAGATGATAAAAAAACCCCTCATGCACTGAGAAGAAATGCTTCAAGAAGCTGTTTTCTCATCTGGATTCTTGGACAACCAGCAAAATCAACAATAATCAGGAACATTACTGGGCAGTGGAATTCAGAGATTAGTATTGATAAATCATTTGAACAGTACTTAAAATATAGTTAGCCTGTCCCAAACTTTTCCAGTACTTTCAAGGGTAGTGAGTTGGGTGTGCTGTGCTAGAAATGCAGGAATTACATGTATCATGGGATAGATCTTTGGATGTTGGAGGTTAGAAATTAAATGCATAATGCTGGGCTTTTTCTGTAGATAAACACATCTTCCAGCTGAAAAGCTTTAACTTATTATTTTTGCTCTTCTACAGGGCCTTCTATGGAAAATTTGTCCACCTTAGCCTGCAATGCCTGTATTTTATTCAGCAATTGCTTTCAAAACAGTGGCCAGTTGTCAAGGCTCCAAGGCAACTTTGTTTTTTACTGTTCAGACTGCCTTCATTACTGACTATCAACACTCAGGCAAAATTGAACCCATCATTTGGGATAATTTTGAAGACCTGAAGCTCTGAACCTTTTGACTGTTCATCTGTCTCCCCTTTTCTGTACAATTTTTGTTGTGTGGGTAGACTCCTGTCCTCATTATGAACCTGGCACAGGTAGGAGGCTGAGCTGGGACTATTCATGCACTGACTGGGCAGCCAGCCCCCAGCAGCCTCCTCTGGTTGCATCTGTACAGAGCAGCTCAGCAACAAGCACACAGGTACCTTGTCATTTTTCATCTGTAAGTATTTGAAAGCTTATCTTCTTCAAGAACACACAAACTCACAAGAAAACCTATACAACCCAAACCAGCCAGTAAAAAACCCTACCTCAAATCAAACAAAAATGTAGCAGCTTTTTAAGCTGAAAAGCTAAGACATTTGTATTCTAGTTGAAGTGGGGTTTATATCCACTTTCATTCAGAATTGAAACAAATGGGAAAAAGCTTTACCCAAATATATTAATTTTTCAGATAGATATATCATTTGCCTAATGTACATGTGTACTCCCAGAAGGTAAGTTATACATAGATTTACACAATTACCTGTATTAAATATTAGAAATCCCTCTTGCCCTGAGAATGTTCCTCCAGATGCTCTGACATAATTACATTCAGTTGAAAGTATCTGTAGTTGTACTGTTGGATAAATTGGTTCATTGCCTACTTTGAAATCATTTAATATTATTCATTTCTTCCTCTGTGTGAATCCTTAATTTTATATTCCTTCTTGCCAGAAACAAATTGAAATAGATGTGCTGAACACATGGATATGAAGCAGTCTGCCCAGCAGTAATTGCTTCATGACAGTTTTGAATTCTTCCAGTTCTTCTCCCTTTGGGATGCTTTAGTGTTTTGGATAGCATTAGTAAGAGAGAGACAAAGTACTGTCTCGAGCTAGATATTATTAGTGCAGACTTGATAAAATCTAAACATTTTTGGAACAATTGTTCTCTGAATAATTAAGTGGATTCTGAAAACCTCCAAACATTACTGATTTTTACTACACTTACAGTTTTTAAAAGATCACAAAAGAATTCCAGTCTTGGAGAGAAATCAGCTTTCTACTGACGCTGGATATTCAGGGCAATGGTTCTTTTTAAAACACTTGTTTTCAATATTGTCCATTCATAAATAATTACATAAATGTTGCATATAAATAAAAGCTTTCTTAAAGTAACTTTTCAGCTTTTCTTTATATTTAACATAAATAATATAGTCAGGCAATTCTCTTGTTTAGATTTCAGTATGAAACAAAATGCAAACAGTCTCTAAATAAGTAAATAAACAAATACCTTCTGTTAATGATTCTTGTAAATCAGCTAGGCATTGTTGTGCAAAAAAAAAAAAATTTTGCCAAGGAACAACAAAATAAATTCGATAGAGAATTTTTTTAAAAATTCTCTTGAAAAAACATGTTCTCTGTTTTTGTTTCTGAGCAAGCTTTGCTAAAATTTCCGCATTTTCACATTTAATGCTGGGATATAGCCAGTATATCATTGACCTTGTAAATCCAGTCTTGCCATCACTGGTAGACTCAAAAATGGATATAATCCATCTCACAGCAGACTTAGTGGCACATGCTTTTCTTTCCTGGTCTTTCTGTGGATGCAGAGGGACAACTGGCCTAGGATTTCTGGGTTTTTAGTTTCCTGATTGTCATTCAAACATGTTTGGGCATGTCCCTAAATAGCTGTACTGCTTCTCTATGGGGAGAGTGTTGTAGGGGGTAGCCGTAATTAAAGCAATTAATGCGAACATGAGTAAATGGTTATCATGTTAACGTTGCACCTTCTCAACATATAAGATCTTTAATATTAATATTAAACTTGATTTTATGGCTTTTTTTTTTAGTTTTTTTTTTTTTAATAAAGAAGGTGGTTGTTTCTTTCTCCTTCAAAATATCTGGAAATATGCCTGGGACTTCTAAAATAATTAATTACATATTAGCATAAAGAGTCTTCTTAAGCCAAATGATCACCTCTAGTTGCATTTCAATTTAAGCCAAATGTTTCAGAAAACCTGGGATAGGTTATAAATCATGGTTACACTGGGACCACAGTATACTGGAAAAGATACTTAAAAAGTAATAATAAATTACATACCTTCTGTTATTCAAGATGAAAATGTGGTTTAGGAGATGCAGATTTGGGTAGCTGTGTTTCTTCCTTCTTAATCACTCCACTGGACAAAAATGCTGAGCCCAGCCTAGCTGTAATTTTAATACTGTTATCAAACATTTAGACCATGAACTATTTTAAGGTACTCCTTTAACAATACACAGAAAGGTATAGAACAGTGACACAATAGTCGTGGAGGAAGGCTTCTCATATTTAATCATCTGTTTCTCAGGTTCTTATCACCAATAAAGAACCTGCAAAAATCACCTGGACTCCCAGAGGTACAATATCTTTGCAGGGAAAGTATTTGCACAGAGGAATACTTTGAAAAATGTCATCTGAATACAAAGCATGGGGAAGAGACAAGGTACAGAATTTCTAGTGCCTAGGTGGTGCTTGGGGACTTGGACAGTGCTGAGTGTAGTGCTTCAGGTAAGTGTCTGTCAGCATTCAGCTAGTAAAGCCCTATTTTCAGGAATTTATCTCTTTAGAAGTTATGAATTAATTTTGGTGCAAAAGTGCTTCTGACAAAATTCTCTTGTGATAAGAAATATACCTTTGAAAGATGATTGTCACTTGCAAATTATAAAAGTTCAACAAAATATGCCAAAAGGTGCAAATGTAATAAATTTATGATAAAAATATATGTTAAAAATGTTGGCATTACTTTCAAATTTCAAAAAATAAAAATATTTCAAAATAATCAAAGAATTTAAAATTACCTTCATGATTCTGGTCAAATCAAGTTCATAAGTTCAGGCTATCCTGTTTATAAGCATTTATATCTGATTCCCTATAATTAGAGAGTTTTCAGTTGAAGAGATAATGTGGAAGTCTGGCTAATAAGTATTAATTCCAGTTCAAGAGGATTTCAATCTGCACATGGCTTATTAAGTCTACAGCTAAAAGGATTCCATTTTGATCATTTAGTCTGATTTGTGCATAGTGCAGGCCATTGAATTTTAGTATATTAAGATATCTATACATAGCCCAGATGTATCATCTGAAAGTATGCTTGGGAATATATAATTATTTATGTCAGTGTGTCCCCATTTACAACTCCTTTTCATGTCAGACAAAAAATCTGAATGAGACTGACTCACTGCCTCCAACATGATATTTGAGTTTAAGCGTAAAACAAAATGCAGTTTTAAATAACAGTCAAAACAGAATGCATATATAATACTTTATTCTTGAAGTTTCTCTGTGCCCAATGAAATTAAAAAGTCTCTTTTACTGATGGGTTTAAAAGAATACCAAAGTTAAAATTCACTAAATATATAAGTAAAATTATAGGCTTTTTTTACATTTAGAATTAAATCAGTCCTTACAATTACAATTTTATAGCAGCCTAATCATACTTTCTTCGGATTTCTATTGACATATGGTGTTAAATATATTAGTTATTCACTGTCTATTTATAAATCAGACCACCTGTGCAGAGAAAATCTCCTTTATTTATGCTTCCACATTCCATATGCAGGGAAAGTCACTTAAAATAGTTTGCATCTGGCAAATTGATCACTGTGACAATAAAAGGTTTAAACAGCAAGATATGTCTCTGCTTTCAGTAACACCTAGCAATTTTGTTCCCTCTATGTACACCATTTGATATTTTCAAGCATTATGAATGTCACACTTTTCTTTTTTTGCTCTGGAAAACTGACTACATTATTACTAAATTTGAAATATTTAATGTGTCATGGAAAGCAAAAAACATCTCTGAGAATGCAGAAAACTTACACAATTTGTTTAAAATAGTCAATCATTCAGATAGTGTTTTTCCCAGGAAAACTCTTTTTAAAGTCACTTAGTACCTAATTTTTTTAAGAAATAATAATTTTCTTAAGATTTTTTTCCACAAACCAAAAATTGTAATGGGGATGTAATTCTTGATTATGTTCTTTGAAAACTGAGAATTTTTTTGTTTTATTTTGTTTGCAACAACTTTATGTTTGACACTAGTGTGGTAAAACATTACCTGTAGAAGCCTGCATAGTCTTGTTTCCATCCTTTATTTTTTAATATGAAATTTAAGATTTGAACTAAGGAATAGGTTCCCATGGAAAAGACTGGGAGTAAACAAGCAAGAGGCATTGTATTATTTACAACACATTCATCTATCTTTAATCTCAATGAAAGATATGTCCTCCTACAAGCCAGACCTAGACTGGATAAAGAGAAGCTTGAGGAATGGAAAGACTACAGCAGGGGATGATTGGATCAAGTGGCAGGTGCAGAGTTTTGAGACAATATCAGTATGGATTTGACTAGATAGGCTATTGAAATCTCCTATTATGCAATAAATGTGAGGAATTACAGTGGTTTTGCTCAAGTGGAGTGGTGTCTTCTTACAGGATTGTGTTCTTTTACCCATTTGGTGGAATCAGTCAGTGTAAGACCCTGTAAGCTCCTCCTCAGAGAGTGCCCTACCAGCTGCTGGCACGCACTCCCAAAGCCAGCAGGAATTCCCAAAAAATCCAAACTCCATTGTCTGTGCCCTATTCAGAGGCACCAGTGGAACAAGAACCTTTTGCAGCATCAGGCAACCCTCTGGAAAGTAGATGAGGTCTCAGAGTATTCCTTGGAAGATGAGGGTGCTGAGGAAATCACAAGAATTTAGAACTACTTTCAGACAGCTGCTACTGAGATTTAACAATGTTGCCTATTCCAATCCTTGATGGTTCTGAACTGGCCTCTTGTAGTTCCCACCCATGCCTTCTTGCCAAGAGCCCCACAGCAGCTCTGTTCTCTGCACCTAGACCTTCCCCAAGCTGTCCTGTAGGTACAATAATTTCTAGTCCTGTCCCCTGAATGGCCCCAAACAAATGTTGGCGGAAACCTCTTCTCTCGTCCTGTTGCTGGCCCAATTTCCCGCTCTTGCTCCTGACCGGTACTCCTGGATGGACCTCAGTCTGATTTAATACCTCAATTTGCCTTGGTATGATTGAGCAGTGCCCAGAAACTGGTTCAGTCACCAACCCAGGACTTCTCAGGTTCTAAGAACTGCACCCCACAAGCACCATCATGACCTGTAGTAGGGTCACCCTCAGTGCACAGGTAGACAGAACAGTAAATCCATTTTTAGAATTAATCCCATCTTTCACCTTTCTGCAGCTCTGCTCCCAAATCAGAACTGTTTATTGATAACTTTCTTGGCAAAGTGAGGAGACACCATCTTGATCTGATATCTGGGAAGGTGTTGCAATTTGATACTTTTCTCCCTGCTGCAAACGTTGGGAGTCTCTGCTGCTGCCTAATTCCCTGATGACTGTGGAAACTGCTGGAGCATAACTGGAGGGTGCTGAACATGTCTTGGAATTCCTCCTGTGTGGAGGAGAAGCATGACATGATATCCATGAGACTGAGGGAAAAAGAGGGGGCATTTAGGAAGAGGGCACACCACAAGGGAAGAGATGTCATGATTACCACTTAAGCATATATGACATTCCCAGACTTCAAGTTTTATTGACTTCTTAAAAACCTACAGTCAGCATTTTCGGCAGTTTAACTCATCTGCTTATTCTGCTGAACTATTTTTGGAGAATTTCCTTTGTTGTTTAACTTACATTAGCTTTTGAATGCATTCATAAATTCTGTTCCTATTCTGCCTCTTTAGTCATGTAATTATTTCCATCTTTTTATGCCAAATATCTAGTTTGTGTAAGTTCAGTCTTGGTCTTCTTACACTGGTTGTAGATGTTGATGATATAGCCTACTTTTCTTAATGTTTTCATTGCTGCTCTACCTTTAGTTGTGGCCAAATTGGCCAAAAGCTTTTAAATATATGTATATAATTGGTAAAAAAAAAAAAAACACCTCACTTGGCTAAACCTAACTTTCCAAAATCAAATGCTTTAGAGTAAACAAGGAATTATTTTAACACTTGAGTGCATAAGAAAAGATCTAGGTAATTAATTCACTTTTTTGAAGATGTTGGCTTTTTTCACTGTGGACTGAGCTTATTTTTTATTTGCTTTAGGAGCCAGGCGCTCCAATTCTTCACCTTACACATATGATAATTTTCTTCAGAACTGCCATTTGGAGCCCCTTAACAGAGAAAGAAAGATCCAATTGTCCTGAAAAGATATCTTACTTGAGAACTGCCTGTATTTCTAGAAATAGATGTAATTTGAACCAGCTTTTGCTTTCTCCATTTTGAACAATCACCCAAACCTATGTCATGACTTTCAATCTCTCCATGAAATCACAAATCCTTGGTATCAGACTGAAAAGCAAACCTGTGGTGGTCTCTAAAGCAGTCATGTCATTATTCAACTACCATTTTCTGGAAGAAGACTATTTAAAAACAAAAGCAGTTTCGGGGCACAAAGAGCTGTTGTGCTTTTAACTGCCTCATATGCAGTTTTTACTCCACTGGAATGATTCCCCTCCCCTATAACTCCCAAGAAATGACACTTCTGTTAAGGTAGGCACATCAACATTAAAAAAACTCTAGGTAACAAACTCTGGAATGTCAATTATTTTTCTCAGGTAATCTGGCATTCATTTGTAGACTTTTGAGTTAAAACTTCTGGCAAAACTCTCTCTGATACACTGTCTGTGGGATCTGAATCCAATCTTCCTTCTCTTAATCTAAAAGAAGATAAAGGTGAATATGTTGTCTGCCAAGGTCACTGTTATCATCTCTTCTTCTTCCAATACATACTAATGCTTCACAGGAAACAAAAGTGTGGTGGAAGAGGTGGTCTTGGTCTGTTGATGCAGTGTATACCCTCAGTTCCCATGCATGGAAAAATCATTTTCTGCACTTTGACATACCTTCTCACTGACCATGGTACACCTCAACTTAACTGCAAGCTTACAGTGTCTTTAACTTGCAGTCCACAAAGAATTACTTTAAATAGAGGTCACCTTTCTCCCTTCTTTTCACTTTTCAGCCCTCATCCATTATTTACTCAATTCTTTCTCTCTTGGATCAATATCTTCAGGCTAAAAACTTAAACTGTGAAAGTTCAGCTGTTTCTCATCCATCTGTGTTCCTGTTCTCTCTGAAAAGCTGTGTTGTGACTAAAATCCTGTTTTGAAAAAATATCTGAACTATCAAATTAACCAGAAATAGCGGTTATGTTTCTTTGTTTATATTTAGTTAATTAAATGAGGTAACATAGATGGGCACTGCATTAGAAGAGAGGATCAGCCATGACTTACATACTTTTAAGAAGAAACTGTTGAAGTCATATAGGTTTTCTTTTTATTTTGGCTTCCTAAATGTCCACTCTACCAATCTGGGAAACAAAGAAATAATTTTTTTCCCTCAGTATTTCTCTTCCTCTTTCTGACGTGTTATGTTTGGACCTGTTATTACATTACCCGCATTGCTGCTAGCCCAGAGACTGATATCTTGCTTTTGTTGGTAACTACTTTTGTCCTGTCAGTCAACCACAGCCAGCCAAGTCAATGGTCAGCCTTGTTAGGCTCTGGGAGCTCAGGGTGATCAGCAGTTATTTTCTGTTCAGGGATGGATGCTTGGGAGAAAACAGAGGCAACACCATTCATATGTTGCTGAATTGGAGCTGCATAGTTGTGTGAAACCTACATTTTATATATATATTCATTTATATGAATTCTGCAAGGCCAGCTTTCCTAGGGAGAGGTTAAGGTGCTGTAGATACCAGGTTGGTTCTTTGATTCGCCCAGTGGTTATCTCTGAACTTAAAGGAGACATATTTTGATGTTTAGTTATTTATGTTTAGTGACTTCAGATCAAAGATCTTGTGGGATGCACTGAGACACAAGACTTCCTATGGCATTTCATAACACTAAACACACTGAAGGATGCAGGTCAATATTCATCAGTAAGCACCACAGAATTTATCACTGACATTCATCTTGCCTGAAAGAAATTGAAATGCTCTGCCAGAAAGGACTGTCTCAGAAATGAAAATCAGAGAGGAAAATATTCTGGGGAAAACTGTGGTTTTTAAAACTTCATAATCTGATTAGAAAATGCATTTCTAAGAAGATATTGGAAAAATGTATTCTTTTCACTTCTATGCTTTTGATATTATTTCAGTGTAGTAGCTGAGTTAAAACTTGTGGAACCGAAAGTAAACCTAGAGAGGAAGAGAAAGCAGCGAGTGAAGAGAATCTCTGTGTTGCATTTTTATTTATGAGGAGACAAGCTGTGCTTTTGCTTACACTGAAGGAATGGAGACAAAGATATCTACTTTCTTTACTGCTCCACACTCTTTTTTAGTCAGTAATCCAGTCTTTGATGTGGGATTGAGTCAGATATCAACAGCAGATTTTACATTTTCTCAGTCTGTTTCTGGGTATATTACAATGTTATGATTAGCTATCAGCTTAAGTTCTTTTCCAAATTATAACAGCATGGTCCTTCTTCCTCTCCCCAACACATACTAGAATCCACTGTGAGGTGGTTCTAAAAGTGAGCTCAAGATGCAGTAAAACCAACTCATCAAGAAAAATCTCAGATCTGATCACTCAGCTTTGGGAACAGGTTCACAAAGGGTGTCTTAAATATGCCACTGCATGGCAACAGGTTATTTTAATATCTCCCATCTATAGGCATGGTAAGGAAATGACTGTAAAAAGTTCTGCCTTAAATAGTTTTAAATTGTGTCAATATGTCATTAAATTTGTTTTTCAGGAAAACTTAAGAACTACCTAATGTATCAGTATTTTGGGGATTAAGATAATCTACAGACTGTGTTTCTTTTAACAGAGACTGGAATGACTGGATTGACTGGAACTTTAGGTAGATTGACTTGAAAAAACTACCAAGTTACTTGAACATCTTGACAATAGAAATTGTTTTAGTTCAGATTTATTTTCTAGAAAATAGTGATTTTTTTTTTTTTGCTACTTTACTTTTAGAAACAACTTACAAACAGTAGAATAATGAACTGTGAGAGTGAAATTGGGCCATAAATCAGGGGAATCTGAATGATTAAAAAAAAATTGAAAAACATTTCATCTTTTTAGTGACCATAATTGGTAACATTCTTCATCAAACCAAGTTCACGCAATAATTTCATGAGTTTCAGTTCAAATCCATCTCTTTCTTCTATTCTTCTGCATGGTAGTTTTGTATGAACCAGAATTGTTGATTATAAATCTCCTACAGCAAAATGGAAAAAAAAAAAAGACTAATGGGTAAACTGTTTCAAAGGACAGTAATTTATATAGGACATCTGGACATCTGACTCATAGGAAGGAAACTAGTACTAATCAGATGAAAATTCAGAGAATGAAGAATTTGCTTACTTTTACACAGACTGATTTATGGAACTTTAGCCTTATTTTAATTTTGTATTGATTACAAAGCCTTTGCATAGGTTAATGATAAAGGTTAAAACTCCTTCAATAGTGAAAAGGATTGAAAAGATGGATTTCTTCATTTAAAGCAGGCATTATTGGCAATGCTGATTCCAGCACCCTAGAGCCTTGAACTTACAATGAACATGTCTTATCATGAACATGGATTTAGAAACTATGGCCCAAGAAAGCAATAGGAATAGATCTAATGAAGGTTACTGTGGTTCTCTCTACTTCTGACATAGTTATTTGGTCTCTGTATGGAAAATAAACCCAAGTCTTTTAGACACCTAAGACTTGCTATTTTAGCAATATAGTTTTAACATCTATGTTATTTATGCTAAAACTGACCTACAAGTTAAAAAAGTACATATTAGCTATTTCAACAAATGATGTTATCACTTTCTTGTTCTTAAGAATGTGAAACAAATGGAAATGTTTTGGTTTGTGACACCATTTGTTTGTGTTGCATTAACTCATAAAAGCTTTGTTTTCTCAATGGAAATACTGAGTTCATTAATGCATAATGTGAAACAAATGCCACTGTCAACTTTGAAAGAAAACTTTCAAATACTGGACCAGAGACTTAATGTCTGCTGCTCTTTTAGGTAAAATGACTTGCCAGACTTATGGTAAGATCATTGGTTACACTCTATTTCTTATGTATACAGATTTCATAAAATATGCACGGTTAAACATGAGATGTTGGATTCATTTCCTAATATATTGTTAACCATGCAGAATTTTCTTCGCTAATACCATTAGGCAGGTTTCTTAATTGGTTTCTAGCAATAACAGTAATACTATTCCTTTGTTTGTATGTGAGATTACTTGCATCTTGATATTCCCTGTACAGTTAAAATTGCTATTTGTGTTGGTTTGTATATTATTGTTAGGATGTACAAAGTAATAAAAAGGAGGATTTTAGATCAAATTATTTCCTCCAAATAAGTACCTATTACATATTACAGAAAATTTCTTCAGTATTTATGCAGTTGGCTTGGCTTCTATGTGAGCATGGTCTCTCTGTTCCTCATCACCTTGTGGCATACAGTTCAGGTTCAGCTTTTTGGTACTCAGAGTTCTCCTTGGGATCTGATACAGGTTGCATGGGCTACTTAGGAACAGCAATGGAAACTCAATGACAGCATTTCACTGAAAGAAATGACTGGCCAATTGCAGAGATGAGACTTATGAAGACATTGGGAATTTGCTGCTATTGATTATACCACATTATAGAACCTTCCTGTGATACTAAGCAACAGTCCAAATTTTAGTGATTTCCCAGGCTATGTCTATGTTTTCAAGTAACTTAAATTGTGAGTTGTCTCCTGGTTTCGGTTCTCCTTACCCACATCTCATGGACATTTGTTCCCTCCATGGCTGAGCATTAAGGAAAATGATCTTGGTCACTCCAAAATAAACTTCAAGTTCTGTGGATAATTCATTCCAGGGACTGCTTCCAAAAGGCAACACAAACCAGACGACTGAAGGCTTGGGTTTCTCTGCCCTGCAGAGTCCCTCAACAGCAGGCTTTTTATTTTCAAACACTTTCCCTTGCCTGGATATCATATCCCAGAGCTTGTAATGCATTCCTTCAGCTTCATGTTATAAAAACACCACCTGGGGGGTTGCAGTGCAGCCCTCATATTTATTTCGGACACTTTGAACTGAAAACAAACAAACAAAATGATGACTGGATCTCTCAGCCTGGGAGATCACTGTGTGTGGCTTGAAAGACATACAAGGCATTGTACCATGTAGAGGAAGTTTGTTTAGGAGTTTCTTCTAGGTATTGCTGTCCCTGAGCACAGCAGGCATAAGCCACTCAATAGCACTTTGCTTGAAGGATCTCCTTCTGGGACACATATTTAGCTATGTAAATGTAGCTGCAATGATACTTTCTGTACTTTAACAGGAAACACTTTCATGAAGTGCTGGCTTCTCATAAGTGTTTGCACACATCAGATATCAGCTATTTTCATGGCAGTATGCAGGCCTTGATCCTGCCCTTCAACACCAGATACTGAAAGCAAATTTGATTAAAGGCAAGGGTTTACATATAAAAGTAAAAATATACTACTACAGATGGAAAAATATGCACTTGATCAATATTTCACTTTTTTATTATTATTTATTTTCGTACCTAGAATTTCTGAAATGTAATTCATTTGCCACAGCTACATGATTCAACACTTGGTTTTAGTTTTCCTTTGAAGATATAGAGCATGATGATAGGGGTAATATTGTAAAACACTCACTGGTCACTCAGTGTTGAACCCATTATGTAACTAAGTGTAGGGTTTGTCTGTTCCAGTTCAGACCAAATATCTACGTCTGAATATCCCACCTCCTTCTGCATGTACTAATTCTCTGCATTCACTGTAATGCAAGCTGCTATAACTAACTGTGATTCAGTTGTCTAAATAGAAGGGTCAAATGTCACTAGACATGCTCTAAGATGTCTGAGACATCCTTAAAGGGTTTTCTAAGAATCAGGCTGCTTTTGGACAAGCAGCTGTATGCCAAATGTGATGCCTCTCTTCTCTACACCTAAAATAGTAGCTATTTAGGCAGCTATGTTTAACCAAATGAACCCAAGGTGTATATGTAGACTCTCCAGGTACCAAGAGCTAAGTGGAATTATTTGCCCTTTACATACCATCTCTTATGATCTTCTTAAGCTCATCCCTTCAGCATCAAGATAAAGCTATTTTATGCTGAATTTGGGGTGGTGTTCACACTTGCTTAACGTTTCTGACACAAACAGAATTGTGTAAACAACACAGCAAACAGGTGAAATTTTGCTCTGCCAAAGTATGAAATTATATGTGATTTTAAAAATGTGTACTGAATAGTTTTTAATGGGTCTATTTTAAGGACTCTGGCCTTCATATTTATAAGTGATCTCATGCAACCGAGACAATATAAGCACATTTTTAGCATGTTGGGTTGCCTTTTAATTTTGGGTTTTTGTTGCTTTTGATTTGGTTTCTTCCTGCATAAGGTAAAGGGGCTGTAGAAGACCTTATGAGAAATATTCACTCTACTTTATGAAGATAATCAATTTCCTTATGACCCAAGACAAACAATCATCAGATGTCATAAGTTAGAGTTCCCAATGGGTTGATAATTTTATTTTTTCACTATATTTATTTTCCTCCTACCTCAAAACATCGGGCAACTGTCACAGACACAACAGACACAAATAGTGAAGCAGAGATGTTACTGCTTTGTCAAAATCCATTAATTTTGGTTTCAGACCTTTGACACAATGAGACTGCACCCAAATTAAGACTTCAGACCTAACACAAAGACACAAGCTGATAGGAATCAACACCATCTAACATCATGCCATTTCTGTATCAGTGAAGGCTGTTTTCCCTGTAATTCATTAGTTTCATTGATAGGGCAACACTTATGTGTATGTTTGTGTAACAGTAGGTTGCATAATGAAAAGTTTCATTTTTTCTAAATTAATGAAGTTAAATCCTCTTTATTTTGTCATGAACCTTTTAGCAAATGGAGCTTCACTGAAAAACAAGTTTGAAACATTGAGAAATTCACCTGAATAAGCTGATTTATAAATCATCTATGGCAAATGTGTTAATGCTATATAATTTATCTTTATTTGTTATTAAAACATAAATATCCCCAAAGTCTCATTGGAAAAATGCTTGGAAATTTCGATGTTTCTTTAACCTCTGCGGTTCAACTGTTAATTTCTCCTTCATTAAATGAAAACTATACAAAATAAAGGAAATATATACTTCTCACTAGGTTGATTTCTGACTCAATTCTCAGCAGAAATATCTCTCATATTTCTCACTATGTAGTCAAAGAATGGCAAAGCAGTGTAGGTTCATTCCTTCTGTACTATGTGTTAATGAAATCCAGTGGGATTTTTTGATTGTTCATGACTAGTGCTGAATTGTGAAGCATTTAACATTCACAGAATCACAGAATCGTTGAGGCTGAGAGGAATCTCTGCTGTCATCTATTCCAATGATACTGCTCTTTTTCATTTCATCTAAACTGTGTAACTGAAATTTAAAAAATTGCATTGAATAATAAAAATGTTTTTCCTGAAGAGGGTGGATACACACTCTGCTCTATGTGTACTATAAAAAGGGCATACAGCATATGTTTTCCTTTTAGGGACATCCCCTAGGTTTTCCAAGTGTGATGCAGTCATAAAAACATGAAAGCAGCCGCCAGAAATGAGTGCTTTTCCATGTACCCTTTTGAGAGAATTTTCACACACCTTTTCCTCACCTCATTAAGACTTCATGGCCAACATCACATGAACTTCACATAGAAGACTCTTATAATAATAATAATAATAATAATAATAATAATAATAATAGTAGTAGTAGTAGTAGTAGTAGAGCAAATCCATTGTTGCTATTTTTCTTTCTAAGCACTTCATACTCATAAGTGTTTTGTGGCATATTTAAGAGTAATGGCTTAAATACATACTGACATAAACTTAAATACACTGACATAAACTCAGTGGTTTTTTCTCTTACATAGCTACTGTTCTGTGGAGGAATATATATAAATGTTTTTAAAGTAGCAAATGGAAGTTTTCATAGGAACCACTATCTATAAACTGAAATATTTCTGAGGTATTTAAGCACAGTTCTGAGATTTAGTTAGCATGTTTTGAAACATTTTCATGATATTGGGTAGTTAAGAATAAAACCTGGGGAAGAAACTCCTGTGAAATAAAAGGAGGAGACACCCATTAAAAGCTTTAAAAAATTCCAGATGGCAAAATATTCACCAATCACATAAAAAAGTTTTGGGAACTAATATGTCATTTTAGTTAATGAAAAGAAAATGCAAGATAATACAAAGTAAGTACTTATTTTTCTCCCTTTTTCTTTTCTTTTTTTTTTTAATTTTGTTAAAATAAAGATTTTCATAAATTTAGGAACAAAACTTCATCTAGTTATCTGTGTTGTACTCCACAGTTTGTGTTTTAAAAGATCCTGAAATTTCTATTATATATTATTTAAATAATTATTTTTCTTCTGAGGAGAATTTTGCCTACAACTTCACAGTGCTGTCTTTTAAAAGAAATATATCATTTTTTTCCCATTCAAAACACTATCTTAGCCTTTACAAATAAAACTTTTCCTCATATTTGAGGCTCATAGGAAAATCTAATTCCATAAAGGCCGTATTTTGAATCTTCCAGGATATCATAAGAATGTTGCACAAAGAGAAATCCAGTTCTTCCTCTTCTCCAAATCTTGTCTGGGTTTGTGTCCAAGGTCATGTTGACAAGAAGCTCATTTGGCACCTTCAGATTTCCTTGAAAACCTGTGTTAGTTCTGTGTTGCTCAGCAGACAGAAGATAATACAGGAAGGTTGTTAGGGTTAGAGTACTCCCACACAAACATTTTCTGGTTTGGTTTCAAAGCAGGCCATTGTCAGAGGATGTTCCATTTCAAACCTTTAAAATGCCTAAAGGCCCTTGCTAGGCAAGCATCTACTGCTCCAAAGTCATTTTTGTATTATTTTGACAAGATTAGTAGAAAACTTCTGTATCAAATAAAAACCTCCCATGACCATAGATTTAACTTTTCAAATCAAGGTTCTTGCTGAATATTGGAAGGAAATTGTATTTTTGCTGTAGGCATTCTGGAGAACACAACAGGTCAGCTCTCAAAACTGTCAGTACCATTGCCTCTCACATGCTTAAATATGTTTAGAACATGTTAAAAAGTTTTAGAAATACTCTGCAGCTGTCATAAAATAATGAGATGATGTAATATTATGTTTGCAAAAATTTCTTTACTTATTATTTTTCCTCAATCAGAGCAGGACAATACTTTAAATTGCAGCTATTTACACAGTTTCAGAGCTGATGCTGGGGACACGTCTGTGATACTCGTCAGCTTTCCTTTATGTAGACTTATGCAAACATGGTATTTGGATTTTAATTCCCAAGCTTTTTATCTTCTGCTCTCCTGAAATTAGAAATGTCATCAGAAAAACAATCCCTCTGAATCTCAGATGAGACTTCTGAATTTTACCATTTTTCCAGTCAAAATATTAGTTCTAGTATGATTTCATTACTAAACTAGACATTTATCAGAGATAATTTGAAATATTCGGGAAACTTAAGTGCCTTTTCTGTAACATAATTCCAGCTTCAGACATGTGAAGACCAAATCAAACAAGTTTGCTTTATTTCTGGCCTGTTCTGCTGAAAATGGTTGGATATCTCTCCTTGCAAATATGCTCTGAACCATGAAAGTTTAATTCATTTACAGGAAAGGATCACTTCTGTTACAGATTATGGTATATGAAAGGTGGAGTATATGTTTAAAGATATAAATGTTTTAAATCCTTATTCATAATGGAAAAGGGAACCTACTAATTTAAATAAAAAGGATACACTAGGTGCAGGAATTAAATCCACAGTTATTAGGACTACCTAAAAAAACCCTAGAAACATTTTGTTCAAATAGGCGATTTTGAAGAAGTATTTTTCTTTTCAGTTATTTTTTCACCAGATAGATATCTATACTTTTTGGATTTCTTATTTCAGTAAAGTCCAAGGGTGGTATAGACTTATGGGGCTGAATAGATGACCGGTTTGCTGTATGATTACACTAAAATTCTAACAGTGTATTCATTTAAGATCAGAGATTATACATAATGATTTATGGCATTTTGATTGATCAAAGGAAAATATATAGGTAGGTTTGAATGGTTTTTTATAGCACTGGTTTCATGGGAACTTCAAAAGTCTGCAGTTTTCATTTGAGGCTAGAAAGAAAAGAAATAAATTCCCATCAAAAGAAATCTCTATTTTCCACTATATTGTAAATAAAGTTTTCACTAGAAATTACACCTGACTGTCCAGTCATTGATTATTATCTAGTCATATTGTCTTAAGATTCAAAACATATTCATTGGAAGCTGGTTATTTCTTTGACTTCAAAATCTAAGAATATTCTTCATTTTTACATTCATTACCTTTTATAATTTACGTCCTGCATAAGGTCCAATATTTCACTACTCTGATAGCATATCTATAAATACACTGGAAAAAATCTGCTTTGTTATACCTATAACACTTGTTGAACTGCTTTGTTCTGTAAGCGAGAGTGGAATTTTTCATTGTCTACTGAAATTAGTCTTTTTAAATATGAGAAGACCTCACTAAAACTCTGAAAAAATTATGGAAAAAAAATTTCTTTTGCTTTCACTCTACTTAAAAAACTTCCCTGGAAAAAAACCCTTGATATATCATGATAGTGATGATCCACTCAAAATACTTTCAGTGAAGCATTGCTTGACTGATGTTTTTCTACAGAGGTTACTGAAAGTACATGATGAGGAAAAGTTGTACTCCTTCCTTCTCAACATCTGTTGCATCACTCTTCCTTCTTGTATGTCCACTTGCATTGTACTCACACAGCTAATTTTCACAAATTCCAGGCAAGAAAATGGGATTGATAAATCCACATGAAATACCAGATACACTGCTTAGTACAGCAGCAAAGAAGATTAATTCATTCTAGCAGGTTTTTTTTTCAGAAAGCATCCAGCAGGTTTTTTCAGACAGCATGTTTGACTTTAGCCAACTTTTCCCTTAATGCTTTTTTTTTCAAGGCTGTAGGAAGGATATTTGAGTACACAGAGCAGAAGTCCACAAAAAGCAGCTTTCAAGCTGCTTTTAGAGAAAAGAGTATTTTTAAGGCAAGCACAAAAAAAAAATTGTTCATTTTAAGAATGACTGTCTTCTTCAGCTTCTGTTAAACCAGCTTAACAAAGAAGATAACACCATTACTAAAATTTTTATACTTTTTTATAGCCACTTTGAATAATAAATAAAAAGATTCACTAATTTATTCATCTTTCCTAATGATACAGAAAGGAAAGAAGCACCTAAACAATGAATACTGATGCAGAAACTCAGACTGTAAAATCAATATATCAGCTCAGTAGAGCTGGGCTTCTTTCTAATGGTGCTATTCCAGCAGTAGAGTTTACCTTCTGAATTATATATGTATTGACCTAATTACATAAATATTGACTTTGCTTTATATGAAGCTTTTTTCAGTCTCAGTGTAATTACAATGTCAATATTTGTTGTATGTAATAACACTGAATTTAGACTTGTTAACTTTGATTGATAGTGGCATGCCACAAGTTATTATATGGGATAAGACAGTTAGTCTACAAGCATGCATAGCAGATACGAGCAGCTGACAATGCTACCAAATTTCAGTGTGTGTCTCCCAGACCCTCTGTTTCCAATGTTTAACCAGGCAGAGGAAATATAACGGGTGATTGCATCCTTGTTCCATTAGAGTACTGTTTTGAGGTGGAGAAATATTTACACTGGTTAAAAAAGAAGTACAAACATTCAGATGGGGACCCAGTAAAAGGGTTCCTTTTTAAAGTTAGCTTTAGAATTTTTTCTTACAGTGTTGTAAAGTCTGTTTAAAGAGTGCCAAAATGGAGGTTTTATATAGTAACAACTATATTTTCCTGCATACCTTCCATGAGTTATACATTATTTTGCAATAATATTGGGATCCAGACACAAGAAAATTCTCATTAAATTATTTCCATTTTTCTTCAAATTCAAGAAATATGTGAGCAGTGGACTTTTAAGTACTACTGGGACTTGCAAAACTGTTTGCTTCAGTCTGCAAATGTTTGTTGAGATATATTTCTACAAGAACAACTTTGTTCAGAGCTGGCAGACCTCCGAAGTGCTTTCAGCAATGAATAGCCATATAGCATAGTGCATATTTCTAGATGCAATTATAAAGCATTTGAATTTGGCAGTAACATGAGAATTAGAAACCAAACTGTGACAGTCTGTGTGCTGAGGATATTTAAATTTTTTCTAGCTATAATATGTTGCCAATAGTGACAAAGCATGCATCATGCTGTATTTTCTTATTTGTCTCAGCAGGGATGCCAGACAAGATGAACCTCAGTGACGTAAAGCAAATCCATCAAACCAACGATGGCAGCACTTTAGACACAACTGGAGCAGGATGTGCAGCAATGGCTGATTGTATGACATTTATGCTGATTAGTTTGGTAATACTGTTTCTCAGTCTTTGGTAACTGCGTATTTCTGGCTTGATATATGTATTTCATTGTCATCTATTTATCCCCACTCACAAGCCTGGGATAAGGGATCTGGTGAATATAGCAATATTTATGGTGTCTTGTGTAAGATCAGCTACTGATCATTGCCCTGAATATTAACTAAGAGTTTTGTGTCGTATTTCACCTGGGTTTTTTTTAAACACTTGTATAGTCATAAAAAATCATGTTTTCCTTTTTAATACTTTCTGTTGAAATTAAGTTGTCTATCATAATCTTTCTCTTAAAAGCAAAAAGCAATTTGTAAAAAAAAAGAGAGTATTACCACATTTGACCAGGTCCCTGAAGATCATCTAGAGCAACCCTCTGCTCATAGCAGATTTCATGCAAGTTTCCTCAGGCCAAGTTCAGTTTGCATTGGAATATCTCCAAGGATAGAGACTCCACTGACTCCCTGGGCTAACTGTTCCAGTGCTTGAGCACACCTAGCAGACATTTTTTAGCTAATTGTATTTTGGTTTGTGCCTCTTGCCTATTATGCCCACTGAGTCCTGTCAAGGCACCACACACAAGAGTTTGGCTCCATCTCCTTTGTTCCCTTTATCAGGTACTTATATGTACATTTTCAAAAGATCCCTCTCTGCATCTTCTCCAGGTCAAACAGACCCAGCTGCTTCAGCTACTCCTTGTATAAGATTTCTTCTCATACCTTAAAAATTTTCTTGGCCCTTTGCAGGAATCCATTCATTATGTCCATGTCTCTCTTGTTGTTGTCCTTGAGAGCCCAGACCTGAACAGAGCACTGTAGATGTGTCTCACTAGTACTAGAACAGAGGGCAAGGATCACCTTCTTCTATGACCTGCTGACATTTTTCCTGATTCAGCCCAGAAGGTAGTTGGTTGTCTTTGCTGCAAGGACACAGTGAGGGCTCTTTTTCAGCTTGGAGTCCATTAGGACCACCAGGTCCTTCTCTGCAAAGCTGCTTTTCACCCAGCAGGCACCAACTTGTACAGGTGTATGGGGTCATTCCAACCCAGGAGGAGGATTTGGCATATCCCATTCTTGAACTTTCTGAGATTGCTATCAAGCCAATTTTTCAGTCTGTCAGGGTCCCTCTGAATTCAGAATTATTTTTTATAGTTCAGAAAAACCTATATGTTAGATACTATTTATGTATATGATAGATGCATTTTACCTAGGGATAAAAGCAAGGTTAAGAGTCAATGTTGGATTAAGGTATCTTAACATATATTTATGTAAAGATATTTACATATGTGCTCTTTAAGCTGTAACTGTAGTCACTGGATTCAACTACTAAAATACCAACAATTAGTGCCAGTTTTGATGCTCAAAAAAACCCACCTGGTGTTCACTACTGTTCTGAATGGCTCCAGGTCTTTCTCTGGGCAAGTGACCACAGCCCTTTGTCAACACAGTCAGTGAAGCCCAGCACATTTTTCAGCTCATATATAGACAGATATCCAAATAAGCAACTCAATTGCCTGAAAAAAAATTACTGGTGCCACCTAAGATTTCTTGGAGTATCCAAGATATCCTCAGGGGACTGGCATATATGATGCAGGACTTATGGGATGTTCAAGAAGCCTCCTTAAATGGGAGCCATGGGCAGTGGCAGTTGGCAGCTAAGTGGGACATCGTTAACTCAGATCCAGACATTCACATGTGGGCCACTGAATAATACACCAAACCTCCATCAATATTATTGGTAGCATAGATGCCTGGTTGGAGTGGTGACACATGATTGCAAACCTGAATCACAACAATCCTAACCCAAGTTCTTATGCTTCATAAAATGAGGCAAGCAAAAGTGTCCCACAGTACTAATGGTACATTTTGTATTACTGTTAAAATTTTTGATTCTTCTGCCATGACTAATTCCTTTGTCATTTTAACCAGGAAGTATTTAAGAATATTTTGTTGTTATTTCTCCTGTAAAGTATTTTACAAGAGGTAAAATAACAACCTGTACAGTTTTGTATGTATTCACACGGTAACTAGAACTATTTCTAGACAAAATATGTTACTCCTATGTGGGATTAATATAAAGAAACATACATAAATATTTGTGTTCACAAGCATATATGTTACTCATTAACACACACAGTATAACATACAGTATGACAACTAGGTAAACAGATACAGAAGTTAGAAAAGCAATTCCTATGAACAATTCCATGCCCAGATAAATATCAGTTTTAGGCATGTGTGCCAGTGTGTACATTTTGCTTGACCTCTTTTTTCCTTTGCAGATTTTGTAAATCCAGCTTTAAAATTAATTTGTCTTGTTTACTTGAAATTATGACATTGTTAATTCAGAGAAAGAAAATGTGAATTCATTATTTCCTTTGTAATGTCAACTCACACTAGTAATCAATCCAGTTCGGCAACTTTTTTTGAACAATGGCCAGTATCAGTCACTTCAATAAAAATGGAATAAAGCTTTGAAAAAGAGACACAGAAAGGCAGAAAAAAAAAATCCACAATTAATCATTACTCAAAATTTTATTTATGTCCTGAAGCACTTTGTTTCCACTCCTAACTTTTTTGTATTGTTCAAGACCTTACAAAGACACGTAGTCCAGGAATAGTAGTTTATTCCATAGAATCTGGGAAACACAATCTTCATTTTCAAATACTGATTGTAATTAGTCCTAAGACCTCCTCAGGCATATGTGAATTACTAGTCTGTAATACTCCTTTCTTTTATTTTTCTTGGCCTATTCCCATTATCTTTAACACTATACCTACAGAGAATAATATCCAAGATTCCTTTTGGAGTGGAAAATTAGGTTTCTCCTTCCCAAACACATACAAACTAGTAGCAATATGAATAATAGTGACAGGTCTGGAGATTTCTCACTCACTACTCTGCCATGAGACCTCATTCACCCTCCTGTTCCATCTATCTCTAGGCATTGCCACACACTCTGCATCATTGCTCAGACTCATACATCTGCCAAGCTGCATCAAGACTTTTTCATTAAATCTACCATGCTACAAAGAAATATTCTAGTTTCTTAAAGAACTATTACATAATCATTAAAACAGGTCAGAGCAAGGAGAAGGGAGGCAAGGCTCTTTGAAAGTCTGTCCCAAGGTCACCTTGCAAGGGATGTACCATTGCATGAACGTGTGGAAACCTGCAGACTGTTGTATAGCTCCACATTTGCAAGGCGAGAGGAAAAAAAGACCAAAAAACCCAAAATGTTGCTGTGCTATGCTAAAGCAAACAATGGAAAGAGGAATAGCTCCAAACAGAAACATGAAGAACGTTTTAGAGAAGCCAAGATGAGAAATCAGAAATATAAAAAGGTTGAGCAGGAGATTGTGTTAATGGAGCATAAAGCCACCTGCATCCAAGTCAAATGATGGACTGTACACAGTATGCATGTGAGTCAATCTGGGTCAAATGCCTGGGCATGCAGAAGCTTTTCCCAGCATGAGGTCACACAGGCTGCACAGGGCTGCCTCTGAGCTCCTCAGATGGCCTCAGAAATTACATGGAGGTCTTGTTTCTTCTGTTTCCTTTCATTTGTTTATACTGGGGCATTTTTAACAGTCTAAATCTTCTTCGTATTTCTGAGAATATTTGGTAAATAAGATTATGGCTTTATTTTTCCTTTTTTTAAGTAATCTTTTCATGTATTATAACTGTTATGGTCCAAAATAGGAATGCTTTACTCAAAGTGCACTATTTCTCAGACAGACACTCACTCAAAGACTGCAATGTTAAAGTTGCATTCCTGGTCTTGGTACATTTATTTTTTAAATAGCAACCATAAAATAAGAGAGTTTTGTAAGGAATCATTTCTTAGAGGACAGTCTGGTTACTTACAATAAAATTCCAATAAAGGAATAATTCTAAAAACTACAACATTTCAGAAATCCTTAGTGTTTTTATTTGGTAAAATCAGGATTTTCCTCTTCTCCCCTGAGCTCAAGAGAGGCCCTATATATACCACACACCCATTTGTTAGGCAAGCCTGCTGCTTCCCTGGGTCCAGCCCTCAGATCATTGCCCATCACTAATTTTTCAGGAAGCCCAAGCTCAGTCAAGAAAGATTGAGGTGCCAAAGTGTGTCTGGAGAAGTTCAAGGGAACTTGAACCTGGTGACAGGTCTGGAGTGTCTGAGGGAGCTGGGATTGTTGCCCAGAGGCAAGGAGGCTCAGAGGAGACCTTATCACACCACAAATACCAGAGAAGAGGTTGTACAAAGATGGAAGTCAACCTCTTCTTCTCTTGAATGAGAGAACACAGTTTCAAGCTGTGCCAAGAAAGGTTTAGATTGTATATCAGGAGTAATTTCCTCGTAGAAGGGGTTGTTACACATTGGAATGTACTGCCCAGTGAGGTGGTGGAGTCACTGTCCCCAGAGATATTTTAAAGACAGGTAGATGTGACACTTAGGGAGATGGTTTACTGGCAGACTTGGCTGTGCTAGGCTAACAGTTGAGGATCTTAAGGTTCTTTTCCAGGCTAAATTATTCTATAATTCTTGACTTTCCATTTCTGTTTTCTGTAGATGTACCTGTGTTTTTAAATGTACTTGTATCTCCTGGGGAAAAGGTACTGACTTGAGTACTTATTCTCATAACTAATGTCCTAGCACTTTAAATAAACATTTCAAGGTGACAGCTTTTCCTGTGTGTACTGGTAAAAGAGAAAATGAAGCACCTGTTTCCTTGGAAAGCAAGTATCATTGTTCGTTTCATGACTAATAAAAAATGATGCATAATTACAGCTATGTAAAAGGTTATCTTTTTATTTCTCTCTTTCTACAGATAGGCATATAACTTCTTTACCACTCTGTAACTGTATATTTATATGCTAAAATAATGTTTTTGTTCTGATTATAACAGAGTTTAGATTAAACTATTGAGGATTTCAGATTAACACTATTATTTCCATATCATCTTCTTAGGATAATGAATTAAAATATGTAGTTGAAGGTATTTCTATTTATTTTCTTGTATATTCAGTTCTTCTCTGAAATAATTGTATAAGCAATTATCTTATTTTGAGAATGGTGTGCTTTCCTATGTGCTCTAAGTCACAACTGATTATGATAGGAATTAAAATAAAAGTTGTTTCTAACTATATTACACCAAAACAGCTAATGACTCCAGAAAAATTCAGATTGTGTTCTTGAATTTCACAACAAAATATTAATGAAGTTTTAACTCCTAATTTTTTCTTCCTGGTGATACATGAACAAATTTTAGGGGAAAATATTTGCATTTCAGGCAGTTAGAAATTTTGTCTTTCTACTTATTTTAGTTCGTTTCAATGTGAAATGCTGCAGACAGTATACCTGGTACCCCATGAGGCTCTTTTCCAGTTCACATTGAGGAGGAAGCTCATGCTGAGCTTCTGTGGCTGGGAGGGCTCGGTCGATGCATCTTATCACCCCTCACAGTGCAGAAGGCTGTGCAAGGATCACCTGCTGTGCATGCCTAATTTAGGTGTCACAACGAAGTCTCTCTAGGTTTGTCAAGCAGTCCAAATCAATTGTTAGTCTCTTGAATGTAAGTCACTGGAGGTCTTTCTCTGTGGCAGTTTCTGATTTTCCAGCTCCTCTCAATGTCACTCTCTTTACCATTTGAGCTGGTACAAGAGTTTAGAGGATCACACAGTGAAAATGGTCGGGGTATTTCTGACTCAAAGGATCTCCTTGATTCACTGTGCATCTTCAAAGACAGTGTCACTGGAACAATGGGTGGTGTGGCCATAGTGCTCATGGAATTCTAGCCACATATTTATAGCAGGTGGACACAACATTGAATAACATAAAAACATACTGCAAAATTGTTTTCAAGACTGCATTATGTGTGAGGATTCATACTCCAGTATCTAAAGCAGGATATGGCCATTAAAAAAATCATAGTGAAGTCTGATTTTATTCATGCCACACAAGAAAGTGTATAACAGATCTCTTTTGCTGATGGGCAAAAACATACTGCTCAATACATACGTCACCGTGCCTTACCATGAGTAATTTCTCTTCTTTGTCCCCATATCTGTCTTTAGGGGATCAGTATTGTATAGAGTGTGCTTTCCTGTTTACCTTCAGTTCACTTTATTTACAAGTATGGCAAACACCTTTGTGATGGCTGTTAAAAATATTTTTCATGTCTGTTTACATCCCTGCTTTTTGGCAAACAGGACTGTTCATGAAACCCGTGTATTTCACCCTCTGTATTTAAAAAAAAAATCACAGTTTTATCAACTGAAGAAAAAGCCCAAAGAAATACCAGGCATTCAGAAAGGTAAAAAGCAACTTAATCCTTAAGCATAAAGGTTGCTTGTCATGTATATCTTTAGCAAACTATTAAAAAAATGTTAATTCTAGTTTCAGAACAATACCAGACTGGAAATTAGTGCATGATCCAGCTCCTTCTTTCAGACATTTGTGATGCTATTGAATTCCATGGATATAACTGTAAACATTGTTTGACTTTGTATTACCTACATGCAAAATTGAATTGAAACACTTAATACAATAAGATTGTCTTCAGAAAAGCATCACAAAATTACAGGTAATAACTATTTGTATTTCTTTGCTCTCTCCTGATTTCATGTATACCATAACAAATAAAAAAATAATTTAGAAAATAAAGATTTTTATTGTGAACCCTTACCTCTGTGACTCTTAGGAAAAAAGTATGAAAGATGTAACTTGGTGATAAATTTCAGCATTTCAGTAATCTAAATATCATGGGAAAGAGGAAATTACATAGCTTTTATCCTTTTTTCTTTATAATTTTATAGTCAGCTTTTCACTCTTTGTAGGGGTCTTAAAACTGGCAATTTCAGACTGCAGAAGAGGGGTTATGTTGGGTTGTCAGCATCTGGGGTCCTTAGATGGGAGGAATATGACATTGATGCTTTATTCTTCCTCAATTCACAACTGACTTTGTTATTATGTTTGCTAACATGCTTTTGTACCTTTGGTCTTCCTTCCTTCATCTGTAGTTCCAGATTACCTCTAAATCTAATCTATATGATGTCATTTACGTATGTTAGATGCTACCTCCTTGTTACCCTCACAACCATTTCTTTCCTGCTCCAGAGCTGCATTTCTTTAAAGACTATGGATCAGTTGTTTATAACTATGGGTACCATCCCTGTTCCCTGTCCTTTGGCATTCCCATGGCTGTGCTTCCTCTACACCACAATCTGTGTCTGCTGCTCTCCGCTCTTGCACTAAGCCTCCATTATTCCATGTTACAACATTGTCTTAGAGTCACAAATATCTCATTCTACATGGAATAACTGCTTGTTACTGCTATCTATATGAAACTATTGTTGTCTCATGTAAAGAGAAATGAAAGTAAACAAAATTTGCCATAGTCATTGGGTCAGTAAGGAACAAACCCCCTTGTCAGAGCTGAAGTGAGCAAAACAAAGCTGCAGACAAGTAAAGAAACTTCCAGCCAGCCAGCCCAAGGAGCGCCAGTCTGGAGGCCTTGCAAACTCCATACAAAGCATGTGACAGCCACCTTAGCCATGGCAATGCCATATTACAAGGCTACACGCTTGGACCAGGATGGTCCGATATCGCACAGCTGCACGAAATAACCATACGACACACAGCGTTCACCCTTTTACTTCTGAACCTCAGATATATATTCCAAATAAAAACAGGCTAAGATTGGTGAAGACAGTTTCCACCTCTACACTCACACTGGCTAATACAAATGCTTGTCAAGAAAATCCATCCCACCAAAAAGAATGTAAACATTGAAGCATAAACACCTGTTGTTTATGTATAGACCATGAGAAACTGACTTTAGATATGATTTATAAGAAGGCTTAAAAATTCAGGGTGACAGTCTGAGACACCTGCCTCAGTGTGGCCAGATCAACTAAGTCATCAGGATCAATGGGTCACCTTGAAAGTGTGATTCCTCTCATCCCGAGAAAGGAATCTAGGATCAGGTAGGTCTCTTCTGGTAAAAAAGAGATTTGTTCAAGGATCTCTAATAATTAATATGTGAATTTACAAGAGAAAAATTTTATCATGGGATTCAATCCAGTTAATTCTTTCAACTTTTTCCCTTTGAGAACAAAAACTCCTAAAGTGCTACGTCTCTTCATTACCTGCACAGGGAATTTGAATACTTACCCTAGAAGGACTGGCCCTCTACATCCCCTGAAACTCAGGCACCATCTGGATCTACTGTACGGCCTTCTACAGTAACATGGGCCTAAAACTGTTTAAAACTTGAAACTAATTAGCCTTGAAACTACATAAAAATAATTATGGAATTATTCATTTCTTTTTAATGTGAGAAAGCCAGGAAAAGGCACTCTCTAAGCATTTCTGGAAAACTACTGGAATTTCAAATCATATTTAAGATTTTGTAAACCCATGAACATACTTGCTTATCTAAGCAATGATCAGTTCTGTTTCAAATGTAGATATGTAATAACAAAGAAAATAAACCATCCTGTACCATAGGCAAATGAAATTTGCTTGTGTCTAAGAAGATTTTATCTTCGGTTTTATCTTAATGTAATGCAAAAGCTTGAAGCCAAATTTACTAATTGATGATAAATTTCCTGACTGATCAATAAAATCATAGCCAAAAACAAAACCAGACCCAAAACCAGAACCAAAACAAAAACAACAAAACCAACAAAAATCCTCCAACATGACATTATTCCAAAAGCTAGAAATCTGTGATGGACATCCTGGCAAATCTCATTCCTGTTCCCTAAGTGCTTTCTGCATTTTGGGTGAAATTGTTCCCAGATAAAATCCTGACACAGTCCAGAGAGAAGACAGTAAGATTTCATACTCTCTGTGAACAAATTCGCTGTCTCTGATCTCAGATGGTGGAGAAGCTTTTTGGTTATTGCCTCTAAAAGCTATTGTTGTCCCCCTAGAATGTATCATGTCTGCTCCTGAGTTTCTACAGCTTACAGCCTAGCAATTTGCAGAAGCACATTAGGGTCCAAATGGCTGTGGCAAGGAAAAACATTCATATCACTGCTAAAAAGACAGAACTCTCCAGGACAGAAGGAAGAACTGTTCTCTGGAGCTAGTGGAAACTCTTTTTGAATGAGAATCAGAGTTCTGAGCATTGAAACTCTAGCCAAGCAGTGCTTTCACCTGAAATTAGAAAAGTTAAATTGTGTGATATCTATACACTTGCCTCTATATGTAAACAAGCAGATAATGATCAGTAGCACAATCTTTTTGTGGAATTTTTTAGACAAATGTTTTCTTTCCTTTAAATTGTAAGACAATTTTGAAAAACAATCTTTCTGGTTTAGATGCAAAAGGCAACTTCTAACTGATTGAGCAGTCAGGAAAGAAAGATGATAAAAATATTTACTTTTGCGTTTTCATCTCCAAAGCAAAAGCATACTTCATAGCTACTTCAATCAGGAGCCCATGTAGCAATCTTTAACAAAAACATGGCTTTTCAGTGCATAAAAACATCCAGTTTCAAAGGCCATAATTTGAATCTGAAAATGATCCAATGTTGTCAATATCCATTGTTCTTATTTTTTCCAGTAAAACTTAAACAACAGTGGGCGAAAGTAGTAATTAAGATGCAAAACAATGTTACCCTAAATGTTTTTTAAATCCCTGTACAAGTATGAACTCTATCTGTTCTCTGGCAATACAGATGAAAGCGCAGATGTATAACCATTAACTGGTATGCATACACTTCATCCCCACAAATGCATAAGCATTTTGCTTTCTCTCTCACATTATACCTTATAGCTCTCTTTGCATGCTAATTTTATTTACTATTCTATATAATTGTCAATTTTATCACTTTTTTCTAATCTGACCATAGAGTTCCAGAGCACATCTGTTTCTCTGTAAGTTTGTTCATGGCCTACTGAAGGGGTATCCCAATGTTATTAGGCTTGAAGAGTCTTCTTCAGAAATTAATGCTCAAAAATTACTATGATGAAAGAAAGCCAGTCATGACATTGGCTATAAGATGCTATTGTTGCTATGCAAAATTCAGCCTTAGCTTCCATACAGATACTTTATTTAACATCAATTGGTAATTTTAATTGAATTCAGATGAGAAATTAGAAGAGTTATCTTAATTCATACAACTGAACTTATTAATCAGATTTCCTGATGAGACAAATGGGAAAAATATTAAAAACCCAAATCTTAACATTGTATTTTTCATATAGACCTGGTTATGTTTAGGGAAGTGATTATATGATTTGGATTGACTCAGCTAGTTGGGAATTACATGTCATGGATCAGAAGTCTTTCGCAGTCACAATTGTTCACAGCTGCTTTCCAACTCCATGATCCATCACCCAACTTGCAATTTCTGATTCTTCTACAGCGACTGTCAGAGGATATATTATTGCTCAAAATGTTTAGAAAACCCATTATTAAATAGGTATCAAACCCTTGAGGATAAGTCACGTAACATTGTGGAATTTCAAATAGTTCAGACACCATTCAGTCTCAGAAGGAAAATAACATTTTTTCATCCATTGCTAAGTGGCTAGATAGGTTACACTCTCCATATGGCCATCATACATATTTTTGCAGGCAGTAATGTTTGGCATTTTTGTTTCCATACACTATCTTCTTAATCACAGTGATCTTTTCCACTTTCACTCTACTTTCATTTGTTAATATGATACCAAATATCAGAGACTCTAGCCTCTATCCTATCAGAGACTCTAGAAAAGTGGTATCTGTGATATCCCCACCTTTTTCAGGGAATGTTGTCTCAGGAGCCAAGGAACTGATAAGGTGATTACAAGATACTTCAGCTTTAGCACCTTTAGGCAAATAAAGAGCACCACCATTTCCTTTATTTGATAGTTTTTTGCTGGACTACATTTAAGAACATTACAGGTTTAGGACACTCTGTGACTAGTACACTATCTGATTGGCAGTTTCAGCAAAGAGACTGAGGTTTGAACAAGCAGCCGCTGAACTGCACCAACCTCTCTCACTGATTCTTTCAGAATGCAGCTGAGGAAAAGTCTTTGACAGGGTAATGTCAGGAAGCCTGCAATGCAGCTGTGGGTGTTTGTTCAGTGTCTAGATAAAAGCCATTAGATTCCTGCACTGTTGTTATGATCTGAATAAAAGAGACACCTCTGCACGAATTAAGGTGCAACCGAGACCATATGCCAAAGTCACCAGTACAGATTGTATTTAACAGTAAATGTGAGATAGAGAGATAGAAATAGGAAGGGGTGGGAGAGAGGGGTAGAGACAGAGAGATTAAGTAAATATACCACCTCCACAAGTGGTGTTCTGCTGGTCCCTGAGTCATTCTTCTGGAGGCACCATGTTTATAACAGTCCAGGTCCTGGGTATCCATGGGGTGAAGATGTCATTCCGTAACTAGAGATGGTATGTGCATAAGCACTTTATTCCTTTACCAACAGCTTGCCACAGTGGGAATTTTTTATCTGGATGCTAACTAAACCTTTAACTCCATTAGGTCTGGAGTTAACTCTTTCCTGCATTATGTCTTTATTTCAAGTTCCGTTGTGGTGGCTTATATTATGGGAACAGTGTTTTCAGACATGCAATTGCATTCTTTAAGTCCTCACAACTGTCAGTCTGACACATTTCAGAAAAAATGGTTTGTAGAAAAGACCCAAATGCTAAGGCAAAATTAAATTTACATTTCATGAAGGTTAGTAATTATCATTTCTCAAACATTGCTAGATGGTTTAAACAAAATGCTCTTGAGGATTTGTGATCTATGGCACATTGCATTGAAATGGCTTTGCATCAAATCCTGACACTGGCTTTTCACCAAATTATATCTTTGCTATATGATATATGCGCATGAAGACTCTTTCAGATTGTGAGGTTAAAAACAAACTTAGCTCTGCCCTTTATTTCTCTGCCCTTCAGGCTGTATCCCATTTTTTCAAAAAGCTTCAAAACAGTGAGTCTGAATGGAATTGAATTTGTCAAATTCAAATATCCCTTTTAATGTTGCCCTACTCTTTATGACACAGTAAATACTGTGAGATCTTATATTCCCTTTTTCATAAAAGGACTAAACTTGAAATAGAAATTCCATAGCACAGAGCAATAGGTATTTTCTTGTGCTGACAACCTCAAGTGGATAAAAGTTCCTGTAAGACTCCCTCTTATCACCTCTAAGAGAAGAAGCTATCTTCCTTCCTTGATACAGGCACATGGCCCAGGTTTAGGTGATGAAAAGAGTAATTAATGAAATTACTTTAATCCAGCATCCAAGAGGCAACAAAGAATGTTGTAGCAATTTTTTCCCCCCACGGATTGAAGATTATTGTACCCATAACTTGAAATGCATTCTATGATCCATTAATTTCAAGATGTATGAAGTTAGTAAAGTGGGGTCTGCAATTTTACTAAGCTGATTAGGTTCTTAAACACAAGTATGTAGCACTTGGTGGTTCCTCCTATGAAAAGACTGGAGTTATTTATTGTGTATCTGTGGTGGAGATTATATTTAATCCTTAACACTGTGTGCATTTAGTTAGTACTCAGGATTTGTACCATACCTCCTGATCTGTTTTATATTTTATATTTATATTTAAGTTTTAATTAAAACTTGGAAAGCATGCAAAGGTTTCTCTCTACGTCTAAACGTCAATTTGTATTTATGTTAGAGCATTGTGAATCAGTGAACATTTTAGAATACCAGAATATTCCCCTACTCCCAAATACAACTAAAAGGTTTTTGAGAAACAAAAGCAAGTTTTAAGAAACTTTATCCTCTACTTCCTTTGAAAATAACTTAGAATAACAGGATCAGTATGAAAGGTTTCTGGCTCTCAAGCCTATGCACACTAGATCATAAACACTAAGTTTTTCTACCATTAAACTGGGCTTCCTCCAATGCACAAGCTGCAGCCCAACTCACACAGCCTGTCTGTTCTAACAGCAGTGTATATAAACCTTCAAAGGCATATGACTTTTCACTGTCATGCCTGAAAGATGAATGAGTGAGAAAGTCCATATTTACAAAAATAAAATGTAAATCTTAAATTTTAGTGATTGTTTCTGCCTTCTTTTTCTCAGAACTTAGTTAACAGTGAAGTTAAGAAGACTAAATTTTGAGTTTTTCAATGGATAAAAAATTTGAGTTAATGAATGAAGACTTTGAGAAATCAATTCTAAAAGGAAATTTCATATTTCTTTTCCACCAAATAGTAAAATATCAATGATTCGGACTGGCTTTTGTCTTGTTCAAAAGAGGTACACCATTCACAGTAAACTACCATAATCAAACTTGTATTTTTAAATCTTTGAATGAATACTTTGTCAAAGACTTAGCTGGGAATGTAAAATAAATTGAGCTTGCTGGAAAAGGAGTCATCTTACCTAAGTTCATTCTTACAAAAAAGAAGTATTTGGTCCAAGTTTGTTCAAACATTCTCTTAGTCATCTGTGGAACATTTGTAATGCATGTCATTTTAATACCGCCTTATATGACAGGAAAAATGAACTGCTCCTTGGAGATGCACATCTTCTTCAAATCTCTTTAGAAATAACTTAGATTACTAAATTACATAAGGTACTGAACTTTTTGGATAGTAAATAACAAAACTCATCCCCACCTCAGGTGTCCAGCAGGAGTGAGAGAAGTAACACCGCCTTAATGACCACAAGGAATTCCAAATATAATTATAATTACTAAAACTGTTTTTAGAAAGGGGATGATGATGATGATGATGATCATCATCATCATCATCATCATGATTATGCAACAAAATTCAATTAATGATAAATGTAAAGGTTAAAAACTTTCCTACCTTTCCAAGGTCTAGAGGCTAAATAAAAAGCATCAACCTAATTGGATCTATGAACACTGGTTTTTTCCAATCTGTTGATTACAGCCAACCAACTCTGCAGCTATATCAGCCCCACAGTAGTAATGACCTGGGAATAAGAGTTTGGATTGGTTATATTCATGAGGCCATGATTGGAACAGGAAAAGAAAAAAAAAGTCAGAAACCTGGCCTTCCAGCTTCCAACAATTAGCTTTGCTACAAACTCAGTTTGACAGAAGCACAGATAAATTCCACTTTCTGCTACTAACTGTAAACTTCAAAAAAAGCCAAAGACATTTCCAGGGGATATTAATGGAGATGGTCTGGATCTAAAAGAAAAGGTTGGTGCATTTTAGATCTTTGTTAATGAAATTAATGAACAAAGCTATAATGTGTAATGGCTTAAATATTACATTAGCAGCTCATTTCCAAAGGATTGATGAGCTTCTTGCATGTTTCAGACGCTATTTACAACTGACAAGGAAGACTGGCTAACAATCTGAAGATCTGAACATGTCTCATTTTGTTTTCCAAAATGCAATATAAAAAGCACCAAATATTCAACAACCAACAAAAACAAAACATAAATAATAAAAAGGTTTTTGCTCATAAAGTTCTGCTTGAAGCAAGACTACAAAGAAGTGCTGCCCCAGGATATGATTCAGTATCACAGATGCTTTATACAAAGGCTAATGAGCCTGTTGCCAGTACTGAAAGCACTATTTGCCTGTGGCAAAACTAACAGTAATTCTATATTACTGCTAATTTGCTGGCTATTTTTCTTCATTCAGTAGCTCATAAATTCCAACACTGTTGCTTCTAGGGAAATATCAATTACTATGAAAATGGCATGTAAAAGTGTCATAACTCTAAGTGCTTTTGTGACGGGATTATTAATATTTACAATTCATATTTATCGTTGAAGATACAAAAGTTAAACTTTTCCAAAATATTAAGTCAAGGAAATCTTTTTGCTTGGATATAGAAATGAAGAATAAAGAAGACTACATGGCAATGCAAAACTGTTGCAATATCTTGAAATGATTTTTAGTTTAATTCCTTGAGAGAAGGAAGAACAGCTAATGGCTTGTCAACTTAAAACACACAAGTGTTCCTGAAAACACCATTATTACAAATATCTACTCAAAGGGTAAATAAAACATTTATTTCTGTAAGACATTTTTTGTCAACTATTAATACCCTCATTGAATGATAACCTCATTAAAAAAAGAATATAAAAGTTAGTGGCAGGAAAGGTTTTTTAATATCGTGTAACTGTTTTACTAGAGCAGAGTAGAAATGAGCAAAGAGAGTTATTTGCATTATCCTGTACTGTATCTCCAAAAAGCTCATTCTTTTAAACAGTCAAGATCAGCTTGTACAACAAACATAATGTGAATTTAATGATACCTACCAAGCAATAGATTTTTTTATTGGAAAAACTTGTTTTAAATCTAAATTTAGAGACCCATCTCTGCCAAAAAGTACAGTTGACAATGTGTTTTCT
The DNA here is from genome assembly GCA_013398995.1 of Alaudala cheleensis. Taxonomy (NCBI): domain Eukaryota; kingdom Metazoa; phylum Chordata; class Aves; order Passeriformes; family Alaudidae; genus Alaudala; species Alaudala cheleensis. Next base: position 350,712 of record VWYE01018343.1, read on the forward strand.
TCCATACCATAAAAGTTACCATATCTCCAGGGTAATTTTTTGTGGCATGTATTAACAGCTGTTGACAAATGAGAGAGTAGCAGGAGCAGGAAAGAGAGGGGTGGGAAGGAGAGGATATAAGGATGGGAGAGAAGGAGAGAGAGGAAAATTGAGAGAATGGATGGGGCAAAGAACAAAATAGGTAAAGGCAGAGATGGGTGAAATGGAGGAAGGAGGAGAGTTTAGGCAAGACAAGAAAAGGCAAGGCAAGAAGAGAGGAGAGGAGAGGAGAGGAGAGGAGAGGAGAGTAGACGAGGTATTTCAGGATATTGTTAATA
>VWYE01018343.1:351185-493496 GCA_013398995.1 Alaudala cheleensis
GGAGAGGAGAGGAGAGGAGAGGAGATTTCTCTTGACCATGTATTTCAGAATATTGTTAATATAAACATCCCGCTCTGGATTTTGTTAAGATTTTGCCTTGATGCTATTGTGAACACTAAATTCTATTGGTTGATAGTGCATTTCACATAATCATAGATTCATCATGTTTAGAAAAGACCTTCAAGATCATCTAGTCCAACCATCAATCTAACACCACTGTTCATCCTTAAACCCTGTGCCTAAGTGCCGCATCCAGACATCTCTTGAACACTTCCAGAAGCAGTGATTCGGTCACATCTGCAGGAAATTTATTACAATGCCTTACACTCTTTCAGTGATTTTTTTTTCCTGATATCCAATCTGAACCTCCCTGGGTGCAACATATGTCATTTCCTCTTGTCCTTTTACTTGAGACATGGCAAAGTAGACCAATCCCCACTTGATCGAAACAATTATTTCCTTTGATGATTTTAAAGCTAATGACTTTTTATAAGCAACAGTAGCTTTTATTTTCTGTACATATTTACACTGTCATTTTCCTTTTTCTGCTGAATTCAAAGGCAGGATAAGCCTATTAATAAGAATTCACTGGCAGCTTTTACGCTTTTCCCTTTAGGATCTGCAGTGGATGGCTAATGTTACAAGATGTCAGGTAACATGGCACTGAAGGAACATATTGCAATAAAAAAGACATTTAAATAATACAAAATAAGGTCTAACAGCTTTTACAGAGCAGGTAAGACTATATTTAATATTTTGAGGATGAATTTAGCATATGTATTATAGTTCATAATCCAAACTCCTGTAAAAAGCAACCACAAAATCCTATAGCTCCCTAATGAAATAGAAGCACAAAATTCTGACAGAAAATGCTGCAATAAAAACATTTATCCTTGGATAATAGGTTAAAAGCCTCTTATCTTTTTTTCAAGTAAGTAACGTTCCCAACACATTAAACAGTATGTGTTTTGCCTATTTTCTGTTGACTTGATTAAAGGCTTTCAAAATGTTTGTAAATCCTTTTGTTTGTATTTCCTGCATCAAATATATTGATACAAGCAAGCTGTGTTAGATTGATGCCTTAAGTTTTAGCTTTCATATTTTTCAGATTCGGTACTGACTTGGTGTGTGACTCTGAACTTCATTTAAAATGTTAGCAAGTTCTCTTCACAGGGCAGTTAGACAAAACAATCCTTTTCCAGCCTGAGAACCACGGGCACCATTGCAGCTTCAGGCCCAAGTATAAACAACAGTGAATTCAGGAGAGTACACTGGGAGGATGGGACCCTCATAACCTGAAGCCGTAATTGAACAATCAACCCCAAAATGTAAATGGACCAAAACTTATAAAAGTGTGAAAGCTTGTGACTGATTGTCCATCTTGGGCCCATCTTGGGTAGAGCCACAGCCGAGCTCTTGTACTGCCCAAGGTGTATCCTTTGAAGGCTTTTTAATAAATACCTGCTTTAGTCCTTTAATTCTGTCTAGCCTCTGTTCCAGGTAGCCTCTTTAGGCATCAAGACAACATGGTGAACCCTATAAGTGCTCTCCATTTTGTGTAACCAAGATGTCTAGAGATTCTTCTAAACAGCAAGCTAAATGGAGATCACTGGTTCGATTAAAAGCATACCTGGCCAAAATGGCCTACCTGGAAATTCATCACGTGACACTGGTGAAAAGTACTTTTTTTCTCCAGGGTGGCATCAGTTTTCCCACTGCTCAGCACACTTCAGCACATTCATCCGCAGATCTGTGCTCCTTGGAAGAGCCAAGTGACCACATGGCACATTAAAAATCTTCCTAATAAATCATAGATAAATCAATATAAGGATACTTTTCTGTCAAGTTGTTTGTTTGCTTGTTTGCTTGATTCTGAAAACATCTGGGTCTAACAGTGAGGACGGTGTACATCTAGCAGAGAGATTCTTAATCTCTATTATATGTATAATTTACTTTCAGTCTCACTCTATTTTTCTGCTGATACATATCTGTATGAGATCCTGAAAATTGAAATTTAAAGCAAAATGTGGTGTTTGCAAACAATGAAGGAATATGTAACATTTGTGGGCTTTTCTTCCTTTTTTTTTGGTTTAAATATTTTCTTTTTCAAGTGTCATTTAGAAAGAAAATTTGCCTTCTGATAGTAAAGACAGAAGTTAGAAGCAAGTGGAAAAATATGAAGAAATAGATTATTACACAGGATGCACACTGCCTTCCATCAAAACTAAACAGCTACCATATTTAGGATTTCCAGGGTAGCTTCCCTTCTATATAAAATCTGAAAAATATTACTAAAATATTAAAAAATAAATTTTTAGTATGACTTCCAATTTGTCACATATTTAAATTATGTACCTGCACCTGCTTCATAAAAAAACTACATGGCATCAAGGCTGTTATAAATTGTCCATTTTACGTTTAAAAACCACAGATCAACACCTTTGTCACTATAAGCATTTCTTTAGTAGAAAATAAATGTTATCAGTACTAAACGCAAAATTAACATGAAATAAATGTTGGCAAGACAATATGAAAAAAATAATGTAATGTGATTTCATTCTTTAATAGAAGACACAAATCAAGCAAAGACAATCAAATACAATTGATTTTCAAATAACAATAAGATGCAAGGAAATTAGGTAGTAACAGTTCATGGATCTGGTACAAATACTGGTATATCTTCATGTTCATGAATTCCTCTGCACTGCTTCTGGATGCCTCTGTTACACTGTAAATAGAAATCTCTATTCCCTGCCTTTCCTTTTCTTCACTTATCAGACTGTAGCAAGATATGTATTACTGCAGATACATCTCGATTTCTGATGTACAAACATAAAGAAAACAGATATCTTTCCTTTTGTTCCTTTTTCTCTGTAAGGTTTCCTTGATGAAAGATTTAAAGTTGTGTCACATTATCTTTTGTGCTTGCCTCTATTTGCAGCCATAACAGTTGTTCCTGGTAACTATCCACCCATCATCCATGTGCTCCCTTATGTAGTAACGCGTCAATAAAGCATAACACAATTTTTTTTTCTAAATACATTGTTCAAATGCACCAACTTTTGCCATTTGCTTTGCTGCTTTATTTCAGTTTTACTATTTACCTCATTTGCCCTTTTTTCCCTTCTGTACTTGTTCAATATGATAGAGTGTGATCTGCTCTCTTCCTGTCCCCACTGGCAGTGCCTCAAGCCCATGTGGCCTCAAGCCCATGTGGGACAGTGTCCTGCTGAAAGTGCCAACTTCCTCCATATCTGCAACAGCACATTCCCTCTGCCTCCTGTGTTTTGGCTAGGCAAGCAGTGAGGCAGGTCAATTTGTTGATCCCCTGGAAATTCAAGCAGCTAAAAATCAACACTTGGTTTTGGTCTCAGTGCCACTTTCTCTGGCACCAACTGCTTGCAGGAGCAGCATTTAAGACCTAGAAATGCACAGTATCCCCATCTTAGAATGGGGTAGGTTATAGCTTGAAAAATTAGGTTAAAGAGGACACTCTTTAAATTGGACCCTCATGGTTTGGAGATGTAGAAGTCCTTCAGATATCAGTCATTCTAATTGCTTCATTGTCAAGTACGAGTGAACACAGCTGTCCCAACAGTCTATTTAGTCAACTGGTATCCATGGTACACTTACCATCTCTGGCTCTTGAAGAGATAAAAATGTACGCACACACAAACATGTACACTGATGGCCCTACAGGACACTGGGATTTCTGATATATCTCTGCCTTCACCTAAAAGGCAGCTTCTCACACAATGTGTGAAATTTGAGATCTTCATTTACATTACATAGGGGAATTTGCCACTCAGCAAAATCTGCAGTCTTAAATGTCAGGCCTTATAGAAAACTTTTAAATCTCTATTTGAATATTTTACTCCAAGAATCAAGAACTTGGTGTTACCTATAATTTGTTTCATTTGTCATTCATCATATCAGCCCCTTAGTAGAATGCAGTGCAATTTTCTTCTAGAGCTCTTCAGAACCAGAGGGAGAAAAATGCATCACCCCTAAAGCTCTAAATGGCGCACCTATTTTCTGTCTTTGGAACAGTGATTGTTCCATCAGTATCTATTTTTGGAAGTCTGACATGCTGATAATAAAATTATCTTCTATTTTGTCATTCAGAACTTGTTTTTTATCTTTATGGAATATGGTCACTGACTACCCTAATTTAATTTCATAGTCACCCTTTTTGAAGCACTGTAAATAAACTCCACCTTCTCTGCCATCTCTCATTTTTATTTCTTTCTGTTAAAATCACAGAATCTTTGTCCTGACACAATCCACCGTGCACATTCTATTAAATAACATTCTGTGTTGCCAGAGCAAGCTGATAATAATCTGCTATGTGACCTTCTCATTTGTGAAATTGCTCCCTCAACCCCACTTACACTGTGAGAAGTGTTCTCCCTAGTAAGTGTATTGTTACAGGCTTCTATTGTGCATCACTTGCATTCATTGCAATGAATGTATCTTAATGTTCTATACAGCACACTATAATGAATACATTTTTTGCATGTCTTGGCTTACTCCATGGTCACTGAAATCAGTTTTTTTTTTTTTTTCCTCTCAAGGGATTTCAGTGCTTCAGTGAGTTTTGAGTTAGGACTTTAAGTTTACTTTCCATGAACAGCAACTTTGTCTTTTGGATATGACATTTGCACTTGATAGACTATTAGACACTGGACATGTCACCAGTGTGGAAGGGTAGGCCATCTCAGTAGAGGAGGAGGAAAAAGAAGGGAACAATTCTCTCAAAGTTATGAGTGAAACCCTGTTAAATAAATGGATGTACTTACAGGACATTTATAGAGGCCTTAAAGAATATAAGAAAAGGCTGCATGCTTTATAAGCACGGTCACTGAAAAACTTTAACACCAGAGCACTTTAGGACACTTTAGGAGAAAACTCTTCCATAAAAGGTAAACATCTTATTGATGTACCAGTCTGGTACCACTGGCTTCTTCAGCTGTTCATTAAGTAATGCTGTTATTTTAAGTGTTGGTACTGATAGTGTTGCTCTAAGTGCTCCTGTTTGTAATGTTCCCCATAAAAAATGTTTTTCACTGGGAAAAAGCTGAAAGGAGAAAGAAACAGGAAGGGAAAAGAGAGTCAATAAAAGTGTTTATAAATCATGACTAAATAATTACTTAAATGAGTAATTTAATCATCATCATGATTTTAGCTGTAATGATTCCCGCTTTCATCATCTGGAATTGTCTAAAAAATATGGGGTTGTGCCAGGTATCAATTCCTAATATACATCATTAATTTTTAATATTTATAAATATTTTAAAGTGCATTTTGGGGAAAGGTAAATTTTATATTATGAGTTTGCTTGCTTTTCATACACATATTTTAAGACAGCTTGAGATGGCATTTGGTAGACCTTCCTTCCTTGAAACTTTTCTTACTAGAATACATAATTTTGTTTGGTCTTTTGTCAGAATGCAATTTAAATTAAGCCCCAAAGTGAACTCTATTTAAATTCAGAGCAATTAAGATCAGGCTTATGCATTAGGTCAGTATTTTAGGACAGTTCCCTCCTCCTTTACAACAGCTATCATTTATTTAAATTGAGTGTAAATTAAAATTTATTGTACCCTGTGTGCCTATAAGCAATCTCTAGTGTATATGATTGTTTATTCAAATCACTGTGTTTTCCTTGTCCATTTTATTGTGCAGCCTTTTGGAACATTGTAGTGGAAAAATTTTCCTGGAGAGAGACCTAGTTAATGTTTTATGAGACAGACAACTTCCAGAAGTCCTTTTGAGCTTTGCGAAATTGAACACTGGAAAATAAAGTTGTCAGGTGTAAGAGCAGTGGAGCATTTTTTCCAGTCTGGTTTGGAGGATGAAACCACATGGTGCTGTTCTGGGAAAACTGATTTTAGTCACTGTAAAGTGCATCATTATTATTCAGTTTGATTGATCAAGGTAAGTATATTCACTTCATTTAGATCAAATAAAGTCACAACCAAATTATTCTGTACACAGGTGCACGCCTTCTATCGAATCTAAACCAATCTAATACATTTTCCATTTTGTTACAACAAAAAGGTAGACTGCTTCCCACAACACAGACATAGTAAGTGAATGATAAATAACTCAATGCCTTTCAGGCTGTATAAGCAGGAAAAATTAACTAATAGGAGAACAAAAAAAATAGACAACTCTTAAATCTTGGAAGTCACATGGAAGAAAGGAGGCATTTAATATAATTTTATTTGAAATATTGCTAGTATCAGGTAAATTAGACTTACCTTCTGACAAACTGGTCACCAAGTTTTGAAAGCATATGGAATATTTTGATATTACCAGAATGACTAGTTGAGAAATAGTACAATTGGGCTATTTGGAAACAACCCTAATTCATTCCATTTTTTAATTAGACAACTTTCAAAGAGACTTAATACATGGTATGATTTGGCTTTGGATACGAGGAGAAAATTTCTGGCCTCCTGAAGTGCTGAATTGAAAGGCAAGCCTGACTGAGTCCAGGAAGTGTTTGGGTGATGGTCTCAGGCACATGGTGTGGTTCTTTGGGATGGTGCTGTACAGGGTAAGAGTTGGACTCCATTATCCTAGAGGGTCCCTTTCCACTCAGCACATTTTTTGTGATTCTTTCATTCTGCAATTGTGACTGTAATAGTTGAGAGGAATTGCCAAGCATGGTGAAACTACTGGAGTTGTTAATCTACAGTGATAAAATTACTAATATTAACAACATTGTTCCATGCATTTATGGACATATGTAGAAGTAAGCATACATTTTCTTATGGATATTTAGGGCAAGGAAGGCTTTTCTTTGCTTCCTGATTTGGTCTGGTAAATTCAATAAATAGTTCTCCTGTTTCCACTGTGAGGAAGATGGTGTGAGTTTGACAAGGAATGAATACAAAAGGGCCAGGAACCAAGCTTATAAATGCTAGAAGACATAGCTGGTATGCTTCATAAAGAAGGTTTAGCAGTTCAGAAAAGTGCAACCTCATTTATTCTTACCCAAAGCATCAGAAAACAAGGAAGAACGGTCCTTGATACTTTATACCAGCCAGATAGTAATGGTAAAAATTTATAAATAAAAAGCCTACTTGATCAACTAGTTTATAATTCTTGGTAAGTCAAGAATAACTGGATGATGGATTTTATTTAGCTGTCTGTCCTGGTGTCAAAATGGATGCAGTTAATTTTGCTCCCTGTAACTTGTACAGTGCTGTGTTCATTAGGATGAGAAGAATAATACACTGATGTTTTAGTTGTTGCTAAGTAGTGCTTACTCTAAGGCAAGAGCTCTTCAATTTATCAATGTGCCTTGATGGCGAGGAAGCTGCTGGGCACAAGGAGTTTGGAGGATCCATATCCAGGACAGCTGGCCCCAATGAGCAAAAGGAATATTCCCTAGGAAATGACATCATATAAACTGGGGTAAAGTTGGCCAGCAGCTGCTACTCAGAGTCAGGATGGGCACTGGACAGCAGGTGGTGAACAATACATTCTTGTATATTATAATTCCTTTGTTGTTGCTTGTTGTTAGTTGGAGTAGTAATAGTAGTAGTAGTTATTTTCTGTCCTGTTAAACTGTCAAGCCACAAATCTTACACTGTTTTTCTGATTCTCTCCCTATACCACTTTGAGATCAGGATGTAATGATGCATCCTCACATGTGCCCAGAGTGTGATAAGGCCCATGGAGGTGTATCAGAGCTGAAGGGTGAGCCCGCAGCCTCTCAAAGTGGCTTAATAAGGGCAAGACCATTTTCCAGTCATGCTTTGTAACAGGAAAAGTTTTAATAAAAAGAGAAAATAACAAACAGTATAAAGCAAATAGAAATAAGCCAAATACAGTGCAAGGGAGACCCTAGCATGGTGTAAGGCACTCCAGAAAAGCCACGAGGGGCTCAGTGTAGTCTTTTAAGTACCTAATGGTCGGGGAGGTGTCTTTGGCAAAGTGCCCAGTTGGAGTGGCAGCAGGTCTTAAGATGCACTTCAGGTGACCAACAGGCTTGGGCTGGCACTTAGCCAATCAGGATAATAGAAGCATTGAACCCTCTGGTTTCCTATAAGTGAGCAAGGGATGAAACCTCAGTTTCTTCTTCATACAGAAAGCCTTGCTACCCTGGGGGTGCACCTCTACAATGTAAGAAAATTAATGTGTGATGTTTAGCTGCCTGCCATGTTAAATCATGACATTGGAATATGGATGCTTCCTTCTCCCAGCATGGACAACTGGTTGTGATCTTTACACATAATGAATTTGTTTAATCTATAGACATCCTTCAGTATATCTCATCCCTCGTTCCATGTAACTTACCTTAAAATAAAAGAAAAAAATTAAAAACAAACCAACAATCACAATCCAAAAAAAAGCCCCCATCTGTGGTAAGATAGATAAAGATAGTGTGGGGAGACAAAGAGAGTTTTACTAAAGGTAATTATTGCAGCTGTGTTAATTATCCTAGAGTGGGAACAGCCTTGTTCTCCCAGCTATGGGTGTGATAAAGAGGGAGCTGGCTGGGAGGGTGTGTAGTTTCTGTTGCAGCTCAGTTGGAGTTGCAGTTAGATGGAGGCTGCTGCTGTACCATGAAGACCCAGGGACAGGAGGTCGTGCAAAGGACAGATGAGGTAAGACTTTGTACCAGGGACTGACAGGGACAGAAGCTGGTCAGAGGGGCAGAAGGAAGAGAGAAGAAGGAGAACTGACTAATTAGTTGCTGGCATGAATGGACAGACCCTGAGGGCTGCTTTGGGAAGCAGGATAGAGACTGTTAGATAATGCAATGTTAGTGTATGAAGCCTTCTGATAAGTATGAAAGACTTATAGATAATAAAGTTGTGGAACCTCCAGGAAGTTTTTAATGAAGCACTTTGGGTGTCTTGACTGTCTTAACCACCACGCCCATCAAAAAACTTAAAAAGCAAGTTTTTATAGCCTGTGCAAGGAAACCCAAAATAAGTAGTTTGCAAAAGCTAATCAATGATACATATGACTTATGACAATTATTGTTTAAAGATTTAAAGTATTTCTATATTTAATATTTCACTTAATCAAGATGAATATATAAATGACTTTTTGATTCATTAAGCTTTCTTGATTTTTTTTTTTTTTTGGCATGACATGATGCTTGTTAGATGTAGAGCTCCTATTAAATGACTTGTTCATCAGGTTTATCATTCTGAAATTGCTGCAGCAATTCCTAGCACTACCAGTGAACAGCGAAATTGAGAAGGATACAGCTGATAGGTTTTACCCTTTATCAGCCTCATGCTAATTTAATGCAACACAGAATATTATTTGCACTACTTCAAAAGTAAAAGGATACTCCCCATGGGATTACATCACTATTAGACATTTCTTACTCTATTATGCGTGAGTCAACACAGCATTCAAAACAGGGATTGTACAAACTTCATTTGTGATAATAAACTTAATGAGCAGCACTAAGAAATGTCTGAAGAACTGAATTATGATGACACAGTACTTGTGAAATAGAGCTTTGTATTTTTTTGGATGTTGTTTTGTTAGAGACACACCAGCTTTCTTGGCAAGAAATGGAAAATAAGAATACCAATGTGCATTTTAAGCATCTGTCATGGCAGGCAATCACTGGAAGGGAAACAATCTCTAAAACACATGTAAGATACAAAATTAGAACACTCAAATTTGCTTCTTGTGAAATAAGATGGTTATAGGGTTTTGTGATGTTTTCTGTTGCCATCAGTAAAATTTCTCTGTTTTACTGTGCATCAATAACCAGGAAAGGGAGGAGTAAAATAAATAGATTTATTTTGTTAAGAGATGTAATTATAATAGTCCAGTTTATTTAGCACCAGACAGAATGGCTGAAATTGCTGGTACACCAGCCAAAGTGAATGGCACCTAACTTGGGCATTATAGAAACGGTCTCAGCAAAAGCCAAAGTCTTATAAAGCTTTATATTTACAGGCTGGATTTTATCTGGTACCCATAATCCTTATGGATCCAGCCCTAACAGGGATCCTCTCACACTGGAACTATTTAAAGTTGAAAATTTTAAAATAGTTTTGGTTTTATTTTTCATAAACTATAACACAAAAACAAAACCAAAAAATTAGTGTTTGGTTTGCAGCATACTTTTTTTTTTTTTTTTGCTTACTGTGTCTGACAGTCTTTTCTCCGTCATTTTATTTTCTATTTCAATATTTATAACCACCCTGTCACTGTCCTCATTCCTTTTGTTCCCATTTTGGTCAGTCTGCTCTCTCCACACATAAGCACATCATCACCTATTTACTCTGAATGAAAAAACCAGCATGGTGGGCCTTGGGCCTGTCAATAATTCACATTGCACAGGAAAAAGGTTTTGCTAAATACTTGTGATTTCTGTAAATCACCTTGGAAACTGATTATATCTAAGATGATAGAGATCAAAATGACTTGTGAAACAGCATTTGGGGACAGAAATGTGAAAAGAGAGTTTTCCTAGTGTGAAGGACAATCAAAAAAATTTTTATTTCTTTTTTATAAATGCTTGTGCAACTTCACCTGGTATAGCTTCTTTCCAATCACTTTCCCTAACTAATATTCTATTTCTTCTAAGATAAGTCATCCAGTAAAAAAGCCAAAACCAATAAAACAAAAAACCCAAACAGCAAGCAAACAAACAAAACCCAAGAAAGCCATAATATGGAGAATAATTTCAGACTGCATTGTTCACCTGTGATTTTTGTTGCTGGATGTGTACCTCTAATTTTTCTAGTTGTGTTAGCTTTATTTCACAGAACTTTGACAAGGCTGTATGTAAAGAATCAGTGTCTTCTGTTCAATATCGGATGCTTATGAAAATTACTTATTGGTTTTCCTGAATTTGTTGAATCCATTAGCTAATTTGCTTAACACAAATTGGTCAGTGTCATGTATAATATGCTGAAGACAAAGAATTCCAAGGGCTGTCTCGTAGTAATAAACTAATGATCTAGACTGCTTCAAAAATTTCTGTGGTATTTCTGTAGTGCAGACTTCCCCAGGGAAGGTCTCCCGTATGCATAAAAGTGGAAAATATTCCGTTGTTCTTTATTAAGTAAGAAATTATTTAAAAGAGGACTTGCTGTATCAATGTCATGCCTGCATCCCTAATTTTGTTGTAGTGAGATTAGTTGAAATAAAATTATGTCCAGGCCTAAATTTGTCCTATTCAATGAAGCATAGTTATCATAATTTTTTTCCTAATATTTATCTGCTGTTTAATATCAGATGCCAAAACACTTCTGTTACTTTTTATTGTACTAATATTCCTTTGATTTAATAACGTGACATCAAATCATATGGATTATCCCTTGGATCAGTTAGGGTCAGCTGTCCCAGCTGTTTTCCCTCCCATCTTCTTGTGGACCTTCAGCCTTCTCACTGGCATGGCTGCATGGGAAACAGAGAAGGCCATGACTCTCTATAAGCACTGCTCAGCAGTAGCTAGAGCAGAATTGGCTTATCAACACTTTTTTCAGCACAAATCCAAAACAAAAGCTACTGTGAAGAAAATTAACTCTAGCCAAACTAGAGTTTTGTGGCCAACACCAGCACACCACTGCACAGCAGGGACAAATACAATGCTACATGAGCAGAATACAGTTTTTGAATATATACTGTGCATAGGGACTGTTGTCACAGTCTACCAGTAGCTAAGGATTTCAGTCTTATTAAATTCTTTGTTCATCTTCAAACCTGGTTAGAGAAACCTAACAAGAACATCTTTTTTTCTGCTGTACAGCTGATAATCTTGGGGAGTCTTTTTTATGTTATTAACATATGTAGAGCTGTTTAGATAACCCTGACATGAATTTTATTTGCCAAAAACAATGAAACTAATTGTTTTATTCTTGCTTTTTTAAAAATAATAAAATCTTAATACCTCAGTTCATAAGTTTTTGCTTTTCAGCACACCAACCCATATTTTGGAACATGTAAGTATATGAAAGCTGAGCTACACTGCTTCAGTATAATGCAATTCTGGGAAGTCATCCAAATTTGGGAATGCTGTTTTATGACCAGTGCATCAAAAATGGACAGATAACTCACCTCATAAGCAACTAAGAAAAGAATATAACCAAGGAGTTTGAAGCTGAGACTTTATGTATTTTAAAAACTATGCAAGAGACTTTCCTGTTTCCTTACTGATACTGCTAAAGTCTGTATTCTTTGAAAGACCCTTTTCTATTTACAATTGATTTATTAATGGGCAATACAGTTCAAACAGCCTTTTATGCAGCCAAGATTTCTTCTATGCAAATACTAAAGATTTGTGGACAGAAGTAGCACAAGACAGAGTGATGTTGTCTGCAGTTTCAAATTTGCCATAACAAAGCTGCAATTAAACAACATCTCATTACTTGCAAAATCTTTCCAGTCTAACAGTGTTTCTGCTTTGGTAGTTTACTGATTTCCTCTTCCTGCAATCCAAAGATATTTGAAAAGAAGCAGACAGACAATTTGTCTTTGCAGGAGGAGTAGATTAGGGAAACAGTTTAGAAAGGATGAACTCTGGAAGTGGCAGATTTGAGTGTCTGAACTAATATTGAAAATTGCTTTCCAGTGATGTTTATGTTCTCTGGCTTCAAGAACATGCAGGGGAAGATGATGAGTGTCAGCAAATAAACATGATGACTCCAAGAGGGAGTCGTGAAATGGCAGTAAAAACACCTGCTAAGTAGTGGTACCCAGAAATCCCAGAACTTCCAAATCATAGATTTGTAACAACTGAGGAGGTAGCAAGATATTGAATGTGCAGCCATTCTTTCACATATCTGTAGGAGATTACTTGGCATGGGAAATAAGCTGCCAGTCAGGTTATCTTCTTGTTGCATATTCTGCCTTTCTGGTATTAGTGCTTGTATGATACCCAGGACACAGTCCCACATTTTAGGTCACATTGCTATTTATGGAGCTTTTATCAAGGAATCACCTTAATATGCTTAGCTTTATGCACAATACACACTGATTGCCAATGGTTGTCTTAAAATCTTCTGTTCAACCCTTAAGCTATTTCTTGCAACTGAAAGAGTAATTTCAAGAGTAAGGTTCATTATTATACAGGTGAAAGTAAATAATTTAATCTTCTCAAGTACAATTTTCTTCATGCAGATCACTCCTGTCAGGAAATGAAATATACCACATGGTTTTTATTATTTTTGCTAGGAAATGAATGATAAAATCCAGGCTTTAATCCAGACAATGAAGTCCTCCAAAACTGTAAAGGAACAAAAGTCACAAGCCCTCTATTCCTAAACATTTTGGAACAATATAGATAAGATAATACACAACGCACATGTACATGAAAAATTAAAAACTCAGTAACCTCCAATAGAGATAAAATCCAAAGTCTTTGTTGGAGAGGTTTAATAGAATAGAAAAGAAAAAAAAGAGTTGGATGAACTTGATTCAAAACATCATTCATTTCTTGTCGTGGAGTTTAAATTAAATTCAAATCAATTTCTGATCTCATCTCCCCATCACATTCTGTGAGGGTGTTTTGAACCTGAGGCTAAAATTGATGGAACCAACAATTTGTAGAACAACTTGTGTTACCTTTAAGAAGGCTCATGCATATCAAAACAATCAAAAGATAAAGGGCTAGGGACTGAGCTAGACAGGAGAAAAATGTAATAGGGCAAAAAGCTGTGTATTGTCTTTTCTTTGATAATGTAGTTTTTAAATTACATTTCATTTGCCAAAAATAAATGTCATTTAAAATATTGAAATGATGGACAAGTAATGAGAAAATGTGCCCTGGGAATATGGCTAAAGCAAGAGGTGAGATGGGGCAGGACAAAGAGAGGAGAGGCAGAGGGGAGTGTGGGAAAAGGGGGAGAGGAGAAAATGGAACAATTTTTCTAATTCTGCTCTCTAATTCAGTTTCTAATTCTGCACATGATTAACGTACATCTAATAATGTTATTTCATGTACTATTTGAGACCATAGAAGACACTGACTGCATTAGAGAGCAAAATCAGGAATAAGACATCTGTATGGTGCATTTCAAGGTTAAGAAAACTGTAGCAGATGCTATACAGCATAACATGGATGGAATATCATTTTAGCAATATGATTTGAACTGCAGGTATTACAGTCAAATGGGAAGTTATGTATGCCAGTTACAAGTTGAAAGGGACAGAAAGAAGCTGAACCTGAAGATGTTATTTCCACATTAATTTCTGAGGAGTTATCTATATATTGCAGCAGCTGTATATGAATATAGGATTCTGAATCCTATGTTATGAATCACTGAATGTTCTTATAAGCAAGGTGGAGGTGGTGACTAATTATATACAAATACATGTGCCTTTTTATTAATTACAAACTTAGAAAATGCATTTGTTAATGAAAAGAGATGTCATGTGGAAGATATTAACATCACTAAAGACAATTTATAGTGAAAGTTACAGTACAAAAGGAAAAAATTACAAGGTGTGTATCTCAGAAATGCACTGCAGAATGAAAAAAGGAAGATAGCAAGTGAATTGAATTTGTTAATGGTAAAAAATATAACTGACATCCCAGATACTATTTCACATCAGGAGTCTTCTTTCTCTCTCCCAAACTTTTCTTTAAAACCATTCATATGTACCATTTCAAGATGATGGATGAGTTCCAAACTTTTCTTCTGGAAAGGACTTCAAGATGCAATTACAGTAGTCAAGATTATTAATTTGCGTAGACTAATCACTATTCCTGAAAACAATTTTTTTTTGTGTGTACTGCATACTTTGCTCTTCTTCAGGAATGTTGTTTTTATGTTAAATTTTATCTCCCAGAAATGTCATTCACAGTAGTAATATGGTAGATGGGTAAAGAGAAACTGTTCCCTTTAAATGAGCAATATGGCAAATGCAGACGAGATAAGATCTCTTTTGGAAATTTGGTTGATTTACTGTGTCTGAGTATCTGATCCAGTATGGATTTTTTTGTTTCTTTGATTTTGCATTTCTTTCATTTTTATTTTTGACATGAAGAAGAAACATATGGGGGAAAAAAATTGGAAGTCACCCAGACTCTTGTTTTCTCCAGATGTTGCTCAGGAATGCAGAAGAAAAAGAGAAAGAAATGGTTTGCAAGCAATAAGGAAATAATTTACATTATTTTTTTTTTATTTTTAATAATAAAAAAAGAGCCAAAACCACCATTCCCATGAAAACCTACTGCGGAAGTTTGGCCTGGGTGCAAACTTCTTGGTAATTTGAGATTGAACAGTAACTTCAGAAACAGAGAAATAAACATCAAAGTATACTTGATACCATAGTGTTAATCATGCTACCAATCTCATTTATATTTTTCTGTTGAAAAGGTTGAATGGGAATGAAGGTGCTACATTCTAAGAGACACATTTTAGGCAGTGGATTCAAAAGAAGCTGAGGTTACTCAAAATCACAAAATTTTTTTTTTTTCTGGAAGAAGATGGATTCAATGGTTGGATTGTCCCCATGTCTTGCAAAGTTTTACAATAACTAGCGCTAGAAGACGGAAGGAAATGTGGCTATGGGCAGTAAAGTCTTACACAGGAAAAAATTACAATAGAAGCACTGTCCTAGTTCAGCACAACCTGTAAAACCAAACTAAAGCAAGTAGAGAGAACTGTCTTACGAAAGTTCTTGAAATGACCTAGTAGCTATGAAAAGTATGAAAAATTATCTCATTCAGATTTTATACAGGATTGCCTGAACTTAATTTGGGATTCAACCTCAAAATCAAGACTTAAAGATGTGATATGCAACTGAGTTGCATATTTACTCTTTCTGTCCAGAAGAATCTGTAGATTTATGTGCAGGCCATTGGTAAAAATGTTCCTTTTTGAATCATTCTTTTTCTGCTTATAAGAATGGGCCAAAGTGATGAAAACTTTATGCAGCCCATTTTGTGTTCCTAAATTAGGTACTACCATATTTGAAAAGCTGATGTTAATGTGAGCCATGGTGATTCTGGTAATCTAGTTCTTCTGTCTGGGCTTTTCATAAAGTCAAATAGAGAAAAAATAGCTATGATGTTTGAATGTTCTGGGAGTTAAGCACCTAAATTGGAATACTCTAATGGAATCATCTGGAAAAACACCTCTAAGGGATTAAAATTCAGAAATCCCTGAAGTTATTAGATCTCAAATTGAAATAATATATTTGGGGGGAAAAAAGTTTGTTTGCTTCTTTATGGTTGTCAAAGAGATTCTTTCATATTACTTACGAGTTAAAGCATCACTGAGGGATGTGTTATTCCCTCATCAAGGTCTGAATCTTGGTCTCTTCTTGATACTGCAAGTTCTGTGTTGTAGGATATACGGGTATGCTGCTTCATTGCATGGCATGTAAGGAATGCTCTGTTAATTTAGTTGGTCTATAGACTGCTGGTCATGTCATACCTCAAAAATACGCTTCAGTTTACTTGAGCACTTCTTAAAATGCCTGCAGCAATGAGAGAATTTTAAAGCAGACTAGGCACTGTCTCAAGGGTAGACAGTCTGTGTTGTTACCCAGGGCTGACCCTTCTACATTTGACCTCAGTGCAGTCAGAACTATTTTGCCTGGATCTAGCCTACTGGAATTAATCAATTTGTTTGCAAAGCAATTGACATTTCAGAATTCTTCTGCTAATCTGGAGCTGATCTGAACCTTTTTTAAGATCTTCAGCAATTTACATGGAATCTGATTTGTATTATTCACCTGTTGAGAGGCTGGAAGCATAAGCAAAAGAGTAGTCAATGTCTCATTTTGGCCTGATGCTTCTACAGTTGTTTTCCTTATCTGCTGCAATAGGAAAATGAATAAAATTAAAATCTTCCATGTTTCAAAGATTCTGTTTACATGGAAGATGAAATCACACTCATATAGGTCAGAAAAGATCTCCTGTGGTCATGTAGTCCAACTTCTCATTCAGAGCACATCCAGCAGGTGATGTCCAGTTGATTTTTAAATATATCTGAAGATGCAGGTTCCACAGTCTCTTGGGAAGCCTGTTGCAGTGCTTGCTTCTATGGCATTTTTTTCTTACATAGAAAGATTTTCTTTCTATTTCCTATGCTATGTTCCAGCTTGTGTCTGTTTTCTCTCGCTTTCCATCTGCACAGCTGAAAAGTTTGACTCTGTCTTCTCTTGTGACTTGTCTGAGGTGCTTTTAGGTTCCCCCAGCCTCTCTTCCCCAGGATTAACACTCCTCATTCTTTCAGCATTTTCCCCCACAGTGCTTGGATCAGCCTTCTCAATAATCTTGGTATATCCCTCCTGCTTTCACTCCAAAATGTCTTCACTTTATGTCTTGGCCTATTCTGTCTAGGCATGAATGCATCTGCAGTTCTTAATTCAAGGAAATAAATATTCAGTATTTTCACCTAAGTCTTGGATTGTTTACCAGAATGACATTCTGCTCACCACTACCTCTAACTGAACAGGGGTTAAACATGCTTGATTATTACACAATGAACACATGTCACAGAAACTCTTGGAGAAGTTGTCCCACAAAATATTTTGAACAAATTATGCTGAACTAGTAACTACTCGGAATATTGTATACTTTTATTCTTCTGATTGGTATGCAGATAGAGCAGAATTAATCATTCCCTACAAATATACATGTATGAACAACTATAATTTGAATTTTCCTTTAATTTCAGTCAAGTAAACTAGAATAGCTCAGACTTCTTGGAGCCAAAGTTTAATGAAGTGCTATAGCTTAGGCTTGTTTCAGTATTTCTAAACTTAGCTCTAGTATTAAACACTGAAGCAATGGTTTTTATAGCATCATATTTAACTATTACTAAATGAATTGTTTGTACTAGTCTACACAAAATGCAAAACAGAAAACAACCAAAAAAGGGTCCCTTTTACAAATCAGAATTAATTTTAATAGCCAAATTTCTTTAAATCAAGAGTATTCCCATTTTGTAAGATTTCTGGATTGTGAACATTTGGTGTATTTAATGAGGTAGGACACTTCATAAATTTTAGAATGGAATCATACAATCACAGAATGATTTGTGTTGGAAGAGACCTTAAATATTGTCTGTTTCAAACTCTCTGCTACGAACAGGGACATCTTTGAGCAACCTGGTCTAGTGGAAGGTGCCCCCGCCCATGGCAGAGGAGAGGTAAAATGACTGGTCTTTAAGGCCAGTTCTAATCTAGGCCATTCTATGATCTCTTGTTCTTATGACAACTTAAGTGAGCCAAATACTTACACAGATAAAAAAATCATTTAGTCTTCCTGTAGGATTTTTATAACTTTCCTGTGAACAGTTATCCATTAACCCAGAGAAATGCAGCAAGAAATCAAGGGGTTTATGAAAAAATTTAATGAGGTTTTATAAGATCATATGTAGACTGTAGAGAATCGTATCCATAATAATTTACTATACATGGTAAAATAAATAAGACAAATTTCTGTTGTCTTATTTATTTTAACTGACTCTACCTCTACAATTGTTACCTCCATTAAATTAAAATTTAAAAATATAAAAACCCCAACATTTTGGTAAAATCTGCTAGCAGTCTAGTATCATCTAAATCTCAGATGATACTCCAATTTGAACAGTGGTTATGATACAAACCATTAGATATTGACTCTGAATTAAGTATTGTATTGATAATACTAAATATATCATCTGTCATATCAGAAGATCTCAGACAACTGTAGAAAATTGCAGTTTGATTGAAATCCTAATATTACTTGAGGATGCAAGGTTTTACTCTTCGGTAATGGGTAACAAAATTGTTTAATCAACAAAACAAAATATGAAAAAAATTTAACAATGCTAACAACATTGTTTAATACACCTGATTCTTACCAAAACCATTAGTATACTTGATCAAGCTTTGTATAATCTCTAACGGTAAAATGTTACATTCTTTACTGCACAGAAACTCAGGGCAGTTCCAGGTGATTTGCCTTGGTCATTTTGAGCAAATGATATGTCTGTCCAGTCATTTCAGATGGCTTGACAGAAAATAATCCTGTCTAATTTTGGGCAGATACTCAAGGTGCTCCTTTTTAGCTGATGATGATTCTTTCCAAGACTATTTCTGAAGGGAACACAAACTTGATGCTAAGAGAAAAGATTGCCTTTGGCTTTTTTTCAGCTCTCTGGACAGAGAGGGAGAGCCTAGAACACTAAATGCACAATGATTTGATCTGTAGGCAAGATTTGGCCAACAGAGCTCAAGAGAGTTCAATTTCTAGGAAATTAATTTAGAAAACCAATAAGAAGTGAAAAAATAAATATAGTTAAGTGTTCTGGCACAAGAGCTTGATGAACTTGAATATTAAAGGACAACTCAACTTTTCTTCAAAATATTATTTCAAGAGTGTAGTTCATACAGGAAAATCATGCATTTCCAAATGTTCTGCTGGCTGTTAAGGTCAAAATTAAAAAGCTCTAACTCAAGGACAAACCAGTATTCCACAGGACCAAGAAATTAAAAAAGGCATAATAAATAATGGAAACATTTGGTTACACAGCAGTTTCAAAGCAGTAATTCTCAGACATGAGTCAGAAATCCCTTGGAGAGAATCCAACTTCGTTTTTTAAGTCACCTGTTTCTTCATCTCAGATTTTGAAAGGAGAGGTCATTAAGTACAGAAGGAAGACATTGTATTGCAACCATTCCATAGGGATTACATTGCAGCTACTCCCACCAGAGAAATAGCTGAAGTTAGTTGCACAGTACTAAAGCTCAATATTTAATCTTTGAAGACCTTAGTTAATTGAAGTCAATGAGGAAGGTGAATGCTAAATATTGAGTTAATGATTCATGGTTGAATATATATATTTAATTAAATAAAGATTGTGCTCTATACATCATACCTATTAAAACTATGATAACTGTTGCTATAAAGGTTCTTAAATAATTATTATTCATATTGAAATGATAATTTATACATCTAATTACTGATGAAGGATAGCCCAAAACAATTCAATTAATCAAACTGCTTTATTTATGAAAAAATCTTTGTGCCCTTTTCTCTGCTGCTCTGATTCAGAGGTTTCATGGAATTTCAATGCTTTTTCTTTTATTGACAGGTGTGTTTTGAGATATAATAGCAAAAAGTAAAGCAAAGCATTTAAAATTACTAGTATTCTATGGACTGTTAACTTGATTTTAATATAATTATGTCAATTGTATTTAATACTATGCTAAATCTTTTCCTGCAGAAACTGCCATCTTATTCTTTTCAGGGAAAGCAAAAGTCAAGATAGATTAGTACTAAGAAGGAAATTTGTAAAAAGTAATTAGACATATGAAGTAGTTGTTTGGGTTTTATTCCCATTTCTGTTTCTATAAATATCTGTGTTTTTCAGAGCATCCTATCTCTCTACACTACCTGTTTTTTCTTGCTATTCTCAGTCTTAGACTGAAGCAAACAAATAAGACTGAAACCTTTTATTTGAGCTACTGCCATGTAATAGTCTGCTGTAGACTGCAAATAACACTGGTTAAAATCCCTCTTTTGTAGGAGGAACAAGAAGGCAGCTTCCAGAACTATCATATAGACATACTATCTTCCCCTTCTCAGGGTTTGCATGAGGCTCTCAAAGCAAGTGTCTTTTTCTGGATTATTGAAACTTTGGAAAATAAATCTCTCTGTAACTGAACATAGTATAAATGTAAAGTTCATTATTTCAAATTAGTTTTCAAATTAATTCTAGGCTAATTCATTCAAATAGGTATTAGTCTATACTTTCCAACTAAACAGGCCCTTTCAAAAATTTAAGCCTCAGTGGCTAGGTGTTGGCAGAAGAGTCACTGAATTTTTCTTCACTTTAAAATAATGCAAGTAGTTCAGATAACAAACACTGCATCCTTTTATCCATTTTAATACACATGTGTTGGGGGTAAGATTTGTTTTTTTTGTTTTGCCTTTTGGAATTTTTTCCCTCAAGTTGCTAAGAAACTAACGACTGAGTGATTGTCGGTACTTAAGGAAAGACAAAAGAAACCAGGGAAGGAAAGACCAAAGGGAGGGGGAGCTGGAGGGTGGGCGCTCTTCCCCTTTGGCACTCCAAAGAGAGGACACCCAGGCTTTCTGGCTTGCTGCGAGAGGAGTTTTCACTGTCACCATCGACTCCACTCCTGAGAAAACCCACTACCATCTGCTCGTGTGCTCAGGGATTTCTGAGCTCTCCTCCTGCCCTGCTGGAGAGGGCCTGACCCTGTCCCGCTGTTGTTCTGAGGCTTTTGCCTACACTGACCTCACACCCTTTTGCTCAGCCAGGACGTCTCTACTGCTCCAGCCACCACTGCAGAACTGCCCATCCACCTCATCACCAGCCCGGGACCTTCCACCATTACAGCTTGGTGCCTCAGAGCCACTGGGATCAGGCTGCCCTGGGATTTGTGGTCCCTTGAGGTTCTCGGTTCTGTCTTATTATTAATGCTGTAGCTGTTTGTTTATTTGTTTGCTTGTCTTGTTAGATATATATATATTAGTAAAAAAACCCTGTTATTCCCATTCCCACACCTTTTTGCCTGAGAGCCCCTTAATTTCAAATTTATAATAATAATTTGGAGGGAGGGGATTTGCATTTTCCATTGCAATGGGAGAGCACTGGCTTCCCCTAGCAGATACCTGTCTTTCAAACCAAGACAACATGTTAATCTCATTTTTATGATTATGTACAACTGTTCATGCTGAGACAAGTCCTATTGATTACAACTTGTTCTATTTACAGCATGTGACATAGGTGCAAATGAATAAATGCAGCAACAGTTTATTTTACACATAAATTCAGTTTCAAGTGTAATTCAGAAGTTTTCTTCCTGCAGCTGTTTTCAGAAAACATGTATGAAGTTTTCTGAGAGATAGCTGATAAGGAAACCAGAGGCCAATAAAGAACTATCAATTTGATTGAAATATTAAAAATCATTTAAAATAATATATGCATTATGTGTTCTTCAAATACTTTCTCATCTTCAATACTGGTATGCAACCAATAAAACTTGTCATTCAGTCAAACATTTGAAGACATTGTTGCAGTTACTTTTCTTCTCCTGGTATGTTTCCTTCTCTTCAAGCATTGGCAGTTCTTCAATGACTGCAGTGTTCATGGCAATGAGTGATCTGAACCTTTATCTGATCTGAACCCTGACTGGCCTCCTGAAAAGTTATCATGTTACATCTACAGAAAAAGGCTTGTAGCGTCATGCAAGATGAGTCTAAGACACTGATTTATTTTTTAAAACTCTAACAATCTAAGGCATTCAAAAGCAGAAACATCAGTGATATCTGCCTTTCTTTGCTGGAAAAAAAAGGGCAGGCATCACTCCCACTCCATTTTAGGGCTTCAAGACCTGGAAAAGTTATGAGCTAAATTCTTTAGGAAACCTTGGCAAGGTATATGAAGAACAAGGTATCAGGAACGACTCATATTTCTTTACCATGACCAAAGAGAAAACAGAAACTTGATTTGCAAGTTTATATTTCTCATTTACAAGTTCCAGTAACCACAGAGGTCTTATTTCAGCTATTTGAGAATGTATATGGGAAGACTCCAATCCCTTATATTGATCACTGCACTGATACAATTAAGTTCTCTTTTATTAAAACCTGCTAAAAGTTCAGGAGCTATTTCAGACTGAGAAACAAAGTCCTATCAAAAAGTTTTTCAAGCTAAAAAAAATGAAATATAAAAGCTTGATTTCCCTCTTTTTTCCTGAAGTAGATAGTAAAGCTGAAAGAAACACCGCTCTTTTTTCTGCTTCATGTTGCAAAGTCTCCTACAATATGCTAGTCTTGATGAAAACCTCTTATGCAGAAAGGTTTTGCGGAAAAGTGCAAAAGAATGTCCTTTTCATCACCTTTCAAGACTAAGCATGGGTTTGAACTAGAATTAAAATGGACAAAATTCTTAGCAGTGGGCATCATTAACTTCTTGATTTCATCATTTAGCCCTGTAGTTTATAGGTTTCAATACAGCAGGAATTCCTGACACATTTCGTCTGATCTTCAGAGCTACTGCAATAGTGAAACCGGTATTTCAGAAAGTTATACTTTGTTCTGAGCCTTTTCAGATAACTTTGGAACAGGTGATCAGAACATAAGACAATTAAATTCTGTGCACTGTATGCCATCAGTAGCTAAAAAAAAAATTAAAATATTGATAAGGAAAGATAGTCTTATCTGAGAAGATAATTTTTAATAGACTTTTGGAATAAAATCATCAGCTACAATTTGGACATCTGAAGATGTGTCAATACCTCAGCTCAAAGGAACTATGACAACTGTGATGTGTTCTGAGAACACACAGGTTTATTTCAATGACTCACTTTCTGGTACACTGAAATAAATTATTTCCTGTCAGGAAAGATCAAACAACATTTTATAGAGAACTACAGAAGGGTGAAAAAAACCTGCCTTGCAAAGTAGTGTATCACAGTGTTCCTCTCCTCACAGTAGTTAGAAAAGGACTGCAGGAGCCTGGAAGAAGGCACCTGTCTTTAGGGAAAATAATTAAATGATTAAGTAATAATAACTTTCCATTAAAAATATAATGTCACCAGTGGCTATTTCCCACATACTACACTGAGATTTATGAGAGGCAGCTGATGTCTAGGTTAATACAGCAAATACCAACTCAATGACATAGAAGTTCCTTCTTTGCATCTTATAGAAATACTGTATATTGTGACATCTGAAAGAAATATCATAAACAGAATTAGCCATGAACTTTCATGTGAAATTTTTCAATTTAGAAAGTCATGATTTATTGAAACAATCTCTTAGTAAAATTGTTATTGAATTTTCTGGGTAAAAATAAACTTATGATGGGTAAAGTTTTATAGCTTTTTAAAATCTATTTTCTGGTCATCAGAAGAAAAATACTTTTAATATCAAAACATAAATGAATTCACAAAGTGAGAAATAAAAGCCAAAACTGAGAAGAGTTGTTTTAGAAACCACTGAAGCAGAATGTTTTGATTAATCTTTACAGATGTTTTTCTTTCTTGCACATTCATTATGACATATTTCTCATATATTCAGTGTTTATTTCCAACTCAGAAAAAACAAATTTGGTTCTTTAAGAGTGACTGATGTCATTATAGATGCTCTAATATTTTTCCAGATGCGTGGAGATAGAATCTTTTAAGGAGAGGCGCAGATGGGTACTTGAAAGAGCTCTGCAAGTCTACCTTTAGGAAACTGAATCCAGCTTTTTGAGACACTGTAAAACAAAATTACTTTATGAATATGTGTAAACACACCTTCACATTCAACTACTCCACTTCTGACTTTTGTTTGCTTCTTCTCAGAAACCAAATGTAAAGCTCCACTCTCCTTAAGTATAATGCTAGATCAACAAGAGAATTTGCATATTTGCAAATGTTACCTGTTTTTATTCTCATCAAGTTGCAAGAATGTTTCAGCTGTTTGATTGTTTTTAAATACTTCATTGTATTGATCCCAGGTTTTGATGGGTAGGACATACAAATACAGACTTTAACATCATACTTTATTCTTTAATAAAGAATTATTTGTATTATTTTTTACAAAGCAAGAAGAAAAATCAACAGGAAGCAAGGAGAAAAGCTAAATGCTTCTGAAGTGTGTTGCTCTGAATTTAGATGTCATATCTATCCATAATTTGCTATTATTAAATACAAAATCTGTATACACAACAAAATCAGCTATTGGATCTTTCTTTGTTATTTATAGGAAGGAAAAGAAGCAAAAATATTTGCACTAAATCAAGTAAAAAACCTCAAAACCAAATAACTAGCAATTTTGTGCTTAGTGCTTTGTGTTCTGATCCTCAGTTCATAAATGTTTTGCCTTATGAGTATCTGAAATTAAAATTAGAACAGTTTAAAAAATACTTTATGCTTACTTTTTCTTTTGCTACAAATAAAGACCTGCCTGAGACCAATATTCATATTTCAGCTACAGCAAGGTAGTATGAAACGCAAATACAACATTAACTGTAGAAACTTCTTTTCATTTTATCCTTAAAGCTACTTTGTTTCTAATAGCTTATCTTTTTAAGGATTTAGCTAACTTCAATTTTAAACAGACCCTTTCCTGGATATATATGTCTCAAATACAGATATGGACACACTTATACTGAATCAGCAAAACATCTACTGCCAGTGTGATCAGAAAGAGTTAGAAGAGTATCCTCAAAATAACTGGATGATTCAGGAGAATAATGTAATGGCAGAAACCAGCATTATAGTTCTTCAGATCTGGAGAAAATATTAAAACCCTGGGCAAAATATGAAGAATTTGTTTTGTTTTGTTTTGTTTTTTCTTCCCATTGCTTGGAAGAAAAAAATTTTGCACCTTTAATTTTTTTTCTTGAACACTTTGAGAAACCAGTGAATTATGCACTAAAAAATGAAGCACATCCTCCACTTTTGTTTCATTCAAAATAATGAGTGCTCTGAACCAAAATTCCAGGTCTTAATATATATTTATCTTCACTTTACATAGAATTGCAACTTGAAAATGTTGTTTCTAATCTCTTTCACAGGTCAACCCACAGTTCTGTGTCTTTTAGCAGCTTTGGACAACTGAGAACACAGCACAACTCTGTAGGGCTAACTCCTTTTGCAAACTGTACAACACTGATGTATTTTGAGACCTTTACTAGTTTAGAACTAATAACAAAATGAGGCATGTATTTCCAAACAAATAAACTTTTTTTTTGTAAATAAAGTGCCTTTCCAGTCAGAAAAGCAAAGTTCCAAGCCTACTAGCTTTTACGACAGGTTTGACAGAAATAAAAATAACGAAAATTCTTGACTGTGTTTAATTAAATGCTTGACAATATGCACCATTATATCTACAATAACAAACAAATGCTTCTAAAAATGTACTGGAACTGAACTAACTTGTTGAAGAACTTGAAGGTCAGTTTGAAACAAGGGACTAGGCAAATGAAAGCAGTCACATTGCTCACAGAGTTGCCCTGTTATAGGAAGTACGACATCCCAGCACTCAAATGCTTCTTTTCCAACAGAATGCATCCTTGATTTGTCAGGAGTGTGACACACTCTATTAGAAGAGGATACTGGTAAGTGTCTTCCCAGAGCAAGTTCTGCTGAGGAGCCTGCAGAAGTGTCACATTTTGTTAGAACTGCTACCCTGTCCTCATGTCTCATTATGCGTGGAACATTGTACTGGAGGGTATCACTTAATGAAATTAATGCTGAAAATGAAACAAAACCCGAGATGATTGCATGACAATGACACAATACATCTGCCCACTTTAGAACATGTTACCAAGGGAAGGTACATCCCTCATTATTTCAGCTGGCTTAATTCTATTAGAATTGTTTTTGATGTACTTGCAAATCACTTTAAATCGCTGCCGAAATAATATTTTACTTTTGTTGTTGGCTTTACGCAAATGTGTCTGAATTTACTATGCTCCTTTCCCTCTCCTTTATATTTCTCTGTCTTTTTAACCTCCTATTGTGACTTTTTAGACAAAGACTTCTTCCAGTATTCACATTTCTTAAATTGTCTATGATGGCTTGAATAATCTGAGTCTAAAATGCTTTGGAATTCACTGCTACTACTCACAATATCTTAAAAGGTCACAACAGAATATAAAGGAGAATATAATGCAAAATATAACAGCTCCAGTTCTAGTCACATTAGAGTTGTTCTACCTGAATATTCTACATATCTGTTTCAGAGTTTTTAATTCTTGAAAGAAGGATGAGGTGTCTGCTAGATCATATCTAAGACAAGATTCAAGCTGGCTTTAGTAATGTCAGAGTGTGTTACTAGAGCTCCTGAACAAAGTGGCCTTCATTAATAACAGCTACTCTTTGCAGCATTTAGGCAAGGAAGTGTTCTCCAGCACCTTTAATGCAACAAAAGGGTCCTGGGGGAGTATAAGGGAATCCATTAGTTGCACAAAATGGACTGAATTATACAGTGTTTCTAAACTCCTACTGCTCTTGGATTAAAACACAGAGCAAAATGAACCATTGGTTTGACTTGAGAGAGGATTTCTTGTGTTCTTGAGGAACCAAAATTCACCCAAATAATATCCTGTCTCATCTGGCCCTCACTCAATTTGAAAGATTGTAAAGGAAGGGCAAGCATAGAGAAGAGTTCCTGTTGAAAATGCAGTATTCAAATGCTAAGCAGAAGAGATTTGCAAGATAAGAGGGATCTTCAATTCACAGTGTAGTGCTTAAAACACTTTTCCAGGCTGTGGAGTCCTGGATTATGCTCCCTGTTTTGTGCTTTACATTTAAGAGTCATTGATTTTAAAAGACCCAGAGTGTCTCCCATCTGGGTTTCATAGCCATCAGGATAGTTAATAATGCTTTGAGGCCTTTAGTTATGAAGAGGGGCAATGAAGTATTTGGCAATGAAGTATTCTGGGACTCTTGTTAAATAACAGTATAGCTTGTTTAAGTTTTAAACTTGGATCCTACGTGGCTCAGTCCTACTGAGATAATAATTTATAATAGTCATAATCTTTGTTATCATCATACAATTCATTTCATTTTCCACTTAGCTCAGCACTCATGATTATAACTTTTATAAATAATTTTTGTCAGTATTCTGCAGGACCTTGATTTGCAAGGGCATACAGGGGTGGGGAAGAGGATGTAATATAATAAAAAAAAAATTCCAGCTATATTTTCCTTGGTTGTTTAGCTCACTTCCTTTTCTACTCAGTCAAGATATGTATTCTGCTGGATGTTTTTTCTCTCTTTGTCTTGGGTAACATGGGAGGAAAATAATTTCACAGTGTACAGCATATTTTCATCTGTTGTTTCTCAGGTAATGAATGAAGTTATTATGCACACTTGGCATTTATTCAGCTTGCTCATATGTGTTAGCTTGTACTTTTTGAATAATTCAGTATGCTCCTTACACTCCTGTAGACAAACCAGAGTAGGTAAGGGAGTCTCCAGAGAGATGTGCAACTGTCAATGAATTGCTATTGTCTGAGCAGAGGTTATGAACAAAATGGAACCTCTAGTAAACTAAACATGTAAAAATGGTGCAGAACTGTAAGATCTTTCCTGTAAAAGCTATACATCAAGGGATTCACAATACGAAAATTTCATGATACAATTCTCTCAATAGAAAGGTCATAAGAGATTAGAAGATGACACTACAGAACACAACACTACAATTGTTAGACCAGTGCCTCTCAAGCACAGCCTTTTTTAGTTAGCTTTTAAGAAAGCTAACTACTGTTCTAAAAATACAGAAATTATCTTGTAAAGTATTGGGAAAATTGTTTTAATCTACACTATATAAAAATCTTAGCATGGGATGATCTATTTTTTTTTTGCATTTTTTAATTTCAATTGTTTCATTGCCTGTATGTGAACACACACTGTTTTGTGAACCACTTGCTTGGATCTTACAAATCACTGATAAGACAGAGACCATGAGTTGAGAAATAGCCTTAGATTTGGCTACTTCTGCACCTCCTTTGATTAGTCCTACCCAGATGAAGTGCCACAAGTAACATTGACTGCTGTAAACCTATAGGAGTTATTCTGATTTTTCTAGAATCTGTCTGATGAAGCAAGGGACCAAGATCAGTGCTCTGATAATTTGCTGTTGTATACTGCTCATCTTCACAGAGATACACAAATACACATGCAGGTATTTCCCAATGTTTTCTCTTGAGGTTTGATGGAAGCTGATCAGTTAAATGGGTGCTCTTTGTGACTTTGTCCTAAGATATTAATGGTCTCTTTGAGGGTGCTAAGGGTTTAAAAGATGTGAAATGCATTCATACCCTATCACGCCTGATCCTGTTTAGAAGTGTATTTCTGCAACCATGAAATTTTTTCATTTTTTCTTACAGACTTCATGGAAACTGAACTCTATTCTTATATCAAAGCAAGGAGGGTTAGCAGAAAGACTGACATTCATGTGAATTCATAGATGTCTGGAAACTAATAATTATTTCATTTTATACTCAATATATTATGAGAAGGACTTTTCTACTCTTTTAACCATTGTGCAAGAAATAGCATGACATGAGGGAAATATTCCCTGTTAAAATCCCCATAGAGCTCATTATAAAGATGAAGTGATTACAATACTGAAAACATAATGAAAAATTAGTCTGAAAACAGAAATTAATATCACATGGGGTTTTGCCTTATGTTTTAGGGCTTCTTTTTAATATGCTTTTGGATCATTGTATTTGGACATTTTCACTACTTGGTCATCACTAAAACTTATTTGTGGTGCCAGAGAATATTTGGAAACCAGCAGAAAGGCTGAAAGTGTTACAGAACTCAAAGAGGGAAAGTGTTTCATGTTACTCCCCAGTGAAACTTTTATTTGGTAATTCTATAAAGCATGAGGCTTACAGCAGTCACACTGTCAAAATATGAGAAAAAAAAATAGAAAAACAAAATAAAAGTCCTACAGAATTTTCCAAACACAAAATTACATCTCAGGTGGTAAGGGCAAAGTATTTATAAGATTTTTATTTCTGTTTCTGACTTTGGCAATGAAGTCTTGGACAATTGGCTTCAGGTGACCCTGACTGAGCAGAGGGATTACACAAGATCACCTTCAGAGGCCCCTTGCAGCCTTAATATTTCAATGATTCTGTAGTTAAGAACATTAACCACATTTGTGTTTGATACAAGTCAATGAACTATAGATTTTTTATTATTATGATTTTTCTTTAGTTAACTGTAAGAAAAATTCAGAGGGAAGTCAAACAGAATCCATTCATAAGACCTTTGGAAGGCGACCACGACCCTCATCTGCCAATTGAATTCACATATTGTTATCATAATGATTTTTCAAGATATTTTCACAGTTAATATATTTATATTAATATAAAAATATCAAAACCGTTGAATGACTATGTGAAAAATGGTAAAAAACATTTTGACATAAGTTATCAACTAAGAGAATATTTTGCTCATTTTCAAATGCTTTTTATTAATTTCAATTGAAATTCTGTTCATTACACTGCATTACACTCACTTGGCTATGAATGAAGATTTTATTATGCTTTGTCATACCTGTATCCAAGTGTGTTTATTATTTCCCATCAAAATAAATTCCCTTTAATCCTTATGGAAAACCATTATAAATAAGATCAATTTGTATTAACACATTAAGAATCTATTCTGTGTAATGCAGTAGCATATTCAGGCACAGTGTCACCAGCCTGTTGAAGGAGGTGATTGTCCCAATCTGCTCTGCCCTGGTACAGCCTCACCTTGAATATTGTTTTGGTCACCACAGTGTGAAAAAGTCATTAAGCTCTTGGAGAGTGTTCAAAGGAGAGCAACAAAGATGGTGAAGTGCCTAGAGGGGAAGCTGTATGAGGAGCAGCTGAGGTCACTTGGTCTGTTCAGACTGGAGGAGACTGAGGGGAGACCTCACTGCAGTTACAACTTCCTCCTGAGGGGAAGAGGAGGGGCAGGCACTGATCTCTTCTCTCTGGTGACCAGTGACAGGACTGAGGGAATGGCCTGGAGTTACGTCAGGGGAGGTTTGGGTTGGACATTAGAAAATGTTTTTCACTCAGAGGTAGGTTGTTTAGACACTGGAACAGGCTCCCTAAGGAAGTGGTCGCAGCTCAGGCACATGGTGTGACTCTTGGGGTGTCCTGCGCAGGGCCAGGAGTTGGACTCAATGATGCTTTCACAATTTCCCTTTGAATTCAGCAGATTCTGTGATTCTGTGATATTAACTCCAAAATACAAGTATTGAAAGATTTTAAGTAAATGCAAACCATATCTTTTTAGGGTCCCATTCAGCTGACCAAACAAACTTCAGGTGCCATTTGAGCTTATTTGGAATATTCCTCCTGGTCTACAGACACTTCTTTAGAAGCACATGAGCTATCCATAGATTTCGTATCAGCTATCCCTGTGCTGATAGCTGAAAAGTCCACAAATATTCAAAATGATACTTGGTGCCTGTGTACAGGCACTAAAATATTAATCTAAAGTTATTATTCACTTAAGCTCTTAGCTTTCCATTACAGTGGGAGCTGGTATCATTTCATCAGTTGGATCATTCTGTGGACCATTGGCTGTAAAGAAGTTGAAAAGCTATTGATAACTGATACCATTAGAAATACCATACTATATTCTATTCATCCTTTACTCCTGCAAAGGACACGGGATTTCTGCAGACCTTGTGTAAGGTTTGTCAGTGTGTGTGACATCTCAAAAGGCACTGAGAGCCTTTAAGTGGGCATCTGAATCAAAACTAAGATCTTCTGAAAATACAGTGGTGTTTTGGATACTAGCTTGCAAATGGACATCTAAATGCAGGTGTCTAAATCCTTGCAGCATGTCCACATTGGGAGTTGTCTTGCTTTCTCTATAAAGGTGAACAGGAAACAGCTGTTTTAAAATGAAAGACATTACATTTAATGTCCCTACAGTGCATGGTGTTTGTGCTACTGTTGTGCAGTCATTGGCTAGCAGGTCCCTATGAATTGAAAACATAGCACCAGCTCACATTACACAAAATTATCGTTAAGAATAAAATTATAGTAGGAGGAAAATAAAACAATCAAAGCTGTTATTAAAACTATCTTTTTTGCAGAAAAAAGCTTCCTTGTGATGCAATCTAGATTGAGATACTGTTAATTACAGATCCAAGTTTACAAGAAGCATTAAACATGGAGACTTTCTCAATTACTTTACATTAAACTTTTCAATCACTTTTTCTAGAACTCCTTATTTGCATCTCCTGGCATTTGCACTTAACAGCATCTTGTAACTGTCGGATTAAAAGCAAAACTACTTCTTTCCTTTTTTATTTTAAATTATAAAAATACAGTTTTTAATTTTTCAATTCGTATTTGGAATTTCTTGTGCAAGCTGAAGTAGATAGGAAAGTGAATCTTTTATTCATTATGCTCAATAGTCATCACTTTATATGCACCACAACTAAAGTATAGTAAGTACCTGCAGCTGTTTTGTAGCAGATGGTTATAGTCAGCATCTGATTATTTTTACTGTTAGCAAGTGCACAGCACTTGATCCAATGGCCCAATTTAAAAAAAGAAAAAAACAAACAAACACCCCTCAAAACCACCACAAACCATTTTAGAGGATACAGTTTTTCTTTTCTCCTCTTTCTCCTTATAATTGCCCTATAGCTTTATTGTATTATTTCATCATCTGAGTTAAGATTTTTTGGCATTGGTATTTTTCAAGACTTCTGCTTGATAGTTTTTAAATTAGCATTGTATGTGCCTCCTGCAGATATCCTCTCCTCTGAAGGAAACTTATGCTGATATTCTTAAGACTTCATTTCACAGCTTGAAAAAACTTACAGACATTTCAATCTTGTTTGGAGAAGAGCTGGGAATCTGAAAGGTAATAATCATGTTAGATTTTTTTCCAACCACACTATAAACCTAAAAATGATCCCTTTTCTCTGAAACACTGGAAAATTAGTCCAAGCTACCTTACTCAACTTCAGCCCCATTCCACTTGGAAGGAAGATGGGACTCAGATTATGAGAGGTTGCTCTGCAGTCTTTTTAAAAAATAGTCTGTAGTCAGCTGTAGATCAGTATTCAGAATTAAAGCTGATCAAAACTATTTTGTCCTCATAACTGTTTTTTTTAAATGAAGTTTTATACATAACTGCCTATAAAATGTGTATCTTAATTGTATCTCTCTAGTTGCAAAACATTTTTTTATAATGATTTTAAAGTTTTTTGAGAATTCAGTTATTCCTCCCCCTCCCATCCAATAGATGAACTAACCTAACACTGGGAGAAATCAAAATCAGGATTCTATTATGGAAGATGCCATAATAAATTTTGGAAGAGCTACTTTAAAAAAACAGTTATCTTACTATCACTTGGGAAAATGTCCTCCTTCTTTGAGTTGGATGTTTGAGAAAATGACCTCCAGAGGTCCTTTCCAAGTAAATAATCTTATGAATGTACGACTCTACAGCCTGTTTTATCTTTCAAGGAGTTTGTGGCTTAATTGAACACAAATCACAAGGGCCCATCCTGGAAATAAAGTCAGGATCAGAGCAAAACAAGACAAATTATATCAATGGTCCTCACATGCAAACAAGGGAGAATTATTACAAGGAAAGTGACCTATAATACTAATTTGTTAAACTGGAAAATTGTATAAACTCTTCCCTGCTTTATTCAGGGCTTATGCACAGTTGAAAGAAGGGCAGACGTGAGTGCCAAGTCTTGTGACAGGACTACTGAGAGCTGCCAGGCTTGTTACTTCACTGACAAATCCACTGAAACTCAAGACTACTACTTCCAAATATGTAAGTACACTGGCAGGCACCACTGCATTGGTTGTACTTAGTACAGGCTTTTAGTACCTTCTTTAATGTTGTGTGAGTTAAGAAACTGAGCATAATAAAGGCATAAAATTATTTTCTCTTCTCTTCATAGCATTCTTTTGCCTTCTTTAATGAAAGGTGGACAGTTCAGAAATCCTTCAGACCCAGAAAGTAATACCTAAGTTTAAGTTTAATCTGCACTTAGAATTTCAAAACATTACTAATGTGATAGAAATAATTTTTTCCTTCAAAGCACCTATCACTTTTATGCTGTTCTAATGTACAGGACATAGTTTACCATCTTGCACAACAATACTAAACCCCCTTGATCTGCTTGCATTGTATCTTCACATCACTGTCTAGTTAAGAGTGAACCAAATAATTTCATTCAGTAGGAACAGACTTACTTGAACATGCTTCTCTGAAATTGTTATGGGTGCTTGAGTGACAATGATTGGATGACCTACCTACACTCTAATAATGAACAGAATATAGAAAGTAATACAGCATATTAAGTTGAGGATATAAATCTCTTTCTATTACCACTGTCTTCCTCAACACTAATGGAAAGTTCAGCTTTTTATGGCAGCTTAAATAAGAACTGGAAAATGATGGAGCAGGGCAGGATTAATTGAATGCCCAGGACATATGGCTGTTGCTGGTATACCTCCTCCTGTCAGTCTCCTGGACTCACCTTACACTACATCTGTGCATTAACTCTTTATTTATTTGTGAATTCTGCATATTTGTGACAAAATTGGATTAAGGTTTTTGTGCCTTTTTTGACAAGAAAAATTTTCTACAAACTTCAGGGTCCATTCTTTTGTTAACATCACATGCTTGTGTGTAAAACTCAGAACTTCTATTTAGAATAGTTCCACACTCTGTAACTATGACAAATCAACAGTGCCAGACCAAAAGTTTTGTTCCTGAAACAAAAGGTTGTGGCAGTTCTGAGTCCACTACAAAACTGTGTCTCAAAGTTTTTCTTTAACTCCAGATGCATGAACTCTCATCAAAACTTAATGTTCTCACATGTACACTGAATACTATCTCACCTGATGTGCCTATGAATTAACTGTGCCGAAAAAGGTATGAATTTGTGACGTTTAAAAGAAAGAACTCTATTCAGTGCTGGAGGTTTACTGTTTTATATAAGTCTTTCTGACCTTTTTTTTTCCACTGGGTTAATTTGGCTTTGGTAATAAGAAAGAAAGGTTTTTGTTGCCTTATTAAACTCTTTTGTTGCAGTATATTGACTTAAGGTTTCACACCAACAGTCAAGGTAAAAGTTAATTACTATTCAGTACCTTTAATTGCAAGCTACAGTTCAAATACTTCAGGACAAGGTAAAGCAAATAACACTTGTCACCAGTAATTACAGTTTTCACCACCCTGCCTTAAAGGCACTGAGCTGCTGCTTTTTTAAGAGGTCACAAAAGATAAATGACTGAAAAGATAAATGACCGAAAGGATCACACTTCTCAAACATCCAAATAATTCTTCACTTAGATAAATTTTTCCTTTATCTGCAATTAATGCTTGTGTTCACCATTAAAATTAAGACCAAAAATAAATGCCTTTCTATTCTTCTGTTGCTGTGCATTCCAGGAAGTCTCCAAATAATTTAGTTTTGTTTACCATGTAATACTCACATACTTCACCAAGGTCTGAGTTTAGGAATAAGCTGGTGGGTTTTTTTCTTTTTAACAAACTGCCATAAAGACCTAGTAAGTAAAGTACACCCTTATAAAAAAAATACACAAGAGAAAAATAAACAGAAAGCTGTATAAAATGAAATGGTCAAAGCAAGACTGGCACAGTTTCTAAAATTCACAGATACCTCTTTTTCTCCTATGCAGCATATGTGAAAAACATAAGCAAGTAAATGGAAGAAGAAAATTTACATCAAGCTGTTTCTTAATTGAGCTCTAATGAATCCCCTTTGAGACTCATCATAACAGAGAAATTCATACGCAGTCTGATTTGCATCTGTGCATTGAACTCGCTCACAGGTGTTTACCATTGCTGTCTAGCAAAAACAGATAGTTTTTAGGCCTGGCTTGCAATCTAAATCTTCCTCTCATCTCTTCCTGTGAAACAGACTTCCTTTTAATATCTGCACCTAAGAAGTACAGTTTTTAACTTTTCCTCACAAAGTATTTGTGATATATAAGTGAGTTGGATAGTTAAGAGTAGAAAACAGAAAACAAAAAAAAATAATCTCTGCTAAACAATATCTATCCCTATCATAAACAACATCTTAAGCTGCTTACTAGTAATTATAAATTATCACTGACAGAATTGAGTGTGTACTTTCAAGGCTAGTGTCCAGTGAAATAGAGAACATTGTAAATTCACATTTGCAATGTACTTGTCATTTTGTTGCACATGGGGTTGTGTTTCCATTGCACATCCAGCAATGAAAATGGTTCTTGAAATAGACTGATCTGAAAAATGTTCATCCTGTTTAGAGATGAAATACTGCAAAAGGGATAGGTAG
The DNA here is from genome assembly GCA_013398995.1 of Alaudala cheleensis. Classification (NCBI taxonomy): domain Eukaryota; kingdom Metazoa; phylum Chordata; class Aves; order Passeriformes; family Alaudidae; genus Alaudala; species Alaudala cheleensis. The sequence continues at coordinate 386,932 of VWYE01018343.1, forward strand.
AGCTGATACTGTCATTGAAACCACTCTGTGTCTAAGGAGAAGACTTCTGTGTGCTGAACTTCCCTCACCTAATGACCACAAACTACGTGAGCTGCCTGGAATTATTGGCACCTTCCTATGAGGTTCTCTGTTGACTTTCTTTAGATCATTTAAGTAAGGTATGGTCTGCTAGGACAAACTCTGAAGTGCTTTTGTACATAAAAGGAAACCTACCTAGCTTTTGGACTGGTCAGTGCTCATTCCCCTGGGTCATTTCTTTCCCTTGAACTTTCACTGGCCCCTACTGCTCAGCTGTACTGAGAGAGGAGTTAGTTGCAAGCCAGTTTAAGAGTACTAGCAGGACATATTGGCAGTTTTAGAGCCAAAATATCCTCTTCTTTCATGAGGTCTTTTGAGTGCTTTTCTTCAAGCTTCATCATCTGACTTTATTTTGAAATTATTTAGGTATCTGAGAGGATCAAATTTACAGATAATACTTCGTTTGAAGGAAGTAATTTCAGTCAATTAAATAGTCCCTATGAAAGTCTTTTCTATGCAAGCATAAATTGAATGTTCAGAAGAATTTCTATACAAAAATTAATTTCATAAATTAATCACTAATAGTGATTGTGAGTTGTGGAGCTCTTCAAAATTATATATATATATATAAATAAATAAAAACTTAAACATGTCATATCTGTATATTCCTTTGTTTTTCTCAAAGTTTTCCATCAAAAAATAAAGAAAAATTATGCAGAATTGCCTAGGGTCATATTCCTGGAGAAGAACACACATGAAAGTGTGGAGAGAAAGGGAATGTCTGTTTGCCTAGGCAATTCAACTGTATCTTTATAAGAGATTTAGAAAATGCTTATATGTCAAGCAGGAAGTATCTAAGTTAATCAGTTTATTGAAGGAGTTTTCTTCTAATGGATTGTTAAAAGCAAATAATAGTGTTTTATTAGTGGACAACAAGCAGTCATAGTTTCCTGAGGGGTCTGGAGAGCCCAGGTATTGAATCCCATGAATAATTTTCATGTAAGTAAAAAGAAAATCACAGAAATGGAGATGGAAACCAGAAGTTTGAAACTAAATTCTGTAACTACAAGAATTTTGAGAGCTTGTTTTCAACACCAATAAATGAAGGTGCTGAAGGTGCTAGCCCCAAGTCCTGGCACTAATCAAAGTGGAACGTGTTTCAGGTACTGCTAAGGATGTATTATAATGCCTCTGCCAATTCAATCCTTGGATAAAAGATATCAGATTCATTGTTTTCAAAGGGACTAAAGTACATTAAAAAAAGACAACTTTCACTTTCAATATGAACTTTCACCATGAACATATTTTTAGAGATCTAAAAGAATCTTGTTTCTCTTCCATCTTCCTGGCTTTTTATATAGAGACAATCATGCATAAATTGTCCAAAGACTAGGGGAATTAAAGAGATCCTTGAAAATTAAGTGGATTTAGGATGGCAAACTAATCTCAGATTATGTCTTAATTTTTACATCCTGTGGGTTTCTATGCTTCACCTTTGCAAACTTGGTGTTTGGTTACACCAAGCACTTTGTCAGCTGAGGCCCCAGCGTACATGCAGAGCATGGCAGCACAAAGTGCTTTTCTGCCATCATAGTCTCACTAATCCTCTCAGTGACATAAACTAAGTATGACAAAGACTCTGTCAGCATAAATGTCTCTGCATAAGGTATTTTTCTAACCTAACAGTGTCAGTAAGGAGTGAGAGCTTTGTCACACCCTCAGAGCTAAAAACTCTACTGATTAAAAATTTGAGTGTAATTTCAACTGATATGCAAGACTAAGAAATCGACCTTAAAATGTCTAAGAACCCTTTCTCCCTGCCATCTGCCTGGAAAAAAAGCTCATATGGCAGGAGCAGGATTTGTGAGCCGCAGAAGGATCAAGTTGAATTTTTTGTGGGGCTGTAAAATTACACGGTTGTGTCACCCTCATTCAAGGATGATGTCTTTGAGGAGTTTGTGGGAATTAAGTAGTGTTTGGGGATTGCAGTGATGTTAATCTGTGATGTGGTTATCAAGATGGGCCCTTCTGTACCTTGGTATACTGGACAGTTGTTTTTAGGAAATTGTCCAAATAATATAAGCTCTTTTCCATTGCTTTTTACAGGACTCCGCTGGGCCTGTTACCATTGCTCTAAGTGCACTGTCAGAATCAGTGCTCTAAAGTATAAACTGAATTTATTATGAAGAATAATAAGAAATTATTGTCTTGAATTATATAGGAAATTTTAATATTTCGTATCTTTTCATTCTCAGTCACTAAAAGTGTGTATTTTATTGGGTACATGACAATAGGGGCAAATAATGCGCATGATATAACATGTATACAGGTACATGGAGACCTAGACACACTACATACTTGTATATTATATAGTATGTGTAAGCATTTTTAATATAAATATGTGTGTATATAGAATCTAAATCATGCTTCGAGATGCTAAAATTTAGATGAATTTTAGACTAATTTGGGTAAACAAAAAATGTAATTTTCCTGGGAAAACCCTGATATTCTACTCCCCTAAGTGACAGATTCTTACGCCATTAGAGATACTCCAAGGTTTGAGCCTCAAAATTCGTGCATGTCAGTTAGTAAAGTGTTTGTTTATAATTACCATTGTACTCAGATATACAGCCTTGTACCAATATATTCAAGAGAGTACAACTTCTGCACAAACAGTTTCTTCTCATATGCTACATTTAATTTTAAGCCTGTAGAGTATCTTGCTAAAATACAGTTGGGAGATACCTCTGCCCAAATTAAGGGGCCATATGCTGAAGCCAATAGTATGGCTTTTATATAACAGTAAATCTGAGGTACAGAGATAGAAAGAAATATAAAAGTAGAGAGGGTGGAGGTGAGAGAAAGAAAAACAGAGGCCGGGGTAGAGACAGAGAGAGATCAAGATAGTTGGCTGTTCTTCACCCTGGGCTTCCTGGTGGCAGTGGTCCTAAGGTTGTTCAGAACTTTTCACTATTTATACATTTTTGAAAATAAAGTAATTAATGGACAAAAATTTATTATGTTATTCTATTGGCTGAATTATTCCCTCACTTCTATTGCTAATTAATTCCCATGCTCAATGTTTTCTCTTCTTGTGGGTTTCTGAGTCAGTGGGTCTGTGCTCAGTAGTTGCAATCTACTCTTGGTGAATTACCTTTTTCCCAGCCTGAGCTCATTTCAGCACTCAGTTACTGAGTTGGCTTTCCTTGTGGCCCATAAATGCTGCATCCTTTATTGTCCATTGTCAGTGATACAATCTTCACTCCCAGATTTGTTAACCTTCCCCTAGGTCTGAGATAACAATAGTACCATCTCATTTCAAGTTCCCCTCATGGTGACTGAACTGACAGCCCACGTTCCAGGCATCCATGAAGGCATATTCAGGTGGGCAGACTTCAGTGGCTGCAGATGCCATCTGTCCCATAACTTGCTGTAATCTTTGTTTGACTGGTGATATGCATGTGAGCAGTTGCTGCTTTGCACATTTTGTCACAGTGGGAATTTTTGCCAGGATGCATTACCCAGGATGTGCTAGCCAGACCTTGCCTCAACCATTCCTGGAGTTAGTGCCATCAAGTCACTCTATTCTATGCTTGTCTCACGGCATCGTCCTCTTGTGGTAACAGTGTTTGAGACAGGCAACATATCCCTGGAATAATTTTAGCAAAGTTCAAATTTTTGCCCTCATTGTCTGCAATTACAGTTCACATTTAATGATTCTATTAAAAAGCATTGCTTTATTCCTTCCGATTCATTGCTTTATTCTCTCCAAATTTCAATTTTCTGCCTGTTTGCCTCTGACTTCAGGTGTTTTGTATTAACTATTTGTATTTATTTAACTTGGCATGGCTTTTTTATCTGCAATTCATATACACTTAATTACTGCAATTAGGTAGTTGAACTTATGAACTTGAATGTATCACATGGGTAGTAAGTAACAGATTTTCTGGCTTGAATGTTTTTCCCTTTGAGTATTTTCTTCTAGGCTACATATTTATTGCCTGAGTAGTTGTCATATTCATTGTTATTTTCTTGAGAGTCTTCTGGCACTACTGCCACAGGTTTGGTCCCATGCAGGTCTGACTTATGGTGCCTGTTCACTAAGAACTCTTCGTTTCAGACAGAGCCCAGTAGTATAGAAGTTGTTTTTACACTCAGACCATACAAGCAGTTATTCTCTCATTGCTACTCGTCTCTGGCTCAATGTCTCTTGTATCACAGGTTACAGAAGTAAAGAAGTTTCCAAAAGTAGAACATGAAAGTTCAGTCTTCAAAATACTCTTATTTAGGGTACTGCCTTAGGAGGGGAAAGAAGAGACTGAGACTCCTCCAGGGAAAGCTGATATACCAAATGTGGAAACTTAGAATCTTTGTGAGTTATTTCAGATGCTTACTCATTCTCTAGAGCATTAATAGTAGAGAATAGACTAGACTGGACTAGACTAAGCTAGAATGGAAATAGAACAGATTGGTTTGAAAGGAACCTTAAGATCATTTGATTTAACATCCCTGCCATGGGCAGGGTCACCTACTGCCAGAATAAGTTATTCAAAGCCCCATCCAGCCTGGCCTTGATCACTGCCAGGGATGGGGCATCCACAGCTTCTCTGGGCAATCTGTTCCAGTGCTTCACCACTCTCATAGTTAATCTGGGATAAACCCATCCTTTCTGTTGGGTGTGGAATCTCCTTCCTCAGCTGGAAGATTTGCAGCATTCTCCAGAGGAAGCTACCTGATCTCTCCCTGGCCTAAAGATGATAGTCTAAATACCAAACCTCTGCAGTCTAAATCATCACCTAGTGACAGATTCCTCATGAATGTGTATAGTTAGATAAATGGATCTCACCTTTGGCTCATAGAATATACAATAGACTGTCATTTAATGAGGCACTTAACTGTAGTAGTCATCTAGTTAAATTAATATATTGTTGTAAAGAAATTATTGCCTTTAGGAAAAATGTATGGTGTTGAATATAATACATAGAAGTCTTTAGTAAAATTTTTATTTTACTGTTGCAAATATTCAATCTGTATCTTCTCTTACTTTTTTTTCATGTTGTATTTCTGGATTAAAATATGTGGCATTTTTAGTTCTTCTCTATACTAGTGTAGTAGTTTAGAGAATACTGCTTTTATTGTTAATATATAATTATGGAATGTTTATCAACACTCTTTGAATTAGCAAAGGCTTAGCAATTACAAGGTTCAAATCTTTATTTAGGGATGTATAGGTGCTTTCTTTTTTATTAGATTTTTCAATGATTTTAACATCAATAAAATCTCAAGTGCACCAAGATTTACACTAAGTTGCTGTGGCCTTCATTTCAGGTCCTGATTTGAAATTAGAGAAAAAAACAACAAGGGCTGAGTTAGTCATTTTAGAACCTGTGGACAAAACGAAAAGGGAAGGGATGTCCTAAGGTCAGCCACTCCTGGTGTTTGAAGTCTGTGGAAAATCCTGTTACAGCTTTAAAACTCATGAGCACAAAGAGTATATTCTATACATTATTCATCCTCTGAAACAGAGCTGAACAGAAGGGTCCTCTGGAAGAGCTCCTCACATGAGAATGTGTAAGTTGTATTTGCACAGCACAGCATAGTACAATGCCAGGCAGAGGCTGCATCCCAGCTAGTTCTGAAACTGGAGGCACCTTTGTGCTGTGCCTGTGCCTTCCAGGGGTTACCTTAGCGTGCCTATATTGCTTCCAAGGTCTAATGTAGCATAAATCTGCATTCAGAGTATGGCACTGCACTGTGCAGTCACATTACATCATTTAGAGCTAGCTGAGGTGTTCATAACACTGTGGTATTACTTCTTGTAAGCTTGTCTTTAAAAGCCCTGGAAGCTTGGACTGTAGTCAATTCATCTGAGATACTTGACACCTCTATTGGCTACAATGACAATGTTATGCCATAGTGTGATAGTATTGCTGAATGCAATTTCTTCCTAGAAAGTAGAAATGTCAATTCTGTGGATGGGCATTGCTCTTGGTTCCCTAATATGCCACATTAAGAAAAATCTTTAAAATCAAGGAATATTAGTGCAAGTTTGGTTTCCAGACTGTGCAATAAGAATTTGAAAAGAAAAACCCATCTAACAGACTCGCTATGAATACAATCAAGCAGATTTTTAATTATGCTACAATAATTTCTCAAGAATGTGCAGATTTTTTTCTTTTTCATGTGCCTGTAAGATCACCATTCCATCAACATGTTTTATATTATATTTAATAGACCTTATTAGACTCCATTATCTGTCTGTTCTGACAGATAAAATGCCAACTTTGCATGAGTGTTTTGGTTTGTATCTTCTAATCACAGTTTTCTGGATGGTGTCCTTGCTACAATCTCTGTACCTGAGATAGTCAATATTTTCTTGAGTTGCAACAGTAAAATTTCCCTATTCAGTTTCAGTACTTTGTTTCTCATTTCTTCGAGAGTTAACTATAGGGTTATGATTTATTTTTATCTTGACAGAGTATTGTTCTCGTTCCACTAGTGTTGGAAACATAGTTCATAGCTTTCTGCTCCAGAGACTGGAATTTCTACACATGAGATGAAAATTTGATACTAATGATCATGTAATAGATTTTTGCATGCATAATTTCAGCCAATAAATAGTTCAGCAGCTACTGAAATATTTTTAAAGTCTCCCATTGTTTCTTGGAACGCCGTCCAGTATCACTTTTAGATTAATATTTTTCAGGAACCTGAATCTCTTTCAATATATTTAATATCAAAAACTGCTGTCAGTTGAGACTATGTGAAGCATTTGCACAGAGTTGGCAGACAAATATGAAGGTAGAGGATGTGTACAGGCCTCTGGAGTGACAACAACAGGCTGAGCATCATGCTCCCTGATTATAAAGGTGGCATACATTAAAGCACCTGAAGCAATCAATCCCTGGCTACTGTTTTACCATGCACTTAAAATATTTGAATAACTGTAGCTTCAAAAAAATATTTAAGAGTTTAAATCCTTTATAATTTCATACATTGAAAAGCATTACCATGAAATAAATTTTATGGGCAGTTTAAATTAAATACTTTTTTTAATCCTATGGGTTTCATTCAAACATGCAGGGCAATGTCTAGCAGGGTCTTGTATATGCATTAGCCACCTCATGGAAAAACATGCACAGATTATTTCTGCAGTAAAAAATTTACACATCTGAAAAAAATATTTCCACACCTTTGAAAATGAAAGATAAAAAATATGTATCAAACAGTAACCATTTAAGCCTGTACAACTCCACTTGTACAGGGAGTACTGAGAACAAAGTCTTTCTTGTAAATATTAGTTGGAAGGTGATGAGATGCGTTATGGATTAAATAATTATCATTAACTTCTTCCAGCAATTATAAGAAGTCCTCAGAACAACAATACAAAATTCTTTACTACAATAAATTCAGTATTTGATCTTGATGTTCCAATTCTGCACTGAATTAAATTTATTGTTTACTTGGCACTTCTGAAATGAACCATTTATACCTGCAACAATGGTCTGTAATTAAACTATTCCATGATCTCTACTATTTGCCTTACAGAAAGGTTCATAAGAGTAATTAACACTGTTCACAACGGCAAAAAGTTATTAGTCAACACTAAAATAAACACATGGAAACAATTGTAAATTAATAGGTTTATAAATTAATAGGTTTGTAACATGAGAACCAGTAAAATTTAGCAGCTGTTTGAGAGTTTACTGGAAAAGCACTGCAATATTTTTACATTCCTCATAGCAAAGGTAGACTTAATTAGCAAAGGTGATCCTAACAGCAAATTCAGACCTAATAGACAAGGATATTGTCTTAGGTAGCTAGAGGAACACTTCTGGCTTAAAGTTCAAACACAAAGCTCAATATCTGGTTTGATAGCATTATCTCAGCTGCTTTATTTGTTAATATAAATGATAATTCTGAATTGTTTATATACCTCTCAGTAGTTATCTGGGATTTATAATATTTTTCTACCAGCCTGTAGATACAACTGTAGGTAAAATGAATATATCAGAGCCCCCAAATTCTTACTTGACACGTCTAATTCTAAAATTTAATTTTTCTAGTGTTTTGTGTAAGGTCATAGTATTTTAAATCTAAATGGTTTGGGTGGGGTTTTTTTCTGAGTTCTTTGCTCAGGTTTTCTTAGAGATTTTGTACAATGAGGGCAGAAGGTAAGCACTCTCTACTCACTGTGGTTAAGTGCCCCTCCTGTGCTTTAATGGTACCCTGAGTTCATTGCTCCTGACATGAACATGAGCCATTGTTTCATTAATGGACTTATTGGGGAAAGGCCAAGGTCAGCATCATGGGGCTGGATTTGCACTGGGGCTCTAGAGCCCCCTTCCCTTCTAGACAGGGGAAGCTCAAAGCCAGTTCTGTGCTCAAAGCCAGTTCTGATGGGGTGCAGCTGCCTAATCTTTCAACTAATCACTGGGGGAGGACTTTGGGTGGCAGAAGGACCTCACAGAGGCTTTGCTGGAGGCCTCTACCCTAAGGCACGGAAGCTGCACCTCTGCTCAGACCCACAGTCATGGCCTTTGCCTGAGCTATGCCACAGGTATGGCCATGCAAACCTGCTGACTCGACTTCATGTATCCACTTCAGACTGCACACCTGCAGACATTCCGTGACTGCAGGACTCCTCTGACCATGGGGACAATCAGTGGTCCTGCTTCGCTTTTTGCTCACATGCTGCTGGGCACTTTCCTCCCCAGCAGTCACCCACTGCTCTGCCCATCTCTTTTTGGATTTGGCACCAATGCAGGGGGCAGAGGCAATAACATTCAGAGGAGCCACTACTTCTGCTCTCACCACTCCTCTCCTGGATGGGGAAGTTTTCCTTGCAAAGGAGAAGAAGGGCAAGGGCTTAAATGCAGCTCCTGAACAACAAAAAGAGGAGTGCTCAGTGGACCAAATCACTTTTCCAAAATTGCATGCCACCTTTTTTGTCCCTAATGATTTACCAGAACTGCTACTTTTTCTTTTCACCCTTTATTGAAGGTCTGTGCTTTTTTTTCTCAGCTCAGAAAAAAAACCAATCTGTTACTGTTGTTGGTATGATGTTGTCATGTGCTGGCATTCAAAAATAATTCTGAATCACAAGGTAAAAGCAGCTTTGTAAGTTCTGCTTTTGCCTTCAGTCTTCTTGATTTGTGTATCAAAGCTTTTCTATCCAGTAATGTTTTAATTTCATGTTTTCTTGCCTTTTTTTTGTTAGAAGCTCACATTCTTAGGTAATAATACAGAAATGAGAACATAAGAAATGAAAATAATTGACTTTATGAAATCTGGTAAGTCTGAGTAATGGTTTCATAGAGTTTGTTGGTGTAGCAAGTTTGGAAAAATCCTTTACCCAGAATTATTCAATGCCTCCCCATCTCCTCTATGTCATATTGCTAACATTAATTTTATTCTCTATGAAAAAAAAAATTGTCAAAGTATTAGCTTTCTAATGTGCTGGCATTCAGCTCACACAAAGGTTGATACTGTAAATGATTCCACGTTTCTCTGAAATTGTTTGAGGCCAAATCAGCTGAGTAGACAACATTTGTGTAGACCAGCTGATGATGTTGGTACAAGGGAACCTATTTTTGCTTTCAACCTCATCTCACATGTGAGTTAGCAGCAGCTCTGCCAGTCAAGGCAATTGTCTTGGAAAAAGGTGTAAAATTGGCAGTTCGTACAACAAAAGTTGTATTTTAAATGTCTGCCTGTAAGCAAGAGAAAATACACACAGAAATTAGATGTTAAATAGGTTCCATTACATTTTTTTAAGCATGCAATGTATCAGTTTTATCTCCCTGGAGCAGTATAAAAAGAAAACATTAAATGGTTTCGAAACTTGGACAAAAATTCTAGATATAATTACTCACCTTTGTGAACACCACTATTATCCATTATGAGCATGGTATCCTGAAAAAAGCATTCAGTCTCTTTTTGTTGGTTTGGTTTGGGTTTTTTAACATTAAAGGCATACATTTAACATATAGGTTCATGTTGCTCTAATTGTGCTATTATGAACAAATAAATAGGTAAACACTTAATCACGAAGAACTAGGAATATTAATAGCATGTCTCCCACAACATCTAAAAACTTCTTCCTCCCTCATATTTTATTTTTAGCAGTAACTTTACTCCAGTGTCTTGGGGTGCTTTGAGAGATCTGGGTCTGAACGTTCACAGGGGCACACAGGGGACAAAAGCACACGTAGTAGGGACAGGACTGAGAACAGAGGAACATCCCATTATGATTCACTGGTGCACTCATTTCTGCAATGCCCTTGTGACCTATGGGTGTTTCTCTGTTGTATAATCAAAAGTAGCTGAATATCAAAGTTATTTATAAAATGCTAACTTTTATTTTAATTTATAGAATTTTACCTCTTTTTCCTATTCTGTATTTTAAACTTTATTTGGTTTTGTCTAGAAATTACCTAAAAGCAAGATAATACTAACATGGAAGTACAATTGGGAAATGATGGGAATATTTCTTTCATTTGATTAATACTTGAACTCCTTTTTTCCTCAACAGAAGTACAGCCAATGATTAGGCTGTAATGAGTGCAATCTGATTGAAATATGAATGAGAATTTTTTTGTCAGTGTAACTTATGAAAATATAAACTATGTGACCAATAGTCTTAATTTTCATTGATCTCTTTATTTTTATTACAAGAGAGGTTGCTCTGTTACAATAAAAAAGTTTAGGGATAATTTGGACTCTTCTTTTACCTGGATATCTTTAATGATTTACTTCCTTGAAAAACAGTGGATGACAGTAGATACAATTGAAAAATCTTTAATCTCTGTAAACTGCATGTTGAGTTTGGAATGTATCCAGGAAGTATCTTACTTAAATATACTGGCCAAGAGAAAAATCTTTGAAAATTACTCTTAGTGAGGTTTGAATACAATAAAATAGGAAGCAGCTGTCCCTTTTCTACAAGTTACCAGAGAAGGTGCATCTTTCCAAAATCTTCATGTCTAAATTCAGTTTTAAGTTTTATATGTTGATACCTGCCTGCTTTACCCTAATTGTGCTGCTTCCATAAAAAATGGATGGGTAAATAGTTAACATTAGTAACAACCCAAGATCAAAACATGTACAACAGATGCAGTAATGCTCATTGTTACAAATAATCGTCATTGGGATGATAGTATTGAGATTTCTCTAATTTCTGCACATGCTACATGAGTCCATTGAATTGGCCTGCATTTGAATAGGGCATTTGTGGGGATTTTGGGATTAGGTTTTTTGATTTGTTTTCTCAGTTGTTTTGTTTGTTGGCTTTTTTTTGGGGATTTTTTTTTTAATTTTAAATTTTTTTTTTCCACTAATTTCTCTCCTAACTCTGTAAGTCAATATAAGTTATCTGCTTCCAAACATTTCACATATTTATCTTATAGATAACTAATTTTCAGAGTCCCATGAAAAAAAAAATGATTGTTTCTGAATTTAGACATTGCATCTCTGGCTTTGACTTTGTGCATGGATGCTCACAATTCTCTGTGCTGTTCCACACATGTTTTATGCTGTCTTCCTGAGAGCAAATGCAGGGGGCCAGTATATGGGCTTTGGCCAAGTACAGTGCAAGTGCAGTTGGACTGTTTCTGGTGTATGAGGTAGGTCTTTCAATCTGGGTTAAGTTTTTTCCTTTTTCCTTTTTTTTTTTTTTTGATCCGTGGATATTTATAAAACTAAAGTGGCCTTGAGGTTTTGTTCCTACTCCATTTGCAGCAGTCTCACTTCAATTTACAGCAGAAAATTTATACCTTCACGTGCTACTTTTCCTTCCTAGCTAGTGTTTTCTTGCTTCCTCCTTCCAAGTGTACTCCTGACAGCCTTACAGTCAATTTTTCAGTGAGGAAAGGCCATAATGCCTTTCCACAAAATTTTTGCAGTACTCTGATGATGTTTTGGAATATGAAGGAGTCCCAGAATTTCTGTGAATTTATACACATTGTTCCTCCATTAGCATCACTAATTCTATAAATTCACTGAAATCTGGTCACTTCAAACCAAAACCCTTTGGTAACATTTACAGAACTCCTTTTTTATTCATACAATTAATTTAAATTGACTTTTTAAAGGTTATTCTCTATTAAATTCTTACAAGGATATCCAGATCATTATAAACTTAGCACTGTCGATTTTTAATGACTTAGCAATGAAATCTGCCAGCTGTCAGAAATCTGAATAACCAAGGCTATTCAATATTAATACCATTATCAGTTGCATTTGTTCTCCAACACTGTATTTAGGACATTAAATACTTCTGTAATCATACTGTTCCCAATTCCCCATCTGTTGAATGATGATAGGTCTTTATACAACACGTAAAGCAAATTAATATTGAAGTCTTCTATGGTGATTAAAAAATTGCTGTTTCTTGAAACATCAGCTATACAGTTTCACAAACATGTCTTTAGAAAGATAAGAGTGAGAAAACAGCCTAAAACCTTTGAGAAGATTGTAAACAAATCAGACACTACTGTAGAAAATGTAAATCAGGAAATGCTGGTGAAAAAAGCTAGAAGAGGCAGTTTAAAAATAAAGAAACTTAGGATTGTCCAAAAGCCCAATAATAGAGAAGTACGAATCAAATTCTTGTAACAGCAAGTCGGATACTTCATTTTAAGTATGTTAGAAAGAAAATGAAAGACAGTACACATTCCTTAATTAGTTAAGAGAAACTGAGGATCTTCAGGAAGTACTTCAAGGATTATCTGATTTTACATTTTATTCCCTTAAAGTTTCTTTTGTAGTGTTTTCTTTAACATAATGGTATTTTTTATTTTCAATCCCTGTTAGGCACAGTGCAATTTTTTTGAGATCTCACAACACCATATGGGTAAAAGAAGAATGGTGGCTGGGTAAGTGGCCCCCTAAATTTATAAAGCCTCCTGATGTTTTCATTTTTGTACTGGAGTTTTCTCACAGTTTCATGTAAATAGTAAAATGTTATTGCAACCGTCTCTGATGATTACATTCTTTCTCCTGGGAGGAGGAAGAATTGACAGACTGTTGGATTGACCACTGTGATTGGAGAGGTGGAGACTTCATCCTCCAATCTCTGGTCATGGTTAAAATTCTATATATATTGAGGTCAAAAAATAAATCTCTCTCTTTTCTGTGTTTGGAAAATCAAGGTGTGTCATGTTGTCTTTTTGTGTACTAGTGAGACAGGTAAGCAGTGAACTCACTCTTCAGTGGAGGACTGACTCTCAAGAGTTTCTGCCCAATTCATTTCTTTGTGTGCTCTCAGGCTTATTTGAGACAGAAGGGTTCTAGAGACCTGGCATGTCTGCATCAAGTTAAAAAGGATCATTTTGGGGTGGGAGTTCCCAAATGTCTTAGGTGTAGAGGACTTTTAAATGCTGCTTTGACAGACAAAAATAGTCTCAAAATGACTGTGCTGTACCCAGTTCAATGGACAAAAGCAGACGCACAAACTGTAAAATCTTCTCCAGTATTTTTTATTCTTTTGTCCTCAAAAGATTGTCCACTATTCTCATATTCTATGTGCTGATGCTTCTAAGGCAAGTAGGATTCTTGCAAGAGAGTTTCTGATAAAAGGAAATGTTTAACAGAATTCCATCAATTGGAATGTGTGATAAAGGAACATCCATATTTTCAAGAGCTAACTAAATCTTTTGAGATCAAAATTCCTGAAACAAGCTAATTTGTCTTCAAAATATGCATAAAACATAAGCCTGTACTATTTTCAGGACTCAACCTCTGTGTCAGACATAGATTTCCTAACCTGCTGTGATAAAGCAATTACCTCAGGCTTTGAAGTCAGCTATGAGAAAATTTTTAAGGATTCCATAGTCTGGTGGAGACATCTGGCTGGAAAACAGAAATTAGTGCAAATTTATTGCACTAACCTAAGAAATATTTGAACCAACAGCCTCAACAAAACAACTGACACTTTTGAAAGCTGAAAATACATTATAGAAAATAGAATGTGTATAAATACAGTGGATGTTTGTAAATGAAGCTATATAAATATAAATGAAGTTATTTACTTCTTTTGAATTGTCTAAACCACCTTCCGTTAGGCAAAAAAACCACTGAAAATAACTCTTCAGTAAAATGTAAATGTTATTTTTTCAATTTGTCTTTTACCTGTTGTATTGGGTCTGACAGATGGAGTTAATTTTCCCCATAGCAGCCCACATCCTGCTGTACTTTGGAGTGGTAGCTGGAAAGGTGTTTGTAACACACACCACTGTTTTGGCTTTGGCTGAGCACTGCTTGCCGAAGATACAGCATCAAGGCTCTATCTTCAACCTTGCTCTGTCTCTGGGAGGCTGGGAGTGGGAAAGATCTTAGGAGGGCATACAGACAGGATATCTGATCCCAACTGGCCAAAGAGTTATTCTATACCATATGGTGTCTGTTCAGCAATGAAAACTAGGAGAAGAGAAACGGGGAGGCAGGGGAGGTGGCATTTGCTATTATGACAACTGACTTCCAGGAAAAATGTTCTGTGCACTGAAGCCCTGCTTCCAGGCAAGTGACTGGACATCACCAGCTGTTAGGAAGTAGAGAATAAAAGTTTTCAAGTTTTTTTTTTCTTCCACACATAGCCTTTGTTTTTCCTTTCTTAATCTGCCTTCATCTTGAACCATGAGGCTTTTCCCATGTTATTTTCTTCTCTGCCCTGTCCTGATGGATCACCTGTTAGTGGTCCAACCAAAATCAACACACCACAGTCCTTTTTGAATCACAAACAGGGACATGAGGAATTTGAGATAAGGCAGAGGCAAAGGGTGGAATGTATTTGGGTTTTGTGGCAGGGTATAGGTGATAGAGCCACTTTGGTGAGCACCTGGCATCCAGACACCTGAAATCATTCTGCCTTTCTAATTATTAAAAGCAGACCAAATATATTCATAACAGCATGAAAATCCTCCTGAGTCAATGATTTTCAGATACAATAGGTGGGACACCTAAATCTGGATGAACTCTCTGTGCATCGCTTATGAAGTTAAGCCTTCATATAAAGTTTAAAATAAATAAACCCCCATTTTCAGGGGGTTAAAACTTAGTGAGACAGATTTCACCTTTAGTGATTAATTTGACATTTGTAAATTTTTCCAATTTTTCTTTTACATTTCTATTAAAATTTTGCCATAGTGCTTCAAGCAATGTATCATGATTCTTTCAAAGAAAATCAAGAGTCAGATGATGCCATATGTAGAAGGCAATTTTCATAATCTGTACCCCTTTATTTACTAAAAATATATTACAAAGTAAGCAAAGGCACCAAAAAAACCCCAAAATACCAAACGCCACATAAACCCAAAACAAAACAGAAAATAAAAGCCCACAACTATTTTCTTCATCTGCAAATACACTAATATGGAAAACGGAAAGGTTTTCCTGTCTTCACTTACAGAGAAATCAACCAGTTCAGCTGAGCAAATGTATGAGAAAGATGGTAGATTTAAAGATTTTCTCTTTACCTTTAGATTTTAAACCTTCTTCAATCCTTGGCTTAATCCTGAAATTATACCCTTTTAACATTCATGTTCCATATATTTTATCTTGACCCATTTTTTCCCACCATGAATGACTCATAAAATATATGTTACTATTTTTTCTTTTAAAATATCCTTTCTATTCCATTTCTTTTCTAAAGGTTCTAATGATACCCAGTGATTGTGACAGTATTCTAGAGCCTTCAAAGAGGTTATTTTCTTTGGGTAGTTACCTCTTCAGAAGCAGAATAGCCTAATCTTTACTTTTTAATTTAATGATTAACTAAATAAGAGAGAAGTTGTTTTAAAGGTTGGTTCAAAGTCTTGGAGTAGGTTCTATTTCCAGCAAAAAAATGTTCCAATGAACAATAAACTATCAAATCACACAGTTTTCATAGTTTTGATGGAAAACATTTTTTCTTAAGGTAAAAAATCTAGTAATTTAATTAAACAATAATATTCATAAGGTGTTTGTTTAAAATGAATATTTGATGTGATATGCCAGTTAACTGGTATGTTATGTGTGCTTCTTTCATTCATATAAAAACTGTTCAATGAACTTCTCTAGTGGAACTTTAGATCATCTATTTTTTCCTTTAATCTCCATTTACACAGTCTCTGCTGGCAGAGAGAGGAGTTGATATGCAATTAGCTGTTCACTTAGAGCACCTTTGAACTCATCACCTTGCTGTGTTAAGAAAAACAACATGATAATAAAAAATTTTCATTTTTTTCATGCTGTGCATAACTGGTAGTTACAAGAGAGGTGCACAGGCTAACAACTCTGAAAGAATCCTTATTTTCTGAAGTGACTCTGTTGACCTTGGAACATGGTGAGCTATTTCTAAAAAGAATTATGGACATGCTAATACTTCCAAAAAAACTGTGCCTTATTTTGAAGTGACTATTATGTTTCCTTGAAATTAAAACTTTTAGCTTTAAGGAATTGATGTCTGGTTTGAAGAAAAACCATAGGTTTTGACTCTGCAGTAATTTTTAACAAGAAATTGAATCTAAGTACTCTGGTTTTAGACTTGGCCAAAAAAACCAAAAAACAACAAAACAAAATAAACAGAAAAACCAAAACAAAACAAACAAAAAAATATAAGATAAACAACATGGACAGAGAGAAGAACCCAAGATGGTTTAGTAATACCAGCTTGCTTACAGGGTTAGCTGATCCTACTGTATGAAAACCCTTTTGCCAATACAACTGAGAAGAGAGTGGGCTGAGATAGTTGATAATTTTCCAGTGTACACTGATTCTTTTCCTCTCTAAAATGATTTTTTTTTTCTTGATTGTCCTAAATTTGAATTATTCTCTCCGGTAAAAAGTTGACACTTATTTGTACCAAAAGAATGAATATGTACAGCGATGATACAAACAACTTTTATTGTCTGAACTGGAGGTAGTATCTCACAGAATAATGAGGTGAAGAGAGAAAAGCTTGAAGTGTACATAAAGATTGGAATCAGGGAAAGGCTTTTTTGACAAGTCTCTTACATATTTTACTGTGTGTTCTCTTTTGTTAAAAGGCAAGACTTCAGGGAATTTCTTAATAGTGCTAACAAAGTCCAGTCCCTTGTATAATTGATTGAGAGAAAGACAGGATCCTGCTTTGAATCATCCTCTGGAAGAAACCAACTTTTAGACTAAATTAGCAGCTGAGAAGCTTTTGTTTCTCTTCATTGCCTATTAAAGAGGAAATGAAGATCAGTGTCTCTGAGCACAAATTAATCCTTAAGAAGACCTTTCACTTAATTGAATCATGCCTCTGGATGATGGTACATTGTGGGATGGTTCTTCAGTGGTTCCTTGATGCAGGCAGCCCTGTGTGACAGCTAGTTCTAGGGATAGAGCTGCAAAGGGAGGGGGTAAAGGGAAAAGGCAGCAGGCTATATCATGGACTGAAAGCAAAGGATAAACCCAGGGTATTTCAAAAATTATGAGAACAGAGTGCTTTGGAACACAGAACTCATTCAGAAGCACAGGAATTTTCTTGCTTCAGATTGTCAAGCCTTTCTGCAATTTTATTCTAGTCGTGTAGATAGAAACAGGACTGTGAACATATTTTTTCTAAATAACAAGTATTGTACTTTAAAAATACACAGTTTCCATTTCCAGATGATCCAATCAAGTGTAAATTAATTGCATATACTTATGGCAAATATTTTCAAGATAGCTGATAGTCTAAAATTTGTGTTCAACATGATTTTATGAACTTGGAGCTGCACTGAATGTTTTCCTTCATGACTGGAAAGATGAAAAGCTCTGCTTTGGATGTTGTTTTCTTCTGAGACAGTTGGAGTAAGATGCATTTCTAGTCAGTGATACAGGTGTTTGGGACTGCACTGAATATGCAGTATTCCATTGCATATAGAGAGGTGAAGGCTGTTTTCAGATGGAAGTGATTTTTCTCCAGTGGCATTCAATTCTGCATTTATATGAAAATACAGGGATGAATGTATGATGTGTGTAAGCAGTCTTCATAATCCATGTCTCTGATACAGAAACAAAGCTTTTTATATGTATTTTTCCCTACTAGTACATCGTGTCAAGACACTCACTAATTACTTTCAGAAAATAAGCATTTCACTAACAGCAAGGTCACTTGCATAGAATTTTTCACATTTAAATCTATGCTCCTGCAGGCAAGCTATAATGCACGTCAAATTCACCAGGTCACTGTATCCATGATTCACCAACCAAAATACCTGTCCTGTGGAACTGTGTCATTACCGGGAAAACTTGGGAAGTTTTACTTGCCAGACAGACACCCTAACCAGACAGGTTATAATCATCTGTCCCCCCACATCAGGCTATGGCTTCCAGCCACCTGCTGTGGGAAGCAGAAGCAAAATGTCAAGCCTGCAGCAGTCAAAGACCTAGCTTTAAGCTCTTGGTTCTGCATCAGCTACGACTCCCTGCTGCCCAGAAGTGAGCTTCTCTTTCCCACTGGAAACAGGATTACATTTTGACATCCTGAACTGCTCCTATTGCACATTTTGGCTCAGCTCTATTAGCAAGGTCATTTTGTGCCTATAGTATACACTCACAATATAAATTATATTCTATGTAGAATATTTAAACTCTTGATTGCCCAGGAAATAATATACATTACAAAATTATGATCCTTTTGATATCTTCTAATAAAAAACCAAGTAAATCACACTTCAGTCTTAAGATGTGTAAAGGATATAATTAATAGTGCTAAAAGTTAATTACAATTATTTCATTGGTGTAGGACTTCTTATATTATGCAGCTTTTTATGTTCCTCAATTTGTATATAATAGGATGCTTGCACCTTTACCAGTAGGAGAATGTTGTATTAAGCAACAAAACCATGTTTTTAAAATTAATTATTTTGTCAGGAATACTAACAAATCTCATTCTGTTCTAACATGTTTTTGTAAATGATGTGTGTGCATGTGTTATTTAGCCCAACAATAGACATATTCTTATAAAGAATCTCAAGTGAAGATTTCAGTTATTAGTAGTGCTTACATTTTATGACAGTGTAGTTGATCTGCTAATCTGAGTGTGTAACGATGGATAATACTGGGAAGCCTTGCACATCAGAAAACAGTCTTTCTCTAAAGAGATAATGTTCACGAGTAACTAAGGTCATTTAATTGAAATGTAGCACAATGATATTTACTCTGTTTATTAATGAACATTGATTTGTTTAGTGGCTTCAAACATCTAATGCCCAGTCAGTTTCTAAGTAATTAAACAGCATTTGAATAAAGAAAGAGATTTTTAGACTATGAAAAGAAAAAGAATGGGCTAAACTCTCTGCATATGTTTGTATGACTGGGAAAAGCAAAAAGAAAATAAAGTTAGGAACAATTATATGGAAAGGAGAAATATAATGTGATATATGATTCTTGGCTGTTTTATCAGCTATATCCCTATATCCCAAAACAGAAGCTGTGAAAATGAACATATTAAAAGTAACAGCCTGTCCCATTAGTAAATTCCTATGTTAACATTTATATTAGAGACAATCACTTTACTTCTAAATATTGAATTTTAACAAACTTTAAAAGGACTATATATCAAAGCTCTTTCTGGACTATCTTTGCTTTTCACTGCAGCCAAAGAATCTACCAGCAGAATAGAAAATAAATATAATAAAACCTGAGCACGTCTCAGTGGAGATGAGTAAAAGTTAATACAACAAATATTACATTGAACTAAGTACAAATTTAAGTAATTGCATCCTGGAAACACTTGAAAATATGCACGAGAAGCACTTCAGTCTCCACCGAACTACCTCCATATTTCCATCTCTTTGAACTACCCGTGACAATGGTGGGGACATTGTCCCAAATGTGGGCAGCACCAATTCACACACTAAGGAGAGGTATTTCTATTTTTCATTCTAGTTGGCACAAAGCTGGGTCATAACCAAAAAAAGGCTAACTCACCTGCCATCAAAACCTTACACTATTTACACTCTTTAACAGACAAACCCATCAGCATTTATTGGTTGCAGGACACATAACTGTTAATTAATTAATTAATGAGTACTCAAACCCCTATTTGCAAGCTCTATCTCTCACTTCTCATGCTAATTAGTCCTCATGTGCAGTTCTTCCTTCCATTTGAGTCTGGGGTCCATTTTGAGTTGGCAGTCAATAAGCTGGTCACTGCAAACTCGCCCTTTCAATCTTACCTTTCCCCCAGCTACTGATCAGTTCTGCTCCACATTGCACCACACACTCCTGGTGGCTCTCATCCAGATGGCCCGTTTATCTTGGGATTGTCTTCATTCTTCCTTGAAACAAAAAAATTACCAAGCATACAGTGCAATTGCTTTGTCATAACTGCTCATTTATAGATACTGATTAACAATTAAAAAAAAACCTGCGAAGTTTGATCCAAATCTTTAGGGGCTCATACCTTGGGGACCTCGATATCAGAAATGCTCCCTTTGGTACTGCTGCTGAGTATCAATTCTCATATAAATTCTCATGCAAAATAATCAGGACTGTTGCTCACCTGAAGATAAACACCTCGCAAGCAACCATTGCAATGCACATCAAATAAGGTTCTTATAAGGAAAGACAGCAAAATGGCATAGATCTCTCTGTTCTCATCTCTGTGCTGTGATTCAACTCATCCCATATAAGTGTCAAAACCAGATAAATTCTTCCTAAAAGTGTTCAGCTTGAACTTCCACATCCAAAATTATGACATATGTATCTCATCTTGTGTGAGTTTGAAACAAGATCTGTTTAGGCTGCTCCTCTTGCTGAGTATCTACCAACAAGGAAGCTTTTTTCAGCAGTGAAACATTATGTCCTCGTGGGTAGGATATGTCTCACTTAAGTTTAGACAACTACAATTGAAGTAGTTTGCAATGCTTATTTAAGAGTTAATAGAGATAAATAGGCATCTTGAATCAGAGTCATTGCCTATGAAGACAGTCTGGACAAATAATCAAATGTAGACATCCTAATTCACTTATTTGGATTTGAAATACATTCCTGATTGCAGACACAATGTTTGCAGTAACAAAAAAAGTCTCTCTTTTCTTTTTCTCTCTCCTCACAAATTCTTATTCCTCACTATATTATGAAGATACTTTGCAGTCTTATTAAGAGTGATTAAATACTAGTTTAAGTAGATAATCAATGTCTGCTAAGACAGATTACCTTATTTAAAGAGAAATTTAATTTTAGCCATCTCCAAAAACTGGGACATAGTATAGAATAAAAACCCAGGGCTGTCATCAAGGTCATAGTCAGAATGAAATGCATCAGATCGAGCATAAGCAGAAATAACTACACACAAACAGCCCAAGTAAAAGTAAAAAGCACAGACATAGAGGTAATTTATGTCTCAACACAGGCAGAGCAGAACTATGCTTTATGAATCTCTTGCTTAACTTTAAGTGACCTCTTCACTCGACAATTAAATTATCCAGAAAGGAAGAGCGTTTAATTCATTTTTTTGCTATGCTAATGACAAGGCTTGTACTGAGACATAATCAGTTTCTTCAGTTGACAGCTTAAATTCCAAGTATTTTCTTTCTCTCTGACTAATGGAAGTTACATTTTTCTTTTTTTTTTTTTTTATGTCTTCAGACATCATCTGATACTTTTTTAAATTATGCTGAATATATATGACATTTCACTCCCTCTGACATACAGGTGGGTCCCAAAGAAAACTTTTTAATTAACCCTATTTTGTGCTTGAAAAGCAAACACCAAATGATGGGTAAGAATTGGTGTACCATGAAACTGGAAAAAACCTGACATTTATTTTTTCATAATCCTTTTGCGCATTAATAATACCTAAGGGCTGGCTGTGGAGGCTAACATGAAAGTAATAGCTGCCCAGACAGTATTCTCCTTGATTCTAATGGTCCAAAGGAAAGGATTGGATCACAGAGGACGCACCAGAAATTCACCTCTCAGCTGATCAGCTGGAGGTCATTGGCAGGTCCTTGCTTGTTAGCCTGTCTGAGCCCCCCTCAAGGAATGAGAACTTCTGCAGAGAGAAGGTACAAAATCATAGAATCATAGATTCATACAATCATAGAATCATTTACATTGAAAAAGACTGCTAAGATGAAGTCCAACTGTTAACACAACATTGCCAAGTTTACCCTGAAGCCACGTCTCTAAGTGCCACATCTCCATTACTTATAAATAACTCCAGGGATGGTGACTTCCCTGGACAGCCTGTTCCAATGCTTGACAAACCTTTCAGAGAGGAAGTTTTTCCTAATATACAATCTAAATCTCTCCTGGTGCAACCTGGGGCTGTTTCCTCTCATTCTATCACTTGAGGCTTGGGAGAAGAGACCGACACCCATATCACTATAACTTCCTTTCAGGTTGTTGTAAAGTGATAAGGTCTCCCCTGAACCTCTTTTCTCCAGAAAGTTTTTGGAATTGATCATGACTCTGCATTCAGTATTTCACTTCCTCAAATTCAGATCTCTTGTATAACCCACAGCCTTGTAACTTTCACATCTTCAAATGAGTGTGGCAGCAAACAAAGAAACAAAAATCAGGAAAGGTATCTGTGTCTTTCCACCCATACAACACCTGAGATTCTCATGTCTTTAAAGCTTTCCAAAGAGACTGTTCAGTGGTAGTTGGAGAAGGAAACACATCTCACAGGACAGGATGACATCACTGCTAAACAACTGGCTACCTGCAAACTGATACTGCTTAAAATTTAGAAATAAGAAGGCTGTTTTTCTTCAGACAAGGGATGGCATACATGAACAAAAATTTTAGTTAACAGCTTCCCTCCATATTTTGGCATAGATCACCACAGCCTCTGACACTTTTAAATGAACTAAGGCAATGTTACAAAAATCCACCTTTTGTCTCTGATCTTTATATAATCAGTGTCATTCTAGAATATGGGTAGAAACTTTCAAAGGCTGACAGATGGAACAGATACAATTTGTTGTACCTGTCTGCTGCTTATTCCTGTAGGGAGATGTATCCTACCCATGCCTCCATATGCAGAACTACCACCTTTACACTCATTTCTGTCTAAGATAACTCTGATAACTGGCAGATCCATTTTATTTCCATCAGATATATAGATGGGACAGAAACTTTTCTTTTGTAGGCGTAATGCTTGGAATAATAATATGTGATTTGAATCATATCAGTTTCACAGAATAATATAGCTACATATGTGCTAGAGTATTGATATCTCCTTCTACTCCTTCTCCCTCACACCCAGTCTCTCCCTAATTTATGTCTTTTTTTTTCATATACTTTACTTATGTTGTTAAGATGCAGACTGTGTCTGATTTTATTAGGCAGAGGATGGGAGAGGAGAAAAAGGCTCTATTTCAACAACAAACACACACAGAATGATTTTTCATGAAGTTATCAAAAGGAAATATTTGAACAGATTTTGATATCATTTATGACTAAAAGCATGTTGAGCAATAGACAACTATGGTCTGTAGTCCAACAAGTGAATAAAATAGAGGCAGATGGCAACACATTAACGTGTTTGTTCCAAGGCGCCCAGTGCCAGCTGCACTCACCAGAGCTTCCCAGTATTAACTTCCTTCTTCATAGCCACGTGCCACCTAGCGACTCAACACTGAATCACAGCTTTAAAGCCATTAACACTGACTATGTCAGTGTGCCCCGAGGACAAGTGCTTGTTTCCGAATGCTTAAGGATGTAAAGCTGGCCATGCAGGCGGCTGAATGCAGAGCATGAAGCACAGCTTTACTCTGAGAGCAATTTCTCTCCCAGACCCCCAGGGACAAAGAAGCAAAACAAAAATATCCAGTGTACCTGAATGGTGTAAAGCTTTGTCTCCCAATACTTGTGCCTGTGGAGCACTAAAACAGAGATCAGGTCGTTCAGACATTAAAATAACAACAACAACAACAACAAAAATCAAGACAGCATGTCAGCTAAAATAACAAGGAATAAATTCAGTCAATGTCTAAAAATACTAAACATTCCCTTCTGACTTAGACTTCCTAAATATTTTACTTTCTTACTTATCTGCATATATTTGCAACTATTAAAAGCTATGTTTTTAGTCATGTGAGTTCTGGGTTGGTTGTTTTCTTTTTCTTTTTTTTTTTTTAATTTTTACATTCTCAGGGAACACAATAAGTGGTAAAGAGCACCTCTTCCTGATTGCAGTCTAAGGCCATGTTACAGATGTGTTTTGCTTTTTGAACACAGTCACATTTCTTACAAAGAATAGTGAGAGTATGTTTTTTGTTGGATAAAATTAGATAGGTGTAAATAGTTATTTTAACAGCTTTACCAGTAATAGCAGCCCTAGAAACTCACCTAATTATTTCATTGTAATAGCTTTAAAATCAAAACTCTTGTGCTTGAGGAGGTAGTTCTAAGAAAAGAGATGTGGTCATCTCTGGATTCTTCCTGCTTAGGAGACAAAAAACTGAAACAAAATAACATTATAGGGTGCTTGTGATGCTTATCAAAATACTGTGTCTGCTTTCTCTCAAGTGTATTTTGATTGAACACTGTCTGAGAGGTTCTTCATTACACAGACAGTCCAGACATTAGAGATTCAGTCTGACTTTATGTAATGCAGATCAGAAGGCATTTGATGGCAACTTAATATTTGAAATGCAATGAATAATTCACTATGTGGATCCAGAACACCATTTTCTAACTTGCCACGTTAATAAAATTAAACTGCAAAGAATTATCATCTCAAGACAAAACAGTATCCGGACCAAATCAAAATGACATTTATCATACATGACTGTTAAAAGATCTTGTAAATGAATACTGCAATATATTCTCCTTTGAGGGCGTGTTACTGTGACTGGTAACATAATAATTATGCCATGTTTGTGTATAATATTTTTTTCATCTGACAACTCCTGGCCTGCTACCCCAGAAAAAACTTCCCTAATCAGCATCAGGGAAGCTGAGGTCAAAAGAAACAAAGAATCCGTTAATTATTTCCCTCTTGCCTGATTCACCTGCAACTGCATAATATTCAAACCAGCCTGTATTACAACAAGATTTAGAGCTTTATCAGTAAAATATTTTTTCCTGCTCTGTGGATTTTTTTTCAAGGTTCATACATACCATGACTCCACAGTTTTAATGCTATAAGGTATTTCCTTTCCAAAGCACTTGAATACTTACAGATGCTCCAGGCAACACTCCATGAGCAGCAGTATCCATAATCCTGTGTCCTGTGAAGATCAAGTGTAACTGCACTTTAGAATTTGATCACTTGGTCTTATTTGCACTGGATAGGACCAACCAAAATTCCTTTCATTACAGTATTTAAGCACAAGTCTTCCTTATCTATGAAGTCTAAGGTTTATAAATGTACCCAACATGTAATTCTGAGAGTGAATGAAAAAATTATCAAATATCTAAACAGAAAGCAAGTGTGTGTAATGCTGAAAACAAACCTGTACTGGTGGTACAGACCTAGGCTGGTGCTTTATCAGTATTGACAAAAGAAAAGGGGTGGGAAAGGCAGTTTTGTGAAGCTTAGGCACTCATGGCAAACTTTCAAAATGCTGGTTTAATTCAGAGGCTAAATATTCTCCCACAACTGTTGGTTCTCCTTCAGCCTGTCATGGGTATCAGCCTTGAAAAATGGGAGGATAGGAGTGATTCATCCTTCCTAATGCTGTGATCTACAGCTGACCTCAGCCTCTCCTGAGAGTTCCCAGAGTCTGCTGAATTTACTGGTACAACCTATGGCTCATAACTAAAATTTCAAAATAATTTTTTACTGCCACTTAATTATATTTTATATATATATATATCTCGGTGAAGTGATATCAGAGAGGCTAACGAGGGCAACAAACACTGTGTTGTGAAGGGAATCTGTCTTTGAAAGGCTATTTGTTCATTTGGTGTTTAAAAACCATCTGTTTTACAGGAGAAGGCAACAGCATGCAGTGTAATACACCACAGCCTGTCAGTTCTGTATTTACTAGACAAGGACAATGCCAGCCTAATTTTAATGATAAGCTATTCTGGTTGAAACTAAGCAGAACAGCTTCCTCCAGCTTCTTTGCAGGTGTGGTAGTTTGGAGAAAATCTCCCAGGGTTTGACAAAGTAGCATAGTTGTTAATAATATCGTCCAGAAACCTCACAGAAAAAAAAAGAAGGAGAAAAAGAAGGAGAAAGAAGAAGAGAGAGGCTTTGTGCTTTCATTACCAGCTCTGGCAGGAGAATAGGATCCTCAGCTTCTTGAAGTCTATTTATTAAATATTGGAGAGTTTTGGTAAACAAACTGTGGCAACTCTTGCTGGGGATCTGTTACTTTTTGGCTCCTGGCAGCAGCATTGTGTCTCAGTTAGGCCCTCAGAGGGATGAAGGTAATAATCTCTGTGACAGTGTGAAAGGGAATGTCAAAGCTACCAAGGAATTACTATATTTGCCTAAAGGGCAAGTTCAGACCATTTTACAAATAGGTAGTAAGTTAATAGCATGATTCAGGCCTCCTATTTTTTCCTGAATCCTAAAGAATAACTACATGTTGTCTATGTTGGAAAGCACAAGAAGCTGGGGAGCAAACTCAAGCACTTGCTCCTCATTATCCCACCATACAATCAAAACAGCTCACTAGCTCACTATTCAACTGTATCAGCCAGCTTTTTTCCAATATTAAACCTGAGCTGGAGGAGGGATATAGTCAATTCCCAAAAAAATAAGGACAAACCTATACTAGGATTGCCTTCCTCCTCTCTTCACATCATCCAACACAATCCAAGGACACTTTGCAGTCTCAAACATACCTGAAAGCCCTTATGCCTTCCCCAAGGCATGCAACCAACCCTTTTAGTTTCTCACTAAGACACCAGTCTGATGAGCTGCATCACAGCCCTACATTAATTCAGACACTCTGGTGGAAACAGAAGTGTGGACAGTGCAGATTGTAGGTGTGGATTTTATGTAAACTCTGTGGAACTACCTCTTATAGGGCAGTCCAGTCTTCCCTTTCATAACACTACCCATGTCCAGGACATTTAAAACAAACTAATCATGCTGCACTTAGGAAAATTATCTTGCTTGAGCTATGTTGCAGTTCAGTGGTGGAAGTAGTGGAGTCTAAATTGCTTTTTAGTCTCTGGTACTTGGGGTAAATCTGGCAGGCAGTGTTGAAGTTCACATGAACTCTAACACAGCCAGGCAGCAGAAAAGACATGTGTGACACTGAGTAAACAGCATCAGAGCAGTGTAAAGAAGGCTCGTCCTAAAGATCTAAACTTGTTTCAGGCAGCAAGATTGGAGTTAAGAAATAGTGCACTCTTCCACTAGTGACCAGTTACATAAAACTTGTATGTGAAACTTTACCAGACTGTGTGCTAAAAAAAGTATAAAATGAAAATGTGGGTCATGTAAAGAGTATTAAATAAACTATTTCTAGGTTGACTCATTATTAATACTCAATGTTATATCAATACAATGTGTTAGCATACATACACATTAATAATCTAACACTGAACAAAATAATATAAATCAGTTAAGAACTTAAATTAAATCAGCATAACTCAGCCATGAGGATGAGTGAGGGTTGTTGTTTTTTTTTTAATGCAGTAGTTTAATGCAGTTCAGGCAGAGAAAATTGAGCAGTAAAACAGCAGGGAAATAGTGTATTAATTATGCATTTACAACCTATGATGCTTACTATATCAAAACAACAGATTTCAAGGCACAGTAAAGGGCTTATATAAATGAACAAGTTCTGGTGCAACACTTTCACCTATCTCACCTGATTTGTGGTAGCTAAAGCTCTTAGCTTATGCTGAAGTAACTCTAGCTAGCTTAGCATTGTTTCATTAGCTTTGTACACAGTAGGAATTTTTTCATGAGTTTGAACATTTCCATGCCATCTAACTTGCAGATTAATGCACAGCACTGAAAAATCATGGCCAGAGAGTTAAAAAAGCCTACCCAGATCTGAAAGGGTGAGCATTATTTTAACCTATACTGATGGAAAGAAGAATTCATAGGATCACACAAATTTCTGTTTATCTGGGGAACATAATCAAGCTGTATGATAAAGAAAGTAAAAAAAAATCCAAAAGAAAGTAAAAAATATACTGCAAATATTTTACTAAACAAAGGGATATCTTGGTAAGAGCAGTGCTCTCTAAAACTGTAAAAACTCCTTCATCCTTTGAAGCTGTCTTCAAGGACACAACAGAAGGACATGATGCTGTCTACAGAGATACAAACTTGAGAGGTGAACCCACCAGAATCTCATGAATTTCAATGTGTCCAAATACAAGATGCTGCACCTGGGTTGGTACAAACCAAGATTTAAGTAGAGCTTGGGAGAATAAGTGATCGAGAGCAGCCCTGTGGAGAAGATTTTGGGCGTTGTCATGGATGAAAAGCTGAACATGAGCAGACAGTATACGCTCACAGCCCAAAAGGCAAATCACAACCTGGGCTGTATCAAAAGAAGTGTGGGCATCAGGCTGAGCAAGGTGATTTCCCCCCCACTTTGCTCTTGTGACACCATATTGTAGACAGTTCTGGGGTCTTCAGCAAAAGAAAGATGTGAACCCGTTATTGCTG
Organism: Alaudala cheleensis; assembly: GCA_013398995.1. Taxonomy (NCBI): domain Eukaryota; kingdom Metazoa; phylum Chordata; class Aves; order Passeriformes; family Alaudidae; genus Alaudala; species Alaudala cheleensis. The sequence goes on from VWYE01018343.1 coordinate 415,481, forward strand.
GATTAGGGAGGAGCTATGAAGATGATCAGAGGGATGAAGAACCTCTCATGAACACAGATTGAGTTGTTCAGCCTGAAGTGAAGGAAGAAGAGATCTCATTGCTGCTTCCCAGCACCTTAAGGGGTCTTCAGGGGTAAGTGTTCTATAATGTGTATATAATCTCAGTACTTTAAATAGCCCATTGTTTTTATAATTTTTAATAATTTATTTAGACAAGTCAACTAGTTACCTTATACACTGATCACCATTGCTTTGCTTTCTTCTCCCATAAATGCAGTTTCTTTTTCTTTTTTCTGCATCTGAAAATTTCCATTATATGGCACCTTCCTCTTAGTATCCCTCAATCAAGGTGCAAACCATCTTCAGGTCATATTTTGAAAGGGCATTCTCTCTACAATAATCCTTAACTGGCATCTATTAACTACCCAGAGAAGTTTTGCATTTTCCCAACAAAACTAAACTATTAAAAGATGTGATTTAGAGCTAAGTTAGTTATATTTTAAATATACATTAGTTAAACTACTTCCTGTTATGATATCAAAAAATATTTTTAGAAGACAACTGCAGTTCAGTGTTACCTCTGTAAAACATTTCTGTGGCTGTTCCTTTAAGTAAAATGGACATGGACCAAATGAAAATATTTATGTCAAAGCAGAACCTTGCAAAAATATGTTATATATGACTAGGAAAGGAAAAATGAGCAGGGCTTGGAAGAATAACAGCAACAAGAGATATCACTATCAGAAATAAAATTAAATGTAGACAGGAACATCAAACAAGAATGTTGTATTATAAATAACCATGTCCCTAACTGAATTCATAAATCAGACTTCACTTATCTTTAATCTCTCTCTTGAGCATTGTAGATGTAGCTTCAGCTGCCTAGCTACAGCCCTGACTGGCATTTGATCCCTGGGACAGTCTGGTCAGCCTTGAAGCAGCACATTCTTCCTCGCATTAATTCCATGCCCTGGACCAGATTTAGTCTTCATTTCTACTCTAAGCCATATCTCTTCCCAGGCTGCTTTCAAATGACTTTCCTGGTTCACCTCGAGGAAAATCTTGAGGCTGTGCACTGTGCATGGTTCCTCAGCATTGTCATGCAGCCAGCACAGTCCACCCTGGCACCGGCCCATTAAGGCTCCAGTCGTGCCTCCAAGGTCTGCCCCTGTCGGCATTCCATCTTCAGCTCCCACTTCAGCCCAACTGCCTCTGCCAGTTCCATGAGCCTTGAAGGTCACTTGGTCAATAAAAAGATCAGAAGTGAATAATGAAGCCTAAATGTACAAAAAGGCAGCAGAAGAAAGCAATACAATTGCATGACAGGAAATAACTGACACAACTTTTGCCAGAGAAGTGGATATAATGTCAGTTATAGCTAATAAATAGATGGCTGCCTTTATTACTTACAGATTTCTTATGCATAATGTTTCTTAGCTGATGCCTTTCTTATCCATCTGCAAACGAAAACAAGTAAACAACTTCATTTCAATTTTTTCATCTCTCACTTTCATTAACAATCTTTTTTTTTTGCCTTGAAAATGGCAGGATTCGACAAAAATATTCATCCTAAGTGCTTTTGCAAATTCTCTGCTTCTCTGAGTCCCTGATATGACTGCCCATTCTTAGCTTAAATATAAGCTATTTGTCTTTCAGAAGAACTATATAGGTACAATGAACTGCATTTTGTGCTATTTTGATTTCCTACCCATCAATACATTCAGGCAACCTCCACTAAAGTGTTTGAAACATTTCTGGTTTTTAGCATTGTCAGGAATCTTTGTTTCAAATTGCCTAGAACTGTTAATTATTGTTGAAATAATTATAGAAATAAAGCTGGTGCACAATACAGCTGAAAAAAAAATCAAACCCAATGATTTGTCTCCTGTTGTGCTATTTTAGAAACTAACAACTCTGACATGCCTTCTTTACATTAAAATAACTTTTGCTGTAAAATAATTTGAACTAATTGCTACACAACTTTAATAATACTACACTTATACATAACGACATTAAAATTTCATCAAATTAAATATGAAAAAAATCTGATTTCTTAAGTCTATAAGTAGTGAACTGCTATAAAGTCATGGAATAGAAACAATGATCAAGCTAATAAGTAAAAATGAAGTATAGAAAAGAGAGAAATATAAGATGAAAAAAAGGATTAAGCATACTACATCTAGGTTCATTCGTTTTTAATTTAAATTGATAAATACAATATGTGCAGATCCAAAACAATAGCTGCCACCAGTATAACAAAAAATCTGCGTGCAAAAACTATGCACCTCTATCCTTTTTTAAAGACTCCTCTTTACAGTCCTGCCTTATCTGCAAACTCATTGGAATGAAAGTTCAAATAATACAAGGAATCCTGGAGCAGGAGACCACAAAGATGCTGAGAGGTCTGGAGCATCTCTCTCCTGAGGAGACACTGCTGAGGTTTTGAGGAATGTTTTCAGCAGAAGTCATATGAAGAGCGTGAGTTCATGTCAATGGAAGAATTTCAGTAACAAATGTAAAGAAAAGTGGTAGTTCTGTTGTCAAATCTTATAATGTTATGGATTGGAGAAAAAAGGAGCTACAACAACACTTAAAATTTCTTAGTTTTGTCAAACCAAGTCCAAATGAGAAAAAGACAAACCATAATAGATGTGTAACTTCACATCTACAAGTAACTTCAGCTACATGTATCAAGAAAGAAATCCATCATCAGGATTCCCTGTGGATTAGCACATTTTAGGTCTTTTAGAGATTCTATTAGTTTTGGGGATTCTGTTTAATTTTATTCTGAAACTAACTTTGCCATTTGCTTTCCTAAAGCAAATATCTGTTTTGTGTTATCATAAATACCAGCAAGTACCTGCATTTTGTGGTATCTTCCACATAACAGAAGACAAAGATGCATGTTCCCAGTGTGTTTCTTTATTATTGACATATTTGTGATCAGTTTGTGATTAACAAAAATATTCAGTGAATAGTTTTTTTTGCATTTTTTCTTAATGCAATGTAGTGAGAAAGGCTGCTAGCAATTAAAGTACTTCATCATTAATAGTTGATTTTAAATAAATGAGCACAGGAATAAGCTCTTGATGCAACTGAATGCTTAGGGCTGGACACAATCACAAAATGAAGTAGTAGAATTATTTAGGAAGCTAAGTGTCCAGTAAGGACACTTTGACAGCAAGAATGTGGCTATTTGCTAAATATGTAAAATGAATCTCCACTTGTTGCACATTCTATGCAACAATGACTTTGTTCTGAAAGACTGAGTATTATGTCAGTGAAGATAAAACATACTGGTCCTCTGCAGCTATATTCCCATCTTTTGCAAAATATTTTTCTGCCTAAAAAAGAAAAAGAATTTTTTAAAAAATTTTGCCTTATTAGTAGAAAGCCTTGAATTGCTATTTGAGACAACTAACATCAAGAATATGTGAGCCAGACAAATTGCCATCTAAGAGAACTGCAAGAGTTAACCCTATAACAAAAAAGTGTATGTAGGAGTAAAGCAAGATTGCACCAAGTTATTTGACAAGTGAACAAGAGTCAACTCCTGAACTTGGAACTTGAGTATTGTATTTTCTGTCTGGGCCTTAACACCCATGACTGCTGAGCTCTCATTCAGTTAATTTCAGAAAATTCATGACAAAAGACTAATTCAGTTCTCTTACAGTCATTTTTGATAGATGAATAGGTTTTATTCTGACACAGCAATTAAAATCGACTTGGAAAATTGAAAAAAGAAGCACTTTTGACTGTCATATTGGCAGTTGTTCTCTGATAGCTCCAATTCCAATTTGCAAATATCTTTATTTCAGATGTTCAGTTTCCTCGCAATTTTATTTTGAAGATTAATTAACAAACACACATAATAAATGCATAATTAACAAATTAATTTGCTTTTATGTTACTGTAGATATGAAACTTGAGCAGAAAACCATAAGCTTATTGTAAATGTTATGGAACAAAAGGGTAAGTGCATACTTAAATGTCAAAAATTATTCTCAGTGTGTCTCAAGGCAGTTTTAAATGCCTGGTTTTGTTAATGTGATTAATGTGCTACATTTGAAAAGATATTCACAGAAAAAAAAGTTTGGCAATAAATTTGGTTGCAAGTACCTAGAAATATTTCTGGTTTTGTTCTTGATTTCCATTAAAATAAGAAGTAGTTTCCATAAACTCTACCTAAAATCCCTGACTTATATATATATGTCTTTTATAAGTTCCAGAATGCAGATTGTGTAGTTTGCTCAGTGTTTAAATTGGGACATTTTCATATTGTAAAGTAAATCTCTTAAAATAAAATTAAACCCCACAAAGTGTGTGTACAGAACAGATGGAAAATGTTTTTCTTCACAATTGTACCTTAGCATGCTTCCACTGCATTACAGGAGCATTTCATTAAGGGAGTATTACAACTGCAGCCTTCTGGACTCTCTGGAAAGCATTCCTGCCACTACCACACAGAAAGGAGCTCTACCAAAAAAGCAAAAAGGGGTACATCCTGTGCCATTGGGACAGTTTTCCTATTTATATTTCCTGACAATAATGATAATTAAATTTTTTGCAATTGTGTTACATTAGTCACTGTTGTTTAGCTTCAACCCTAATATATTTTTGCGTAATGCTACCAAGGCTATCATTCTTATTTCGGTGAAGTAATGCAGAATTTGGAGAAGTGTGCCCTGTTTGAATTCAGGATCATTTTCCAGATTATTTATGCAATTTATCAAGAAAATTATGGATTTAAATCTTATTCAACAGTGTGCTTCGAGAAACTCCTAGGTGATAAAGATATATTCTCTTTCATCATGAAATGTTTCAAGACATTCAAATTTAAACATTTAGTACTGAGAATTTATTTTTCCAAAATTAAATATTTAGACAATATTATAAATAGGGGAGATAAAAAAGAACTTTTCTGAAATAGCGAATTAATATGTTAATATATGATCAATGTCAGTGCTCAATACTTAATTCAGTAAGAAGTGACACTTTGGAGTAGTCAAAATAATTTGCTAATTTAGACTAATTTAAATAAAAACATAAAAGATATCTTTTTAGAATTAGTTTTTCTGTCTTCAAACCAAATAATAATTTATGTCATATTGTAAATTAAGATTTTAACGTATTGTTTCTTTTGAATATTTATCTCCATTAAAACCAGAAATAGCTCAATATCTTGAAAATTAAACTAATATTTTCATATGACAAAAAGAAAGTGTAGATTAGTTAGATTACCATAGTTATTAGTCAGATTAGCATAGTTATGTTGTTTCACAAAGAAAAGGGAGGAGGCACAGCAGTTTGACCCATGAGAAATTTATTTCCTACAGGTTTTTGGAGAAACATTTAGTATTAAACAAACATTTTTTAAATCCTATCTTATTTATCTTGGATATTATATTTTCATTGTCACATGGTAGTGTCAAAATCAGAAAATTTCCATTCACATTTTTTAAATATTAAATTGTTAAATTGCAATTCTGCTACTGCTACCTCAGGATAAATGTCATAGTTAATCAAATAAATGTATAAGTGATTGTATTGCAAAAAATTAAATAACAATATAATTAAATCAGCTCAGTGTGCAAACACTGCTTCGCCTTTTGTGGCGAGTCTTTTTTAATTATGGACGGACTGTTCCATTTGGGATAGTGATAAACAACAACCAATTCACCACAGCAGTAGCTAATTCCTCACCATCCGTTCCTTTCATCCCACTTGGTTTGGTCGGAGAACTCCCCTGAACACCCAAGGCAATATCTCTCCTTCCACTCTCACCACTGGAGAAGCAAGGGCTCTTTGGCAAATGGCAACAGACCTTTTCCCTCCCGCAAGCCCTGCCAGAGCAGTGAGGCAGCCATGCAGGTGACAGTCCTGCTGTGAGACCCAAGAGTCCAGCATCTTCCAGCTGCATGTCTGGGAAAGTTTTAGGCTCCTTCATGGCCCTTACAATTGCCAACCATCTTTTGCTATCACAGGTGCAAAAAAAGGAGACTTAAGCATTCTAACAGCTCTTTTGATGAGAGACTAGGACTGCAAAATGACCTGGGGAGCTACAAATAGTTCAAAAGCAGTCATAGACAATGCAGTCGATGCATTAATTTATGCATTTTAGTCTTATAATTTCAAGAAAGCATTATGAACTGGCAGTAAAGTTTTTCTGTATTTAATAGCTTCAGATGTTTGCAAGATGACTGCAGTCATCTGGTTACAGTGAAGAGAGGAGGACTGCAGGAGCACTAGCCAGTAGTATAACAAATATCTAGAACTACTTGCCACAATTAGTTGAGTAGTAAGAGCAGATATTTATCAATATTTCAAGGGACAAGTCCTAACATTAAAAAACCAAAACCAGAGTACAGGCTTTCACCACAACAACAAAGGCTCAGCCATGACCTGGAACTGTACATTTACTGTATAACAGACAGTTAATATGTAGTTATTCCTGAGAGGAGCAATCTGGGAGCTAAGAAACACAGTGCACCTCTGTGTGGCAATTAATTCGCCTAGAGTCTTGTTGAATTGATGCACTGTTCTTTCCTGAGTACTGCTGATAATGACTGCTTTGAGTTGTTCTAAGGAAAAGACAAAGGACCATTTATAGTTAACCACCTATGGAAATGGACTCGGTGAAATCATGAAATTAATTGCCGAAATTCTACATTTCACTTCTTAAATTTCAACTGCACCTTCTCTTAAAGATACTATGAGCTAGATAAGAATTTGTGGCTATCATCAACAGATCTTATTCCCATATAAAAGCAGAGCTATTTCCCATTATGATTTCCTCCTGGAATAACTCCCTGCAGGAGGATAAACATATGGTAAATGTGAAAAAGTTAATTGCCTATATATTGGCTGTAAAAGTTAATTAGCTGCATAGTCTTCCATATATTGGTATTTTAACAATTTACCTTCAGATGTCAAAACTGATGCTTTCATTTTCCTAGGTCTGTTACCTCAAAATTAGCTTTCAAGAAAGTTTGATGCAATAAACAGATCTTTCTGTCCAGAGACTGCATGCACCTTACAGAGCAATTATACTTTTTTGTCAGTCATTCCACTAAAAAGAAGTTCATCTTTGGGATTCTTGCCATCCAGTTGTGAATGGTCAGTCAAAAGCTAACCTGGAAAAATATTTTTTAAGCAAAGTCAGTTGCCTGAAGAAGTTGCTTGTCTGGCCATATAACTGACCATGAGAGCTCAAGAAAAAAAGGGACAAAAATACTGTCAGACATGATTTGTGTGGCCCTAATCTGCCAAGAAGCCACAGTTTAGTTCTCATATTCTGTTGTTATAACTACCTGCACTCAAGTTTAAATTAGTCTCGTATCCAGGCTTTCAGCAAGCACCAAAACATGGGAGTTTGTGGGAGAGAGGAGAGTTTCAGCTCCAAAGACCCCTTAGGACAGTATATCAAAGACCAAACTGAGACATGCAGACACCTGGTAAAAGCCACAGCCACACTCATTTTCTCCAATTCTCATGCTGTCTACACATAGAACACATGGCTAGAAACTATCACTCTTCATTATATGCTCAGTAGGACAAACCAGATTTTTGAAATTCTGGATAGCTGAACAGAAACTGTCTGTGGCCCCATGCCCTTTGAGAGTCCTTTAATTATGCTTCTGGGAAGGATTGCCTATGTAGGAGGATGTGGATCCCACTGAGTATGCCAGATACTTGAAAATGAAGTGCTTAATCTTCTAACACTGTACCTTCTGTTGGGTTTAGGCCCTACCATTGTCCAGAGCCCAAATTTTGATATGAGGTCAATGCTTTTAAGTTTGGCACCATTCTGAATATCACACCAGTCAAAATTCTGGGCAATGCCAACAAACACTGTCAGGACAGAACTTATAACTTAGCCCTTGATCGTCTGTGGCACTTATGTTTTCAACCATTCCTTCATGTCTTTTATGGGCTGCTCCAGCAAGCTGTTTCCATGACAAAACTGCTGTAGAGACAGGTAGAAACAAGTGGTCTGGAGGCAAGACAGTCTGCATTAGTTGGTTCTAATGTTCTCTTTAAAAATTATAATAACTTATATAATAGTTTCTCATTTACTTACTGGAGCCTCTGGACTTGTCATTGAGACCCCTGAGATCTTTAGTTAGCAAGAAATAGCCTTGAGGAAGCCTAGTAAAATTTGGTCTATGGGAAGGTTCTTTGCTTCTCTCTCTTTTGGGAAAAGGAAAGGTAGAAAGGGGACTGCAATCATGGAAAAAAAAAGGGAAATTATTTTTACATTTACAGTGTTTTTTATGTGAGAACTTACAGTCATTATGAATTTCATGAATGCATTCAACTTACAAGTGGAGGTTCACATCTCCTTTTTGGCTGAGGGCTGAGAAGACACGTCAATGGCAGAACATGTATTAGATCACCACACACTCTCCCTGATGCCAGTTAACTAATTATGTCAGATGTAATAAAAAACACTGGAAGGTACAAGTTCTTAATGTGGACTTGATCTCCACTTCCATCAAAGATGGAACTTCATTTGTAATAAAACTTGTAAGTTAGTAGGAATTCCCCTCATGATTTCTTCAACATCATGTATACAATTTTCTATACTATTGATAATTGCTTCTGAAATTAGTCTTCAAATGAAAACTTCTTCCCATCAGAATCTGAAAACTCAAAGACTGAGCATCTTTTCCATTCCATTTGATGCCTTAGTTATCACGAAACTGGGAAAAATAAATTACTATCAGTAAATGACTATCACCGACTACCCATCTCTTAACACCACTGCCTCTAGTCTGACTTAACTGGCTTGCAATTGCATGATGAGCACTTTCTGCAGATTTTAATTCCTTCTTTCTATGCAGATTATTCCCAAAGAAACAGTAAAATGTTCTAAAGCCCGCTAACTCTGTTATTTCTGCATATTTGAAACAATTCTCATTGGATCTTATATGCAATTCCAGTAAGCTTTTAAGGAATTTACATAGCTGAGAAAATCTTCCTTTTTTACTGCTCCATTGTCAAACCTGAAGTAGTGTAAAATGATCTTGTGATAGTCAAACAAAGCACTGACCTATTTGTTCCATATGTGTTTGTCTTTGACAAAGATGTGCTGGACTAGAAACAGTTGAGTAAGAAGACAACTCTGGACCAGAATCAAGAAAGGTTTATTATTCTCAAATTGGTATAAAGCTAATTTAAATACCCAAGTGCAAAGTTAAGAGTTGGCCACCTCTACAAGCACTTACAGCTGGGCACTACTTTGTGTACACCTGATGGTTTCACCATCAAGTTGGCTTTGCAGCAGCAGCAGCATTTTAGATCCCTGCAAGCCTGATAAAGAAGTTGTGTTTTAAACACATCTTGTACATAGATCTTACCAAAGGCAAATGATTTTCTTTTAAAAATTCTAAGGATGAATACACCTACTGGCTTACCAAAGAGATGTAGGTGATCTAGTTTCCTGTCCCTCCTTCAAACTAAGGAGTGATAAATCCACATCTTAAAGCTGCTATTAAAAGTATCAAGACACAAACTAGTTTCCATTCTACACAATGAGGCTGTGGCAGTATAGAACAGAAAGTTGAAGAGGCTCTGGCAGTTGAAGAATATAAAGTTCCAGGGGCCAGAAAACAAGTTAATCAATGTATTCACTATGAGATGATACTCTGATTTCATTTAATCTGAGCAGGGAATAGAATCCAGGCCTTTTATTTTGTGATTGAATGGTTTAATTATTTTGTGAATAAAACTCCTGAAAAGTAGAAAGTGTGTCACTGCCATGTTTTCCTGATCCTTCATCACCTCACTGGAGTCTTTCAGCCTGCCAAGAAGTAGTCTAGTTAGGACCTTTACAAAAAACGGATTAAAAAACCAAAGCAAAACAAAAAGTCCAACCAACAACCAAAAATGCAAGTCCCTATACCCTGAGATGCTGTATGTAAACACAATGCCCCTAACTTCCAGTAAAAGCTACCTGTCCCACAGATAGGCTGAGAGAACCTGTATGTCATTCTCTTGTTAATTGCTCCTCATAAATGCACTTGGAGGAGCCTCCAAAACACTAAAAACCACAATGCTTAGATTATCTTGTATTTCTATGTGTCAATGTTTTTTTTTTTAAGAAACAGGATCTGGTTCTATCTTTCCCATGAGTGATGTAAAAGATCTTGCGGGTTTGTCATGTCAATCTGGCCATCTCCAGTATGAAGGAAGGCTCTCCTTCTCCTGCCTGGATGAAGTCCACAGGTACTATCAGTTGTAGAGATTTGTGACCGACGTCAGGTTCTCAGGAGAAGTTTTTTAGCACCTCACATGAGACGATCAATTTTATCAATCTCCCCTCAGCTGGTACACATTTACAGAGGGCTACTGAGCCTCATTTCCAAATCAGGCAGGCAGACAGAGCAGGTAACCCCAAGGCTACCAAAAATCATAGAGGATACTAGACTGGGCAGAGTGGGAGAGAGATGCAGATCAGAAATGTTGCCTGAAGAAGCCAGAAGCCATGTTGTAAGGGAGTTATTAGTGAGCATTTGTACATTTTTTGTTTTCCTGGCACATAACTGAACTTAGTAACATTGGATACAGCTGGTCTAGTGCTTGGACACTTTGACACTGTGAACTTCAGAAAGCTGCAGTGGACTCTGGGTCTGGTATTTATTTCCATGCCTCTAAATCCAAGTATAATGGAGCTATTGATTCTTGCTGGTTTTGTATATTATGGATAAACATGATCTTATTATAAACTGCAATTTATTTGGTTTAGCTGTCTTTCCAGAGTGGAGGCTGATCTTTCCTTTTGATATGTTTTCCCTGTTTATACTTCGACATGCTATGTGAGTTGGACAGTATGACTGTAGAGTACTTAAGCTGTTGAAAGGCAGTCAAATACTCTCATCCCAAGTCATCCAGCTGTAAATCTGAAAATATAACTTGTATTTATGTTGAGGAACACTTGCATATTCTTACTGAGAGCTTTAATTACTGTAGTATTATTACTTGCCATGTTGCCTTTTTAACTCCTCTTTGTTGTTTTTTTGGTAGAGAGTAGTGAAATGGTTAGCAGCAATTTAACACAAGTTCCTAATGCTTACATCCCATAGTCACCAAAGGAAACCTATTTAGATCTAATTCTCTCCTTTATTCTCCTTTTGCCTATCATGTCTTTCAAAGCAGCTATGTTTTCCAAAGATGTACGTAAATATAATGGCAGTAATATTGATCCTCTGGTCCAAATTCTTAAGTACCATAATCATGCCAAGAAACATGTTTAGATAGGAAAAGACTTCTGCCACCCCCAGTTTGATTTGGAGAAGGTAGTCTGGGCAGTCAGTTCAAGATGAAAAAAAAAAAGTATCTGAAATAGCAATATTTCATGGATGTCTAAATAAAACACTCTTGTTCTAAAAACAGAATGTGCATATGCAGACTGCACAAAAAAAAAAGAAAAACATGATTTCAATTCTTGTTAGGTTGGCAAACTGAAAATAAGCCAAAATTGTTTAAGTATTAGTTAGGGGTAAAATCAATGCTGGACTGTGAATAGCAAAACCCCAGAAACTCAGAACTAATTTGTTTTCCAGAGTTGAGGAAAATGGAAAATTGAAATAAGGTGTAGCTTATCAAAGGTACAAATTTGTTTTTTAATTTTTAAATTATTTTCCTTTTACTGAGATGCACAACTTTTCCACTCTGTAGTAAACCTCCTAACCTTAGAAGCTTGCAGAATCATTATGGCAGACTACTTTTTTTTTTTTTAATTAATACTTTTTGAAGCAACTTTTTGGAGAAGAAAGTTGTATCCACTAATACCACTAGGACTGTCTTTGGAAATATAAAACTGTCAGATACTGGAACAACTTTCTTGTTGGTGTACTGGTTTATCATTCCTTCTATTTATAGCTTTGTGAGAAACTCATTCAGTTTGCTCATAAAAAAATGAAAATAAAATTCCTAGGTTACATCTATGAGATTACACATTTGACATGAAGGGGATCAAGCTGTGCTTTGTATTTTTCTTGTTGAGGAGTTTTGGCAGTTCTCACAGTTAGGATCAATAATTTTTTTCCAAAACCAGTTACTGGCACTCAGACTGAATTTTGCAATTCATTCTGGTACACTGCTGATGCAAGTTTGCATGGCTGTTTGATTGTTCCCTGTGTTAAACATACTTGTTCATGCTGATTTTTTCCCAGCACACTCTAATCATGATGTGATGTATTTACTCCTGTATATTTCATCTTTTTTATGAATTATGATCAATAGGAAATTTATAAAATTGAAATAATAGCTGGAAAGCAGGAAAGTAAGTTGGATTTTGAAGGTCAATTATATAGTCATTTCAATTTTCAGTCATGTGTCTTGATTTTGAGATTTTGATCCAAAACTTGAAAGGATTGATGATTTTGTACTAATTTTGTCATTTCAGAAGGGCAGTAAGTTTATACAAAGTTCAAAATTCAGCAGCCAAGACCATTATTCTTTATAAATTTAATAGATGTGCACAAAAACTCTTAGTTGACTAAAATGTTGTCTCCCAGTTTTTCGGCACTTCTACCTAAAGACAATGAATGAGTAAATAAGCTGACAAACTACTGTGTATATTTCCTGATGAGTTTGCTCTGTTAAACCATAGAATTATTTCAATATAGATATTTTTTCTTGTTTTTCTTCAGGAAGAAGGATATTACTACATACTGAACTCTAGCTGCTGTAAAGATTTTGTTTATTTTATTTAAAGAGTAAACTGTGGTTATCCTTTGGAAAATGGGTCAAAGAATTTCCAGTGATTCAAAATCAATTCCAAATGGGAGAAAAACAAAGATTTAAAATTATGTTAAGATTACTTTTTTGTATATATTAACCCAACATATTACAAGAAAAAAAGATTCTCATTTTTTTAATATAGAGTGAATGTTTTAATGATGTTTTCTGCTTTCTAAAGATAGAATCAGGCTAATCAGCTTGCTGAAGTTTGATTTATAATCTGGTGATGTCCATTTTGTATATTTGAATACTATCTGCATATATGTAGCTCCTATTATCAGCTTTTCCAAAAGATTACAAAAATACTAAGTAATCTAATTTACACAAAGATAGTTACCTGAGCATATTTTCTATTTTTTTCTTTTTTAACCATAATAAAATACCTTTTTTTTTTTTTTAAGATTCACACTGTCCCCTTACAGAATTGTGTTCTAATAAGCATTGTTGTTTGAACTTTTCAAAAATAAGGCTCAATTCCCTCAAAATGGATTATTCTGTGATTATATTCCCTGGATATTGACTGATATGAGGCACCCATTCAGATGAAAATGAAATCTTGGAGTCCTGAGCACACTCAGCACTATAAATAGCCTCCCTTTAGTCTTAAATTCTCACATGCTCATAAAGGAGAAATCTGTGGAACAGGTTAACCCCACTGCTGTGTTTGCCTTCGAAAACTGAATTTCTCCCTTTTTTTCCCCCTACTTTTGTGCTTCTGGATATCTCTATACTCATGTTTTTCAAAAAGGAAGTGCAAGGCTATATTAAATTTTGTGTAAGTGAAAAAGCGGGGTTTGATAGATTTAAATCCCTGGGTGATGGACAGGTACCTTCTTCGCATTCAGCATCACTGCAGTCACTGAGCTAGAGGGTTTCAGAGAGAGTGAAAACAAAGATCATACCCAAAGGATTGCTTCTCCCAGTACTAGCAATAATAACCCTGAGTTTTGTCCTCAGGCAACACACATGAAAACAAAAACAAAACTAAAAAGGAGTACATAAATTATTTACAACTATTAAACATTAAAACAGCAAAGGGTTTTTTTCAGGGGATTTGATGTGTCAATAAAATAGCAAAAAAGGAGTAACAGCCTGCTTTCCGTATTCTCCTATTGAGATCCAATTTGAAAGGAAAATGGCAAGGACAGAATTTCTATAGATTGCCTGTGTGTAGTTACTTGAGTTAAAAATGTGAGTGCAAGTTCATATAACTCAATTCTTCTGTTATATGCGGTGCAACCTTTTTCCATTGGTACACAGGTCACATTGTCTTGTGGGTTCATGGGATCCCTCGCTGCTTTCCCAGGAATAATAGAATCACTATGTCTGAATAAGCAACTTTTCCTGATTTTTGGCTTTTGCTGCATCTCACAGATGCAAAGCAGCTAGCAATTTTACTGTGCTGCAGAGATGGAACAGTTAGTGGCACAGGGCTAAGCTGCATCCAGCACTGTTTGCAGTGGCAGCAGGCATACATCCCTTAGTGTCAAGTTTCCTGTTTTTGCCCACCTGGACAAGATCCCACAGTTCTGTTATTTTTGGGTCAGACCTTCTGTACCGGCTCTTGTCTAGTACTGTACATCCTCCAGGTTACTGTGATGGTCAGGGTCTGGCCCCTGAGAGTCCAGAAGGATGCTGGAGCAGACTGGTGAGACAGCTTTCCTAATACCAGCAGAAACAAGGTTTTTCTAAGAAGGCAAACATGCACATCTACCTTATTTTTCCTTAAAGTTAACTTATTCTTTAGACAATTTACTTTTTTGCCCAGTCTAGTTCATACAGCATTGTGGCTATGCATGAGTCATCTCAGTCTTTGACTTTTTTCTGCTTTTAAAAACATCAAAGGTGTTTTTCTGTACACCTTTTTCAACCTGCAGTTTATATAACTCCTGTTGCTTTCCTGAAAACTCTGTGGGCTCCCTCCAATGCCACATACAGTACCACGGCATTTGAGTCTTGGTCCTTCAGAGGTGCTGTGCTCTTCTGCTTGTTTCTTTTTCCCTTGCCCCAAATTTTCCCAGACTGCTTCCTTTTGCTGGCATTTTTTTTTCAGAAGGAAAGTGAGGAGACAAGTTATCAGCAGGAACAGGTCCCTGAATTAATAGATATGCTGCAGTGTTTCTGACGGACTAATACTCAGAGGGGTAGAACGTGATGGAAGAATGATCAGGTTTTGGCAATTATGTTGCAAATAAACTAGTTTTCTAGTTGATAATTTTTCCATGTGGAATTGTGGAATAGCTCTGTGTTTATAAAGAAGCTATTATCTTGTCTTATTGGTATAATTTACTAATGATTTTTCATTTAGTTTAATGTTGAATGAAAAAAGCTAAAATTGCCTCAGTTTAGATTAAATGGAGATTGTTTTATTGGTATAAAATTGCAGCAAAGATTTTAAGGTGTCCTAGGATTGACTTTATTAATAAGCAATGCCTTTTCATGCAGTAGATATATTTTACATTCATCTGTTGTGTAAAGACTTATCTCCAGAGAATTGTCTCAGCTTGCTTATTGGTCTGCCACTTGTCTCATGTCTTAAGTAGCCTCCTGATTTCAGCCAAGGACAGAGTGACTTTTGTGCAGTAGCTGTGGGTGGGGGCAGAGGCTGGAGCCGTGTGAGAATGGCCAAGACCCTACTGTTATTTGGTATCACTGCCAGGGGCTGGGGAAAGGCATTCTCTCTTCCCAGAAGAGCATTCTTTCCTGGTGAAGCAAGCGAGCTGAACAGAGCAATGCAGTAACAGTGGCCCTGACTGGAGCGGGGAGTGATTTGGGTGGCATGGCTGTGATAGAATGTGGAGCTTGACCCTTTCTTTTGTACATTTTGTTACTAATATTGTTGCTGTTATTATTTGCTTTCCTATCTTATCACTGTAGTAAACTCTTACTTCAACCTGTGGTCTTTGCCTTTTGTGCTTCCAGCTGGAGAGGAAGCAAGTGGTTGCATGGGGTTTTTTTCAGCGGGACTACTAAATTGGAGAATGCCATTCCTAACCCACAAGCACCTCTATGAGGCTTCAGCCTGGACTACAAGGGAAAAAAACAAAGCATTTGAAATCAGAATAAGAAGATGAATAGTATATTGTCAAATACCCACAGGGAAGAATAAGCCTCATCTTCAGTAAGATAAATCTTTTCTGTTATTTTTAACCATAGTTTTAGTCATGGCTTAGTTTATTAGAAATTTAAATTTTTGGTCCTTTTCTACATTATATGCAAAAATAAGAAAGAATCCTACATTTTTCATGATTTTTAAATAATATTACTGGAAAAGAGAAACAACCAACTATGCAACAAAAAAACCCAATTAAAATAGCCAACCAAATCACAGCCCCATGAGTCCTTGGATGAGCTACAAGTGTCTTAATCATGTAGCTTTTTTTAATGCTAAATTATTATACTTTCTGAGTTTTGTCCTGTTTCAAGCCTTAAGGTTGTAGCAGGACGGTGCATAGGAGCACAGTAACTAAGGCAGGTTAAACCTTCAGTTGGTTCTCTAAAACTCTCCCTGACAATCCTGGTGTTGCAAGACACTCTGGAACTTGTCATTACCTGTTGCAGCAGCCCTCTTGCTGGAGGGTAGAAATGAGCTGAGACACAAACTTCTTGTTTGTCACAGCATGAAAAGGGTCCTGATTTACTCCTCTTTACAGCTTAGACATCCCGAATCCAACTATTCACTGACTCTGGCTTCAGCAAGCTCTGACTGTAGGTTTCCCTTGCAGTCTCTGACTGCTGGTTGTTTCCTGCTAAACTACAGCTGCATATATTAATTTATAAGACTCTGAATGCAGGCTTTTACCTAGCTAGACTGTGATTGCAGGTTCCGAAAACAGGCTCTAAGTCCAGATCCAGACCCACCTCACAACAGTGATTCTTCAAGGTTCCTCCTTCATGATCTTTCCCTTTCCCACTAACCTACTTACTCCCTTTTATCACAGTTATCTTTATTGGCTATAGCTGTGACTCACCAGGGGCAAGGCTGAATTGGGTAATTAACACAGCTGTTACTTGTCAGGGGCAAGGTCACCTGTATTCTTTTCTCCTACAATTACCCATGTCAGTTGGACTGCAAATTGTCTCAAGAATGAAAATCCATTATGATAGCAAGTAATGCTCTGCATTTGAGTGTGGACAGTAGAGTCATGAGTGTCCCTGAGCAGCAGCTTCAAGGGATATTTCTAGAAGGCTTTGAGATACTGAAATTTCTAGGGATGAAACAGAAACTGTGTATCTGAAAGCCAAAAAAAGTGCTTTGGTCCTTGAATGAAAAGCATAAGTCAAACATGTTTAAAAACTCTAAACTGCATTATTTCACATTTTATACTTCCTTAATTTTCCTTTAATTTGCTCAAAAGAAGAATTAAAAAAATGAAAAAAATCAAATGAATTACATAAAACTTGAAGGCTGCTTAGACCACGAGAAATAATGTATGTGTAAGCTTTTCAAACACATCTATTAAGTATTCTTTCAGGAGAAAAAGGCAAAATAAATACAAAATTAATTTTTTTTGGGTAGGCTTCTACTCTTAAAAACATGAAGCACCCATTAGTGACTTATTTCCTTATTTCAATGTGATCATTTAATCCATGCACTGTGTGGCTTGTACACATGCATTTGCTTGGAATTTTGGTAGAAACTGTGTTGTCACCTTGTTGACAAGTTATTTCCTATGACTTGATATATGTTGGGGAGACTGCAAGTGTAGCATCCGGAGTGAACCTTGAGCTTTAGAAAAATCTTTGGTATGTTTGATTTACAAAGTTTGAGAGGCTTTACTTGGAGTAATGAAATGATTTAATAATGTATGTTTGCAATTTTAAGCATGAAAAATATAACTTGGTGTTTCCAGGTGTCCTACCTGTCCCAATGAAAAATCAAGTCCTTGGTTTTACTCATTACAGATTCCGTGTATTTTTACGGAATTTGCATTATGCAAGTAGGTCACCAATAACCTCAGAATTTCTGTGCTGTTTGAATCCTGTTGTGTGAATTGAAAACGGAAATTCATTTGAAGATACATGGTTTGCTAAAGGGGTTTGGGAAAATAATGATAATATGTTGAACTTTTGTGCTGTGCTGCATCCCTTTGTTATTCTTTCTCTCCTTTACTTGAAACAAGCTTGAATGATCAGCATGGTAAATTATCTGAATCAGCTAATATTAAATTTCTGTTAATTAAACAACTTCATAGCTTTACCTACAGATTTTTATTAAGATCAGCTTATATTTTTCATTGTTGCTTGATTAACATTCTATCTCCTCATTTATTAGATCAACTCTGAACTGTCAGTAAAAGGAAATATTTCAAAGCATCCTATATCTTTTAAATCCCCCCAGTCTATTTAACTGAATCCACAACGTATTTTATGTCAATAAGTGATTGTCTTTACAACCTCACAATATAGTCAAGGATAAAAAGTTACATGGATATGAAGTAAATTGATTTGAAATATTGTTCTGTTATGGTAAGAATGAGTTACTGGTGTTTCTCTCAAGGGTTTGCTTCTGTGTGTTGTCTTATGCTACTGATGTATTTTTACATTATGTACTGCCCAGTGGGTTGTTTTCTGTTATCAATTTATTACTGACTGAAACATAGCAAGCACTGAGCAAAATTTTATCATATCAGACTGCATCAGGTAAGTGAACAGTCTCTTTGTTGGCTTTGTTGTACTGACCACACATTTGTAAGAACAGCAGAAAGAAATCCCTGCCTCAAAATATTGAATATTGTCTGGAAAAAGTGTTATCTCAAAAAGCAGAGAACATGAGGCTGACCAGGTGCTTCAAGTCTGTCTCTTCTCAGCAGACAAAAGTGTTGCTATTTAGGACAATAAGGAGAAGGTGTGGAAAGATGTAATAGCAAGTTTTCTGATTTGGGATCGCTGATCTCTCTAAAAAATCTTTCCTGTAAGTTTTTAATGCACTGATTATCAAACTTCTCTTCAGTTACTGGAATGCTTTGTAAAGCCATATTTTATAAACTGATCAATCTGATAAAATCTGTTTTGTAAAGCATATGTACTCTATCTTTCAACATATTTTTACTAATATCTTTAACTCTGAGAAAGTTAGTACATTAATATGTGACAAATTAATACAACCTGGTACTGCAAGCTGCAGCCACTGCGGTTACAGCAGGGACAGATGCTGCCTTGTGAGGAAAAGGTTAGGGAGAGAGTGCATATGTGTCAAGAGGATGCTCCCTTTGGGCAGGAGAAGAAAATGTAGTTCAGAGCTGGGTGGGAAGAGGAATTGTTCCCTCTCTCATTATAATGGCTACTGGCTATCATGTTTTGCTACTGCTTGGCATTTGTTGACAAAAGAGGAGCTTGGACTTGCTGGCTGTGTGTGGAAATCCAGCTTACTTTAATTAGGATGCATTCCCTTCAGTGGGGCATATGCATGAGTCTGTGTTTTCATCCAAGTTTTCCTGGGAAGAAAAATGGGATGCAGGCCCACCACCTGCTGTCTTAGTAGCTCTTTTCCTTGTTCTTACATTGTTGGGTTGCCAACATTTCTTTTTTTCCAAAGCATCATCAAAATTTATTTTGTGACATTATAGAATTGGAGAAGGACATCAGCTGAGAGAGCAACATATGCTGGTGATCCACAGAGTGGAAAGAGAATGAAACTAAAGGGGGTGGAAGTAATGAAAACACCTTTGATTAATCTTCACCTTGAGGCAGAGTGAGGTATATGATTACATCCTCAGGAAGGATGAAAAAGAGACGTTCAGAAAGATTTAAATATCTAAAAAGCCATACCTAACAGAATTTGTCCAAGTTCTCTGAAGTGTACACAGTATGAAAAAGGTATAAACCACCTCTTGTAAAAGACATTAAAAAGTGGGACATTTTCCAGGATAAACCATACTATGTCTGCTAGGCAAAAGTTTGAGAAAGAACATTGAACAGTTTTTTTTGCATGACAATCACTTTGTATCATGTTGGATTGAACAGGCACAAAAAACAATGCCAGGAGTGTTCTGCTGTTGGGGTAGCAGAACTGATGCTCTCGCCTGCTCACTGTGAGCATGTCAGAAAATTTCACTGCATATGGGCGAGAGAAGAGGCTTACATCCACCCTGATAAATCACATGCATATGAGAAAATCTGTTTTCTGTCTGTAAAGAGGACTACTACCACTGGCAGTTTCTGCCACAGCTCAGTTGTATGCAAATAAAGGCTTAAAAAAGTGAAAGCAGGAAGAGTGTTGCCACTGTAAAATTTGCATTCTGTGTCTCCTGTATCACAGAAATGGGATGTAATCATTGACACTTGTTCCTGTGTTGGAACTCTGAATGACTTTTAAGTTGGGATTTGGTGTACTGAGCCACCTCAGATGAGTAATCAAATTGAGATGATTTAATCCTATGTACTTTTGTTGGCTGCTTTAAATAGGTAAATATTTGTCAGTAAAACAGTCCTGTTCCAGCATCTGCAGAAATATACTGTGACTCAAATGGCATTATTCTACCACCCACAGAATGTTTTTTCTCAGAGATCACAGAGATTAAGATGATAAAAACATAGTCTAGTAATAAATATGTTAGAGGAACATTTCTATTGCAAGGAGGCTAAAAGTTGAATCAAAAGAACATCTAGCTTAAGCACTTTTTCACAAAAGGTTATCTCCTTCTTTGTTTATTTTTTTAATGAAGATCTAGTAAAGAAAAGGATTTATTCATCCTGTATAATATTACTCCTGAGGAATAAATACTTTTTCTCCATTTTCCTCCTGTTATCCAAGGTTTTGATCTCTTGATGTGAATAATAATTTTATATATTTTCAACTATAATATTAAAATGAATATTGTTATTAGTCTGTCAACATTTCATTTCATCAGCCAACTCCTTAGTGAGAAGTAGCATCTTGAGTGAATTTAGGACAGCTAGTTTTAAAAGGATTTTTTCTTCCTGAAAAGAAAAGCTATTTTGGGGGCTTTTTTTAAGCTGATGTTGATGAAACAGGTTCGCTCTGTACCTTATGCTTTGTAGCATTCACAGAATACCATATATAAGAAATCCAGGAAAGGAGATAACTCTGACATGATGAAGGGTGGCCCCCAGGAGAATATTAGTTCCACATACATTACGTGCAGTCTTTTCCTTCACAAAGTACAAGATCAGATAACAGATACTGGGAGCTTTATACAACAAAAGACTTATCAGTTTTCTATTTTGTGGGATGATTTAGGTGAAAATGTCTGGCTTCACTCATCAGCTAAAATCACTAACAGTGTGGATCTGACCATTTTGAAATTAAGATGTATTTTGTGACTTAATAAATAAGGTGAAGTGGAAATATATGGGGTCACAGTGTGGGGTTGTAGAACATGTCACTAAAATATTGTTAGCAATCATTTAAACTGAGGTAACTGTCTTCTTGTTTAGATACTTTGTAAACATCATCCTACTGAGCCTAAATATCCTAGTTTCTTTGAAAGTACCTATCCTGTAAAATTCCAAAATGCTTACTCTTTAGCCAAGATTTGCTGGCTACAGAACATTTCAGCTACTGATAAACTAATACCTTCATAAATATTTCCCTGGTACAGGGCTGATGGTTATTTCACACTGAGAATATTTTTGCAGTGATCACTGTCAGGAGAGATAGGGTGTGATTAACACTGGTCACCTTTGCCAGCTGGATCTTTAATCACAGACTCTGCAATAAACAGAGAAATGTAATCAATAAAATTGCAGATACTATGAAGAAATATAGGTGGGGACTAAAAGTCTATTGATAAAATCTGGTGATTATTTCTCATCAAGACTTTAGGCTGTTATCTTCTTTACCTGCAGCAGTACCCAGCAGAACTGAGTACCTAATTATTAATAAGCATTGCAAAGGAAAAAAACCTAATGAAATATATCCTCTAAGCTATGTTTCTCAAAACTTACTTTTATTTACTTGATGTATCTTTTTTCTCTATGTATTCCTTCTGCTTCTTACCATGGGATCATTTGGTAGACAAATGAGTTACGCACACTAATTTGAAATTTGCATCATTCCTCACTATAGCTTTATTGTAACTTAACATTCCAGGTAACTACATAACTTAAAGCCTTTCTAGAAAGTGATCAATTGCTTTCATTTTACAAAGATATCACATATTTGTTTTGCTTTTCAATTAATAAATATTTTTATCCTGATTGTTACAGTACATAAACTTTATATAAAATCACAATTCCCCACAATTTATACAAGCATCCAATTTCCCTGTTTTCTTAAGCCTAAAATTCCTTTTTCCTCCCTCATTTTTTGTAAGTCTTGGAGAAAAGAAACCCCAACCCCAAACAACAACAACAAAATCAAATAAAACTCCCATGTATTAAATGTGGTAAATGAGATTTTGACTTACAACTCTTTTGTTTCTTCTTATAAAAGTTGCATGCAGCTGCCAAGGATTTTCAGGGAAAGAAAAATGGATACATGTCTTACATTTGACTTCTTTATTAGCCAAAAATAAATCTCTCTATGTAACAAATTCCCAAACTCAGATCATAATACGAAGTATACGTGCATCATGTGTAGAATACACATGTTTAAAAACTCTAAACCTAAAGCATAATTTTAAAGAAGTAAGTTTATCATTCAAATCACCTTTGATACCAAGGAATGGCACAATTTCTTTTGATGATTTGGAACATATTGTCTTAATTTTTTTTTAATCAAATAGAGTAAAAATATGATAACTGTCTATCGTTTCATAAATTCATGGTAAACAGTAATTCTTTTCTGAAAATAATTTATCATTGATAATATAAGCTAGCAATTTGAGCATAAACTTCTTAGGGGTGAGCATAGGGATGAGTTACAGGTGCATTCGCAGTATTCAAGGCAGTATTCAATACTTTGTCCTTAATTATTTTTAAAACAAAATTGTATATATTTTAATCTTCAGAAACCTTGCACTATCTCTGCAAATGGAAAGCAGAATTCTTTCTCATGTTATCTGTGCTTACTTCCACATTAACTTTAAAAAATATGAAGTAAGTTGAGATTTTCAAATTTGGATGACCTGCCACTTTTATAAGAGCACATAAACATACTTCTAGAAGCTCTGCAAAGGTATTTCAGGGATGAATTTAGTATGACAATGGAGTTAGTGAGTGAAATCTTTCTTACCCACCACAGCAGAAAATGCACACTTCATGGTATTCATCACGCTCATTTTGTCTCCAGTAATCACCTTGTATTTCAAAATGCCAGTGTAACTTTATTACCAACTGACAAAAAACCAAGATGATCATGTGGTGGACAGATAGCATAAGGGGTATGGAAATGTGCTCTTCAGCTAAATATTTGCATGTGCCTTACACGTCCCTGGTGTTTTGCCTTATGTTATTAAGTCTCTTGCTTAATCCCTGCATTTTTGCAAGATGTATGTGGTTTGGTATTCAAGTGATGTTCAGACTTGTAGATTACAGATATAATACAGCAAGGCTCTGCCCTAAGCTTCTCTGACAAGATGGTATGAAGTTTTTAAGTTGCATGCAGATTTAGTCCTTCAGTTGATGCATAGAGGGGAATTACTAGGACTCCAACAAGACACAGACAAACACAACTTCAGGGGCTCATCAAATCTGTAGCCCTGGGGGTTAGGGACATGACACTTCTTCTCTACCAGAAACAAGGTTGGACTCTTTTGGAACACTGGTTTGAAAGAGTGCACAAACTCATTACTAAGAGGCATGTGCAAATTCTAGCAATAGTAAGGATTCTTTTTCCATTTTCCTTCATTTTTGTTCTTCACATGTTTTGTTCTACTGTCTGGTTAGATATCGAAGGTGCATTAGGCCATTATATATGTGTCAATTTTTCTAGTTGTTGCTATCCATTATTTGGCAATATGTTTTTGCCTGTTATTACTTATCTGAGTTTTGTTCTCTGGCTATTGATCTGGAATTTTTCAGCAGCTGGAGTCATATGACTTCAGTAAATCTGAAATCCAGACAAAAGGACTCTGCATGTGGATGGTTTATGTACGCCCAAATATGATCCACTGCACATGGCCAGACTAACTATTCAACATTTAGCATATTCATTTAAACACGTGCAATTTGCATACATCTATTAAATTACAGGCAGGGACAGTATCTGTGAGGAAATCAATTGCCATAGTTCTACTGAGATTGAAGTATTTTTATTTTTTTTTTAACTCATGGTTTCTGGAAGAGCTTTGCTTGGTTTTTCAAGCTTTGCTTCATTTTTTTGAACTTTGCATTTTAAAAAAAGATTGTATGATGTAGGAAAAAACATCATAAGAGTACCCTGTAACTCTTCCCTGAAAATAACAAATTAACAAAAGGATCTGCATAGTGCATATGCCAAGATACCAAGGCTCACTTAAACAGACATTAGGATACCTGTGGTTTCTAAGAAGGTCTCCAAAGGCACTGTTAAAAATTGTGAGTTTTTTCAGCTGTGTATTTTGAAAATATCTATTGTGGTAGGATTTATACTAATTTTAACCTGAAAGCAAGCAGCAGGAAGCCTTTTTAGGTAGAGAGAAGAACATTCTTATTTAGGAAGCATAAGATGGGCATGAGCTAATGCTTTTTCTTGAGTTGAGTCCAGTTACAACAGGTACACTGAAAGACACCAGGATCCAATAAAATGTACCCTAAAAAACCAACCAACCAAACAAAAAACCCACCCAACAACAACAACAAAACAGCCAGAAAACTGGATTCTAGGTGTAGACACCAGTGCACTGTTCTTCTGCTCAACCTCAAACAAAGTATGCACCAGTTTCTGCCATCCCAAGCCAGTTTAAATGTTCCAGTATCACAAGCTGCAAGAAAGGAGCCATTGCTGTCATGCTCGTGACTCCTATAGGCAAGACCTGTCCTACGGAAAAACAAAGAAATATGGAGCCAAGTTCTTTTCAGAAATTTTCAGATTTTTTTTCTCTGTAAACTTTATTTCTCACTCAAGAATTATAATATCACACTGAGAACTCGGAGTTACAGAATAATATATGTTACAAAGGACCTCAGAAAGTCATCTGGCCCCACCCCCTACTGAAAATAGCAATAATAAAGTGTAAGAATTCTAATTTTTTTTCTAACAATCATGGAAAACAATACAAATAGGCTTAATGACTTTTTGCATATTCATCAATCTTCATATACAAAACTCCCACTGGAATTACAGATAACACAGAAAAATCTCTTTTACATTTTTTTTCTGTTTCTTCTTAAGGAATTGATGCCTGACTTTCTGACTGCAGAGAAGGTTATCTTCAAAGATTCGAGGCTGAAAGCGACTCCACAGACACAAATTTCCAGACTCTCTCTTCAGCACCTTCTCTTTACTGGGGAAGGAAGGGTGAACCCTTGTTGTCTTCACAAAGACACAACCCTAAGACTTTTTTCAGATAACTGAAGTGTGTTAGTCAATTATCTGTGCCTTGTCAGGTTAGGCAAATAGTCTTTCAAAGGATGCCTGGAGGCACCTGGCCACCTGTCATGCTGCCTTACATGCTCACGGGATCTTATGCTCCTTAGGTGTCACTGGGGAGCAAACCATCCATAAGAAGTAGGTAGATTGATAACTCCTGTACGAATATTCATCCCTTTATCTGCTGGGTTCCCACAATCTCTCTACTATGTTTTATCTGCTTTGGAAATGATGTATTTTTAAGGGTCACGATTTCGTACTTGCTGCAGAGGAAATGGCAGTGGGAAATCAAAGTGTCCGGTTTTTTTTTGGGGGGGGGGGAGTTTTTCCTTCTTTTCTTCTTGCTTTCTGCAAATAAACTCCTGGCCTTCCCACTCTTAGCACTTTTTGAAATCTTAGCATTAAGACTCTGAGCTCTGGAAAAAAAAAAAAAGGTCATGATATGGTTATATTAATGATAATCTTGCTGACAGAAGTGAAAATTATCAAAAGAAGATAGGCTATCACATTTTGATGAAGGGTTCATGTGAGGATAATGAAAGTACTCTCCAGAGAAAAAGGCATTCTCCTAAAACCTGTGAGATTGGAAATAAAAATAAAGCATCTGAGTTGTTTAACAAATACACATTTTATAATTAAAGCCAGCTACTGCCCGAAGATTGGGGGGAGGCTGAATACAAAATCAAAGTTTCACAGAAGAGTTAAAGGTAGTGCTGGGAGCTACAAAGCAGTGCTGAAGCAGTACAGGAAAAGCTAGCTGCCACTAAATTAACCAACAAAGAATTGAATAGGGATAGATCAATACCCATAACTGATTTTTCTGTATCAGAATTGTAAATCAACAGAACTCCCTGAACATGAGCATTGTTAAGAGAATACAGACCTGTTCTTTGTAATATCTGCAAGAAGTTTTCTGAAGAAAGTGGGGTAAACTTTGTATGAAAATTTATTTTTTTCCCCTCACTAAGATTGGATTGGTAGTTTGCAGAATAGGAACACAAGGTTATTTATCTGAACAGTGTGCAGGTAAATATATAAGAGTTTTTGTGAGCTTTCCTTAGGAGAAGCGATTCTTTATTTAATAACATATGTGAGATTTAGTGTCCTGAGGACAGAAAAAACCACAAAACCACAACTTTTACACTGATATTAATAAAATCTTCTGAGTTTTGCCATTTAAAGGTCAAGCAGAACTGTGAACTGTGTTGAATCAAACTACAAAATACTTCTGGGACTTAGGAAAGTTTCCCTTCCATGGAATACTACTCAGTAACAAGTTGGAGGGACTTGGAGAGATGAGAAGGAGGAACTGTGCTTTCCTATGAAGCAAAATATACTTTAAAGAAGGAAGTGAATGCATTTGTTGAGCCAATCATCTTGTAGAATATGGTAATTCCTGTGAAGTGCCCTGACTGTGGGAAGTGGAAAAAAAGATAGGTTTTGACTTGCAAGATGTAGCTGGTAAACTGGAGGTTTATGAAGGATTTACAAGGTATGCACATTCATTGGAGCTCTGTACTGCTTCCTGTTGAAGGTCTGAATTCATTGAAGGCACTTTATAATCTGGTACATTTTTCCAGAACCAAAGATATAAGCATTTACTTCATATTTAGGTTATCTTCTGCTGTAAGTACCTAAGATCTAAACCAAATTAAGAATGTAACATTTGAATGGCTGTATTGCCTCTGACCAGAGGGTAGACATAACAGGCTGTTCCTTCTCCAAGTGGCCCAAAGCACATGCCAATGGAAAGTCCAGGAAAAGGCAAATTTCTACAGATAATCCCTCATCTTGACCTTTTGGTTGCTCAAGTTATTCCTGAGCCAGAAGTCAGCTGTGTATTTAGCAATTCTTAGCTAATTTCTTTTCCATTGCTTTGTCTAATCTCCCCATGAACCCATGTAAATCTATATTACACATCCACAGGGAAGAGACCACAGTAGCAATTCTTTTACATGCTATACAATACTGTATTTTGATTTTGGCATGTCATGCCCATCACATGACAACAAGGTGATGACATAACTCCATTTAGAGTACCAAGGAAAGTGGAATTATATTACTGCACCTGAGGTGTATCTTCCTTTAATCCTCAGGTTTCTTGCCTGTGTTTACCTAAGAATGTGGCTTTTGTTCTCTCACAGCCTTCCAGAGCACGTGTGTGTACAGGAATGAATGCACCACTGCAACCTCCTCCCACCCTTCTTTTGCTGATATTCCTAAAATATATTTTGGTTTAGAAAACTAAAAACCCAAGAAGACTGACAAGGTAAGGATGCCAAGAAATAAAAGAAAATTTGCTCTCCAGTAAAACTGCAGCTATTATCATAATGCATATTCCAAGTCAAGTCTAAGATGTCCCGTATTTTTGCTGAATGTATCAGCTTGTGTGACTCGTTAGGCTCCCATTCATTATGGAAATAGACCAGTAAATTACAGCTTTTGCAAATGCAATCATTATAGCTGTAACTTACAAAATATATTAAGCCCTTTGATCTCTGTCAGAGAACATATCATATACTTTTAAACACATTGCTCGGAAATGGTAATTTAAAAACTATAAACCTTACATTCACAGCTTTAATGCATATATTATGCTGTACATTTATATCAGAAATAATGTCCATATTCTGTCTATTGCAAATTATTGCCTTGAATTTCAGCTGAACAGAAAAAAAATTATGATACTGCAAATTGATAAAAAATGAATGAAAATTGTCACCAATGAATACCTGTGGGTTTTTGCATTACTCAGGACTAGAACCTAAATAAAGCTAAGATTTTTTTCTAGTGATAACATATTGCAAATTGAATATTGTTCACTCTGTGATTTTGCTTCAGTGTACTCTGTAGTTCAGTATATACAGGCTGAGGCAGATTAAATGGCACTACCTTAAGTAAGTAGGTAGAAATAATAATTTTTTTTAAAAAAGTGATTACTATGAATGACAGCTCTGGATTGTTTGCTGTAATCCTCACCTGAAAGGAGCAATGGTTCTGTCCAGGTATTTTTACTTACCCATTCAGTTGCTGTGCATAAACTTCTAGTATTTGTTCACAAAAGGTTTCATAAAATGAACAGCTAATATAAAAAGCTGCTATTTGCCCAAAATAGCATAGCCTGCAGATTTCAAGAGCAACCACTACTGCTTATTGCTTGTAATTAATATGACATCACTGATTACCACTTATAAACCTTTTTTATGGGAGCTTAAGCCTCCTATATTATGCATAACTGAGCATATGGAATCTTAGATCATTTTTTAGCCTACTGTCTCTGAAAATTTTCAGAAGAAAGAAAGCTAGTCATATTTCATTATTCTTTATATTTAGCAGGTCTGTTTTCTTGGCCAGGAATCTGAAAACCTTTTCTAAGAGGACTTAACTAGCAGCTGTGTTGACAATTCTATTTTTGAGTGCAACTTCTAGAGCAAGATGAGTTTTTCACACCTGTGCCTCTGGAGCTCACTTTTTGGAAAGAACTGGGCTTTGCATTAATTTTGCAGCAAATACCATTCAGTACAAAGTAAAAACTCAAAGCTTTCCCTTCTAGCACAGACTGATAAGGAAGAGCAATCTGTGCTATGTGCAGGAAGTTTTTCTATGAAGGCTCTGGACAGAACATGAAAAATCAGTTAAAAGTTTTGCTGTTGCAATGTATGCCTTCATTGAACTGCTTTTTGGAAATATTTATTGGGAAAAATTCATATCTCAGTTTCAATCAAAGTGTTACCTCATTAACATGCAATTAACCATTTCTGGACTTTCCAAGAGCATTCACCTGGAGTAGACACTGTAGACCTAAAAAAACCCAAGCTCCTTCCATATGGTTTTACAGTAAAAAAAGAGCATGTTTGGATTTCCCTTTTGGCGCGCAGGGCCTGGAGTGTGAGTGACCTGGTCCTCAATATCAAGGATGTGTTCTGTACTCTAAATATTTTAGCAAACTGTGTGTGGATGGATCTTCTCCTAAAATTAAATCAAGATCCTAGAAGCCCTCAGATCCCTGGCCCCAGAGCTTCTGCAGTGGTGCAGGGGCTGGTGGTGTGTAGAGAGGCAGTTGTCTGCCTGCAGAAACAGCTGGAACATCAGAGCCACTGAACCAACAGAAATTCCACTGGACATCTGAGAATTTTAGTGATTATTTCCTCAACCAGTGAAACATTCTTGCCAGAAATCCATTATGTGAAAGCTGCAAATCCATGGAGTGCATAGGTTTAATGGAGACTTGAGAAGTCAGTTTCTCTTTTTTGTGAAGCTGAGTTATGGAGCATTTTGACATTTGCCAAATCTTTATTGTCAAGTCAGGTGAAAGATGCTTTTGTCTATGCAGTCCCCTTAATACCCATGACAACAAGGAGAGTTTTTTGATAACACCTGAAAATAAATCAGTGTATCTTTCAAAGTAACATCATTTATCCTGTTTCTAAAGGGAAATAACTCAAAAATACGAAATCTCAATCTCAATCTCACGCTTATGTACTACACACTATAATGCTTAAGATCTATAATTCTGTTTTCCCACCATGTCCTTGAATCATTCAGAGCTCAAGATGACTGCTGCTTTGCAAATGATGCAGCAATTCAAACTTATTTTTTCCCTTATTGTTTAGAGATTCCATCAGTCCTTTACTGCACACCACAAAACTTCCTCAGCCATGTGAGCCAGAGTATTCCAGTGAATGAAGGAAATAATGCTGGCTGATGCTCCACTTTCTATTGATGTTTTTATGATGATTGGGTGTGAATGATTAGTTTTAATTCATTTTTATAGAAGTATTTGGAAATAAAGGTTAAAAATCATGTCTTCTACATTTTTTGCAAGTAATTAGGAAAAACTGCAAAAAAATCAAATGGTAGAACTTGAAATGAATGAACACCTATTTGGAATAACTTGAGGGGAAAAAAAGCCCACTTGTGGTAAAGCTGGCCAGCAGATGCAAAGTCTTTATTCTAAGCAATCATCTATTTTACCACATTGAATGTGTTTGATGAAGGGGGCTCTCCAAGAGGGTAAAATATTGATTTTCAATCTCACTGCCAAGTATGAAAAACATTAAAAATTTATTTTTAAGTGCTTTTATATCTTTCCAGAGAAATACAAAAGACACAAAAACTTTCCCTGGTGATTGAAATATTCCATGTAACTAAAATAAAATGTTTCATTTTCATGCTTATGCAAATGAATTGAGTTGTTAAAAAGTGTTCTTACCCAAAATTGATGTAGGAAAAGCCAGCATTTTACCCAACAACTTAGCAGTCTAAGCTCCCTCACCAATGCACACCAACTCAAAATCAACTCCATCTCTGCCAGAGACTGCTTTAAGTTGGAAGACACTAATCACCATGTCAAGGAGAAGGAAGGAAGACTTTAAAACAAAATTAGAAGTCTTGTCATGAGTTGTGAAACACACCAGTTTTACACTTTTATTTACAAGGTGTGGAAAAGGATGGGTGTGATGTGACCACCTCAGACACCCTCCTAGTGTGAGTCCTGAAATAGGAGCACTTTTAGCTCATGCCTATGATGTGCCTGGCAGAAGGTGTTATGTTTCTAAGGGATTGCTAAAGCCACTGGCTTAGAATGCATGCCGACCTGGGGCTTTCTTTGGAGCTCTTCCACTTTGTAGAAAATTAATTACATGCATACTGAGAACACACAATGATTCTCCCATGTAATGAGAGGAGATTTGTTGAAGCCATAGAAATACCTGTGTTTAAATGTGAGAGTCAGGCATTCCTGCCACATTTAGGACTCCGACACAACTGGCTGTCTAGGCCACTTGCATCTGAGGCAGCATTCAAAGGTGGAACTGAGCCTGACTTTCCCACAGTAAGTTTTCCCATGTTACATGAAGGTTATATCATTCTGTCATTGTCTTAGGTAAAAGTGTTAATTTTACTAACAATGGTATGAATTCAACTGGTATTTGCAAAAAATGCAGGGGTGAACATGCTCTGTTTTTTTTTTCTGGCAGTTTTACATTCTTTTTAAAATATAATTATCTAGAGGCATCCCTGAATTAATCACAGGATCTCTTTTATTCTTTTATGATGATTTGTGCACTTCAAGACAGTTTACTGATTTTCTTATCTGCATATTTGAATCTGTGTCAACTAGCTTTCCTATGGGTTGGAGAAATGATGAAAATTTGATTGTGGGGGAGTGAGTCATGTTCAATATGTGATAAACTAATGCTTGGCTTTGACCACAGCTGGAACAATCCAGAAGAAATGAGGTATGTGTAACATTTGTAACACCCTTCCGATCCTACCTTGGGGTGAACTGAGTGTATCTTTCATGTATCTCACACACCCTGAGATATCACATACAGATCTTGTCAAAACCTTTCCGCACAGTAAATACACAAACCTTGTCTAACTTTTCACAAATACAGGCCACTAACTCGTGCTAACAGCTTGTTATTTGTAGTGGGTTGGTAAGACACTGAGTTCTTTATTTGTAGGTTTTTATAGAGGAGTCTATAACAACCTGTCCTCTGGCGGAAGAGGCGGGGTGATAGCACTTAACACTGTTACAGTACACACAAACACTGCTCACCCGCTCACTGTGTGCACAAGCAGTGTCAGAGCATCATCACTCGGTCGGGGGTGGGGAGGTTGGGGGGAAAGGAGAGGGAAGAAGAAGGAATGACAATGTGGGAGAGGTAAAACAGGGAGGGAGGCTAGAGGAACACACAGCGCCAGGTGCAACCAGGCTGCGTACACTGGCCCAGACCCAGAACTAACACTGCAGCTAATGTGACACCACAGCAGTATTGGCACCTAATAATTTCTGTCTAAGTTTGAAAGTATCTTGAATTATGATAGTGTCATGATACTGTTCTGTGGTCCCTCATTGATTAGTCAGTCTTCAAGTTCATGGTCTTTTATTACTTCTGTTGGGCCTTCTGCAATTCATCCTGTGTCTGACATCTCTCTATACTTTGGACAAGCTATCATACTTCTCTTCAGTACTCATAAAAAGTACTGCAATATCTTTAAAATTGTAAGTTTTAAGTTTGGATTTTGCTATCAAATATTTTTCTCTCTCCCTAACTCAAGACCAATTCACTTTACAGGAAGTCTCTTCACTTCCCCCATTCTGTTTTTTGCAGTTGCATATTTACAGAAAGGAAATTTATGGCCTTGTTCCCCTGCTCTCCTCTCCTAGGTTGGCAGAAATTATCCAGGTCAAGGACCATCTTTCTTGTTGTCTCATTCTTTGCATGATGCACAGAAACATCTTTTTTTTTCTCTTTCCTTTACATGATGGACTAATCCTCATTCTAGCTTGTCACCTCAGGTATTTATGTGTGCAACAAATAATAATTAATGGGGGAAAAGTATTTAAGGGGCCCAGTCCAGCCCTGGTACTACAGAGAGCAATACTGCCGACCTTTCTGAGGTCTCGCTAGCAGGCAATTTGTAATTTTGGGTCTAGGAGCAGCTGGTTTTGTGGTGAGGAGGAAGTTTTCGGGGCTGAGGGTGCTTTTCCTTCCTTCTGCCAGCAAACAGCGATCCACGCCAGGATTTGCTTTCTGCTCCTGTATTCAGTATTTCGGCAATGCAATGTGTAGCACGTTTCTCTTGTGTGTGTATGTGTGTGTGTGTGTGTGTGCGTGTGCATGTGCGGCTCTCCCTCGCTGTGTCTTGTCTCCAGGATTTCTCGCTGCCTGGCTCCGGAGGCTGCTCCAGCGCTGCGCGGAGCAGAGGTTTCCCCGGCTCCCGTAAATACAGGCACACGCATCCAGTGCACCACACGCACGCACACCACACACACACACACAGAGGCACACAGGCACGCTCCGAGCCGCTGTCCAGTCCATCCCCACGCCGGCTGCTTTCCCCACCGTCTCCATCCAGCCTGGCAGAGGCGGCAGGCACAGCTCCGCGGCGGATCGCGCTGACGCTGCCCCGGGACTCCGCTCGCAGCAACGCGCCCGCGGTTTCAAGCTTCACAAGCTACAGACAGATTTTTACCCTCTTTTTTCCTTCGCCTTTTTTTCTTTTGGTTGTGGGGTATCTGCTTGTGGGTTTGGGGTTCTTTTCATTATTACTATTTTTTCTTTTGGCGTGGGGGGAGCGCTCTGCTTTTGGAGAAGGAACCGGAGAGATAAGGCTACCGCTCTCCTGCCCCCGCCGTGCGCGCATGTGTGTGTGTGCGCGCCCATCTCCCCCCCGCCTCGCAAAAGTTTGCCTGGGCGGCCGGGGGGCTCCCGGGCCGNGTGCTGGCGCCGCCGGGCTGCGCGCACGCCCCACCGGAGCGGGGCCGGCGATCGCGGCGGGGTGTGCGCGGCGCGGAGCGGAGTGGCTCTGCCGGCCTGGGTGGCACCCAGGGGCTTCCCTGAGCAGCGTGTGTGTGCGTGTAGATAAAGATTAAATAAATACAGAAACTAAGGGGGTGGGGGCATATAAAAAAAGAAAAGGGTGAGAATGACGGGGACCAGGCAGGCTCAGCCGTGTTTCTGTTCGCTGGCTGAAACTTCTTGAGAGTTGCAGCCGAGCGGCGAGAGGCAGCGGGCAGGTCCGCAGTGGCGGCTGTCCCCGCTGCCGCCCTGTGCGGGGGAAAAACTTCGCCTTCTGCCCGCGGGCACAGGGCGTGAAGGAGGCGACGGAGAAGGAGGAGGGCGAGAAGGGCTGTCTTGCTCCCCTCCGCACCCCTCCGTGGCCCCGGGCCGGGCGGGTCGCCCCTTGGAGGCGCCGCCGGCCGCCTCCACCGCAGCACGGATCGAGCAGAGGCACCGGCTGCCGGGAGAGGCACCCACACACATCCACACACACCCACCCGGCAGCCCCGGCAGCCTGTTACTTGGCTCTTCCGTCTGCTGAAATATGCCTACAACAGGTTATATCGCAATCCGCCTACGAAGGTGTTGGGAACGTTATTTTGTTGTAATTCTATTTCCCTACTTTTCCATACAACGTTCTCAGTATTGCATCTTTAAGACCGAATGAATAAAAATACGTTTGAGGCTGAAACTCATTTGACAATCAGAGAGCTATTATACGTGAAGATATGAGCCGGGGCTGCTTAAATCGGACTGCTTGAGCCCTCAAAAAAGGTTTATGCTTTGCCACTGGCACTTTGCTGTTAGGTCCTGCTATTTGTAGAATGAATTAGATGCTCCTCGGTTTGCTCGCTTCCTCTTGAAAGTTGGGAGCAGTAGATTTATCTTCCTTGAGGTGAAATAATGCCACAGTTATTCACTGTGCAACATTTAGCGCTTTACATGAGGAATGATAAATGTGGAAAATCTCAGGACAGTGAGGGCTGTAGTTCATACAGATATGGGGAAGGTTGTTCCATGTTGCACCTTCATCCCTCAGGCTTACTGATTCTCTGGTCCTTCTGTGCTTTTTCCTGTAATTTATATTCAGGTTGCTCATCAGTTATATGAAATCATGAAATCTCTTCTGTGAGCCACAGGAGATCCTTTGAATATGCAGTTATGCTTTCCCTTTGCTCGCTGTTA
Source organism: Alaudala cheleensis (assembly GCA_013398995.1). Taxonomy (NCBI): domain Eukaryota; kingdom Metazoa; phylum Chordata; class Aves; order Passeriformes; family Alaudidae; genus Alaudala; species Alaudala cheleensis. The sequence goes on from VWYE01018343.1 coordinate 450,119, forward strand.
CACCAGCTGCTTTCAGACAGAACGGTGGGATATCCTCTGTCCCATTAAAAAAATAAATTCCAGCGAATTTCAGACTTCTAATAACTTTGGGTAAACACTTGTTGCTTTCAGCTCACAGAGAAGTTTTATTGTTCCATATATTTTCTGAATGTACAGTGCAAAGTCAACATGAAATTTTTAAGTAAGCCCAGCATTTACAAGTTTCTGTTGACATGTATCAGTACAGAAAGACCCAGAGTAATTAAATATTTAAGAGTAGTTCAATCCAAAATTACTCCACCATTTCCTGTTAAGTTTCCTAAGTAAATCTGATTTTATGATTAAGTACTTGATTTATGGGAATATGGGTTATTTTTTTTCTGAGCTTCCTGTTGAAGTAGTTTGAGGTTTTTTTGTGGTTCATCTTTCTTTTTGCTAGTTGGTGTGTCAAATTTTGAGCAGTTCTGTTTGTAGCTGTTCGAGTGAGTTGTTTAAAGTCTAGGGTTGCTTTAAAGTGTGTTTCTAAGCGTGCTGTTCTTGTACAGCACTGCAAGGTGGTGTAAGAGCTGTTATGCAGCATGGGCTCTTGTTAATGTTAAAGCTCTGTATTTGCCCTCTGGTGCAATGTGTAGTTAAAGCAATCAATGTACAGGTTTGATAAGCTTTTTTTTTTTCCTTCAGTCTTTTTCCATCATTCTGATTTGGTTAAGGAAGCAATCTGTTAGTGTTACAGAGGCGTAGTCTGTCAAAGGCCTCATGCTTTAAGGAGTTTAAAGAGCTTTATCACAGTCATATTTGTGAACAAATGTGTTTTCAAAAGATTTTGCATTGATGTCTTGGTAATATGATGATAAATAGTAATACACAATGTGGTTTTTGTGTTTTGATTTAACAGTAGTCATGTTTTTTGTAGTCATTTGTTTAAAAGCTATTTTCTAGCTATGACTGTTAAATGGATAAACTGAAGAAAGTGTGTGTGTACTGAGGCAAAGTGTGTATGTACTGATGTAAAGAGTTGTGACGAATCTCTTTAAATTATGGAGGTTATGGACATAGAGGCATCTTTCTCTGTTGAGTGGAACTGCAGTGCAAGAGACTTAGATAACTTCTGTAACGTTATTCATACTGTCACTCACTTTTGCACAGAGAAGGTAGAAGTTACAGATTAAAAAAGTTGTCAGTTTTGCTCTGTCGGGGAGAGTTTTCCTACAATATTTTGTTGCACGTGAAATATGTTGAAGTTGGCAGTAATGTGACTACAGTTGTTCACTGTACTTTTACAACAATGCTGAATTGTTCTGTGTGATTGTATAGAACATACTTGTAATCACCCTTCTGTGTCTGACACCTTGTCTGATCACACATTCTGGTGCTGTGATCTTCACTGGAGCACAGCACATAAAGTTGTTTTCTGACATAGTTTAGTACCTAGGAATGGGGGGCAGAGGAAGAAAATTTGAAGTATACTTGATGTGCTGCTGCAGGATTAATTCTGTGCATCAGTCACATGCAAGGTGGGTAGCAGGAGCTTGCAGTGTGTGCTGGGCACTCCTTGCAAAGGACTCCTGTCTGAGAGCTGCTGTGGAGTATCCTGTGTGTTAAAAACACTTCCACTGTGAGACTCAGGTTGCTGTGACCCAGCATTCATGAGTGTTAGTGGAGCTCCCGAGGATTCTGCAGGAAATGTTTTGCTGTAGGAAAATCTGTCATTTGAAAGTCAACACACAAGAGAAAAATCACAGCACATATCTTTTGGCAATACTTGTTTAATTCCAACCTTCAGTGCCTTCAGTAGCTTACATCATCTTAGAGGAAGTCATGAAAATGGAACATCGAAGTAAAGTTGGATTTTGCCCTTGCCTCAGAGTTTTCTGAATGAAAGTGAATGTCTTACTGTTGAAAGTAGTGGATGTGTCTCCTTGGTGCCTTTCCACTTCCGAGGTGAAGGGTGTGGGGGTTTTTTGTGTAGTGGTTTTGCTTGGGATTTGTTTTTTTGTTTTGTTTGGGGGCTTTTACTATTTGTGGAATAATAGTTTATTTAGATGAAGACTAGAACTGTTCTGGTAAAGCATCCATCAGTAAAGAGGTTGAATTCTAAATGCTGTGAACTTTGTTCTCTGGCACAGATGATGGACGAGGTTAGAGTCTGACAGCACAGTCACCATAGTCAAAATAACTGAAATGAAAGCAGAAGCAAACCCTTCATTTTGAAGGTCAGGAGTCAGTTGAAATTGTGCTTTGATGAATAGGCTTTATACAGGCATAATACAGAGGCGTTGGCTGAAGTAAGCAAGCACAGAATTGCTTGTAGCTCCTAAGTGGTAATAATAACAACGATAATGATAATAATTATTATAATAATAATACCTCAGTAGCCGCCCATGCAGTTGAGCTATTAGTCCATGTCAGATGTTCCCGAGATAGTCTTTCTGAATGTTTTGCTTTCATACTCTAAAATGCAGTAGTAGATTGACAGAATAGGGAAAATCCTCCTGACTGAGTCTGTTTCCAAGTACTTGCTCGTTAATACCTTCTTTTACTGTTTCTCTGCTTCTGTCACTGAGAACTGTGTGAAGAAAGTGCCTGTAGACCAGGAGGTAGATGGGGATTCTCGGACACCTTGTGTAGTTGCCTCAGCAGTGTTAAAAAAGAAGTAGCCTTATGAAAATAAATACTGTATTCAGTGCAAATTTGTGAAATCTGTTTTGGGCCATTAGACATTAATTCACTCCTGGTCACCATGATGGCAGCAAAGATGGACATGGAATTTCATACTTCCTTTTTGTTTTAGCACTGTTGAAGTTGTATCCTCCACATTGTGTGTGACCCTCTCTCACCTCTGTTTGCAGTTTTGGTAATTGCAGCATCAAGAGTCTCTCTGGTCACCTCTCCTTATGGCCTCTCTTATTTCCCAGTTGTGGGTGCATGGTGCATGCTAATAAATTGGCATGTGCACGTAGGCAGGAGGAAGTGCAGCTTTTCTAAGACCTGTCTTTGCTGTCGCTTCTGTACATACTTACTGGTTTGTAAGTGACTGATGCCATTAAAGGGAATACAACTTACGTATGCACATCTAAAACCTAAAGGTGATGTTTTTAAGATCAGGGCCTTTGAGAAGAAATAGCACGTTTTTAATGCTTATAAATAATTCAGTTTTGAATGAGAGTTTTAAATCTCAGCATCTGGAGTTTCCCAGTGTGACTTTATGCTAGAATATCTTGGAAAGAGGGACTTTAAAATAGAAAAGGCAGTGCTTTAATAATTAATGTAATGATGAACTTTGGTGTATTGTCTCTAATAATATCTTTTCTTTCTGTTGTCAGTCTGATTTATAATCAAAAGCTATAATATTTTCTACTCTTCTAAGTGCTAATGTGTTAAACCGTTCCAAAGCTGTATTAGTACTTGTTTCATCAGATGCTGTTGTGAAATACTCCTGAGATTAGGTGGTGTTCAGACACCAGAGGTCAAGCACTATGTTAAAAGCTCAGGCCATTCTTTTTTATATTACTGCAATAAAGAATATATTCATTTCATTTATATTACCACTTGGCTCTCATAAAAGGTCAGTTTCAGCTGAATGTACAATTACTTGCAAATGGCAAATCTTATAACAAGAGATCAACAATAAAAGCTTTTCTGGGTAATTTGTCTTTAAAACTACTACCTGCCATTTCTTTTGAATGACTTGAGCATCTTGCAGTATCACTTGGAGATCTCTGTCTAATTCCCCATGATACATGTAAGAAAACTGTGCACACTAATCTTCCTTTCTGCTTAGTAAAGTAAAAATGCATAATTACATTAAAATTCCTAGTTGAAATAACAGGCTTGGTGCTTAAAACTCCATTATGATATCAAAGTATCAGCATTCCCAATACTAGCAAAATGAAATTACTTTTTAGTGAACTATGACTGTATGCCCCCTTTTGTACCTGGTTAATGGGTGCTATCTCCCTGTGAAGGGAACCCATATTCTGTGGTTTTGACTGTTTGTGCTACTGGCATAATTATTTTAGCAGCTTAAATATGTATAAAAGAATTCACACTTCTTCAGAAATTCCTAAGAACAGCATATAAAGGTCGGTGTTTAAAGGCAAAATTGTTATTATGCTAAAGAGAGAGAATACATTGTAAGATGCAAAAGGAATTTAAAATACGTTGCAGATGGCAAGAAAACATACGCTGGTAAAATTCATAGCACTTTATTCCTCTGTATGTGAAAAAGGCCTAAAACCTACTGAAACCAAGATTTGCTTTCTTCACTTACTCCTTTAGAGCTCCAGCGGACATCCAAAAAAAATGAGCTTCCCTAACCAGAACATATCTAGCTCTTGTTGTAGGAGGCTGTCACAAAGACCACCAGCTCTCTCCTGCTTTCAGTTAATGTGACCTTTTCCTTCCAGCAAAGTGGAACAGCAGCACTTTATTCTGTTGAGCAGTTGTGGAACACAGAAGACACATGGCATTTGGAGGCAGGTGCTGCCAAAGATGTGCTGGAAGAGGTTCCCTCTGCACAGGTGACAGCAGTTTGGGTCCTACTGTGACACCTGCCCAGCAGAGCCGGTCTCTGTGGACAAATTCAGGGGTTGTTGGTAGTGCTGGGAGGGCTGCTGTCCCCTCCACCCACTGTCCTGTGTACACCTGAATATGAAGGGAGAGGCTCTGCAGCACAACCCCAGCTCTGAGATGGGATGGAGATCTGCTGGCCACCCATCCTGGTCCTGATCTTCAGCGTTGGGTACAGGAGCTGCTTTTAATGCATCAAAAAGAAGCAGCCAGGGCTGATACTCCTAATGCAAACAGCAAATTGCTCTCCAGCTCGTCTGGCCTGTGAGGTCTGTCACCTTGTGCTTCTAATGGCCTTTTGACTGTGTCTCCAGCTGAGCAACAGATGTAAAGGGTACTGAGCATCTTGAGCTGGTTTTTTTTTTCCTCCTGAAAGAAGCTTGATGAACAGTGGAGGCTTGAACCTGCTCACTGACCTGTTGGGTTTAAAATAGCAGGGCAAATCTCCCCAAAATAAGTGGAAGTGCCGACTACTTTCAACAGGTGCTGCGTAGTGGTATTAAATAAGTTTGCTTACAGAGTAACACATAGTTTCTCTGTGTGTGCATGCAGAGATAAAGTGGTGGCTTTTACCTGGAGTGGCTTCCAAATCACATTTAAGGATTCAAAGAGCTAGAGAGGTTGCACATACCAGAGTGGGTGCTTGCGAACCAGCTAAAACTTTGTTTTATGGACCCATCTGACCAATGCGTGAATGCAAACATATGGACAATAAAAAACTACACAGGACTCACTTCATATATTTCAGAAAGATCAAAGGCTAAGTCAGCCATGCTAATCCTACTGTTTGGGAAGTCCAATTAGTTCAAGCTTGATGTTTGACTAAGCAGTAGGTCCTATAACCTGCCCTGTAAGTCAAAAGCTAGATTTCTCTGTTGCAGAAACAGTTTCTTTACCAGTCTGTGCAGCTCTTGATGTGTTTATAATGGTAGCAGCATATTTTTGTGATGTTTTTAGCTACGTCCCTCTGGCTCGTGTGTTGAGTTTCTAACATGCTAAAGACTGCAGGAGCATCTTTTTGGCATTTGTATGAGTTGGCCTTGGGGGGAAGTCAGTGCATGGGGTGAGGCTTTCATACGTCTCAGTATCAGACTGTCACGTGCTATAGTGGGAGGATGTATGTGGGTACTGCTGTGGCTGGAGAACTGTGGAAGTATGTGGAAGTACTCCAGACCTGGCAAAATGCAGTCTGTAAATGCCTCACTATGGTTCTTACATCAAATGTCTGTGGATGGCTTTTGAGTTATTGTTCGCATCCTTTATGACGTTGGAGTTTGTCTTTGAGAACAGTAACTAATACAGGAAACTAAAATGGCTTTCTTAAACAATTTATGTTTTAAGAAGTGAAGCTTAACAGTGGAGAACAGATCTTTATGCGCAGTTCTCCTACCAAAAGTACGACAGCAACTGATGGTCACATGGCCAAGGAGGCTCTTTTCAGATCCTGTGTACATTTCCTGTAAGTTCTTTTCAGTTCAGGATTCAGGTTTCCCATCTTCAGGAAGTGTTTCTCTGAGATGCTGATCTGAACTAGAAAACTGATTTGATAGGAAATCTACCAAAAATGATCTTGAAGCTGCTCAAGGCGGTAGATGGGATTGTGTACCTGATGTCCTGATGAGAACATGGGGCTCACAATCCGATGGTGTCTTTCAAGTAGATGTCTTACAACTCTGTTGAAACTGCTAGAGAAGTATTGTCCATATTTTCTCATGTGCCACTGAAATGCAGCATGGCAGTAGTGTAGTGTTATTAGCAGTATAGTTCAAAAGAAACTCTTAGCAGCTGAACATTCTTGGGTATTTTCCCACTTCTGTTCTTGGCTTTCTAACTGCATCACCATCAATGTTACAAGCCATACTAGCAAAGTCATCTGTTCTCCAAAACTGGTGGAGCTGAATGCTTGCCTGGGATGAGAAAAAGTACTGAGGACTTTACTACCTTAGGGAAACTCTTGTTTGTTACCATGTCAGTGTGTGATAGTTAATGTGGTCAGTTTAGTGGGCGTCTGCTGATTTTATGGCGTATTGAATTTGGGCGTTAGGGGGCAAATGGATGAGGTTGTTAGATCTCATGTTTGTATACTGTTATATATCGCTGTTTTCATGTTTTAAATCTTTTCTACACCTGAGGGTACCCATTCCCAACTCTGTACCCCTTTGACCTTAGAGTTGTGCTCACAGTAGCACTGAAATAGAGATTATTAAAAGCAGTGGCAAAATGCTTTCTTGTAATGCAAAATGCTTAAGTTTACAATTGTCAGCCATCACACTTAAAATGTTGAACAATTTCTAAATGTTCAACAGTTTCTAAGTACCTTGTCCTTAAGAAGCTTAAACATTGCAGTGACAAATCAAAGGCAAGGGCTGATGAACAGCAGTGTCCAGTGGCTCAACCTGATCTGTTTTCTGTCTTTTCTCTTAAACTGATGTAGTGTTTCAGAGAGAAGGGACTGTAAATAGAAACAGCAACTTCAGAATTGATTCACAGCATAAACACAAAATATGCATATTTAGCTCTCTGATATTAGCTTTTGGCTTTACAACTTTAACATGTAAGTTAATACTGCATATGAGTAGTTTAGGCTCCTTAGATGAGAATAGCTATAGATCATTTAATCTGTCAGCACTATCTTTGTTGTACAGAAATATGGAAAATACCTCTTGAACAGTTTTCTCACTCAGGCCATTTTCCCTTTAACCAGTTAGAGTCATTGCAAGTTATAGTATTCTTATCTGGTCCAATCTTTGCATAGCATGCATGTATTTAAAACTGTTTCAAAAATTTGATGCCAAAGATGACTCACAGTAAACTTTTCCTTAATAAAACAGTTTTTATTTTGTGAAGTAGTCTATCCTTGGCTAGCAGTCGTGTTGCAAAATAAAGCAGAGAAGACAGACAATGTAAATTGAAATTGCGAAGTAACTTGTGTTGGCTCAACAGAGGTTTAGGTGGTTTTGAGCAGAAAGTCAAAAACAAATTTAAAAATGAAAGTATTTAAAAGAATGGTGTGTTCATTTATTGAATTGGTGACAAGCAGGAGCAATATTCCTTGACCATTGCTATTCCAAGAGATGATCTTTATGCTGATTATGTCCTGGCAAAAAGCACTGTTAATGAAATACCTGGAACATAACTAATACTCACTGATTAAAGACAAACACCTGTGTTTGCCGTGTAGCATGGCTGGTGAGGTGGAAGGACTCCCAGAAAGGACTTCCTGAAACTGCTGAAACAGTGATTAGCTTGTTCTTAAAGCTGATCTTCAGAAGTCCTGTACTGTTCTTTGAATGAGAACTCTGAAGCCTCTTTCTTCCTTAACTACTAAGACAGCATACTAAAAGCCGTGTGTGAATTGATTGTCGTCAGATTGGCTCTGAGGCACGTGCACACTTCTGTTACTAGTTTTTTGAGTTAAAGACCACCCCCTTCCGCCTGATTTTCGCCTGTCTGTCTCCATTAAATGCATCTCATGGAGGAATTAGATGGAGAATTAATTGCAGGGGTTTTTTTAACAAAAGTAAATAGAGCAGTAAATTACCAAAATTCAGAATTGGAATTTAATTGTGAGAAGCACTGAGGAAATGCAAGGAAGGAACAGTCCTACCTGCAAAGAGGTTCCATATTACATTTATGTCAGCATTTCTCCATGAGACTTACAAAATCAGAATGTCATATTTATTTACTCTTTAAACCTTTCTTGTTACATAGACATCAAACATAATACAAATCAATCTGCTGCTTAATTTTTTAGTTGTCCTTCTAAAATATGCCAGCTTCATATCCTGGTGAGATTCAACAGTAGTTAATGGATCATTTGTGGATGCATCTTCGTACCTTGTTAATTAGTAAGTTAGAGTTCGAGTTTGCTTTTTAAAGCAGCTCCAGTTGGACACTGTAAATCATTGTGTAGAGCACAGTCTATGCTCAGTACAGAAACTGGCCAAACCACAAAATCTTTTCACCTCCTGTACTAAGATCTGGTTGCTGGTGAATACTTAAACACATAAATACGGATCACTGCTGAAGTAAAGCTTTTTCTTATCTGATGAACGTATTTGAATTGCTCCTCTCACAGTCTGCCCAATAGACTAATTCTCTCTCTTCAGCCTAGAGGAATACATGGAAGTATTATGTCCACAGTGTATGGACACATGTATATACATTCATAAACCTCTGTACCCAAACAGCTCCTTAAATTCAAAAAGTCTGCTGAAATTGTATCACATTCTGAGGTCTATGTAACACTGTGGGTAATGAGTGAATTACAAATGTGGATTATAAATTCTGTCCAGTTGTCTTCTTAATAGCTGCATAGCTTTCCTGTCATTGTTAGTTTTTTTCTTCTTTGAGTATTCTAGAATAATTTCCATTTTTTAGTGACAGGATGGGCACAGCCATTACCTCCATGCCTAATGAATCTCCAGCTAAATCTGGTTTTTACCAAAGAGGAAGCTCTACAGAAGTTCCCTGTCGTTTTCAACTGCAAGAAGAGCAAAAAGCCTGTAGGAATCCTAAAAGCAGGAGAGAACCTAGGATGTATGAAAGAGGTTTAAGGCTGAGAGAAGCTGGGAAATTCTACAAATTCTCATGGGAAGCTAGGAAATTAGGAACTAAGAAAATACATTTGTGTCTGTTAGAGGGAACAAGGACAAGAACAGATGCTGATGGTTCAGGATGTGGGAGACTTAGATACCTTGCTTCGCAAAGATAGGAAAAGTTTCAAACTAAATAATGAATTATTGTGTATTGTTTTTAGCTTTATAGAAGGCTTTTGTTAACCTGGAACCCACGTGGGTCGTTTGCTGATTTGCTAAAGTAATGTGACATTAAGTTTGTTAATTGTAAGCTATTGGTTGAGAAAATTCTTATAAATTGTTCTGCGGAGGTTTTTATTTTGTCTCTTGATTTAGCTTGCATGGATGTTGTTGTTTTTCTGTATCTCTTGCTTATTGCTTGTATGATATAGACAAATAATAAATCCTAAGTCTGCAACTATCAAGGATCCATCCTGTTTGCGAGACACAAACTGATCCGGCAAAACGTGCCCCGTGTTCGGTTATAAAGAACACCACAGCTAGCCTCCTTTGGATTCGTTTTGTGGATCTTATAATGGCTACAAATTAATTTCCTGCCGGAGGTCCCCCAGGAAGGAAAAGAGGTCTGGATACTGTTCTCTCACGAAGTCATATCGGACATTCAGGTGAGAAAGAATACCCTGGGGAAAGGAAAAAATGGGAGAAAATGTGTCAAAAAATAAATGGGATGCTTATCATGAACCAAAGAGGAAGCTCTACAGAAGTTCCCTGTCGTTTTCAACTGCAAGAAGAGCAAAAAGCCAACTCAAGATGAAGCAAAAACTTAGGAATGAAGATTTATCCAGATTTTATTCTGTAATGCCAAACAAATCCAATATGAGTCCATAAACTGCAGATGGTTTAAAGAATCATGTGTGTCACTTTGCTATTGATTTATAAACTTTTAGGTTATTTTTATAGTCCTTTCACCATCATTATTACATTTATTGTACAGCACAGACAATAAACCTTTCTAGAAAGAATAATGGCATTGGAAAATTAGGGTCATCATCATTTTAATGGCTGTTACCTAAGTGCTCATCTTTTTGTTCTGTTTTGTGGCTTGCCTGATGTTCAGATCCGATCAACCTGTTGCACCCAGTGACTATCCAGATGAGTCTTAAGAAAATGACTGATGTAGCAAAATAAAACTTCTCAAAATGGATCTTAAGGTTTCTATACCTTTATGTTAATATAATATAGAGATGTGGAGGCAAAATCCTAATTAGTTGATATGGGGAAATATGAGCTCTTTAAAATTTTCAACAGTAAGCATTTTGGGAAGTTGATACTAACAGCTAGCAGCCACATCTTCTGATTAATACATATTTGTATTTTTGACACGCTCATATGAAAGGCAAATTTGTAAACATTACCAGTATTTATTCCACAAATATTTGTCTCATTTTTATTTCACCCTGCTGCGAACTGCAAGTGCTAATCATTGGAACCCTTTGGAGCAAAGGAGCTTACCAAGTTGCATTAGATATGAAAGGAACAAAATATTCAAACAAATTTTTGTGGAAGAAGTTTCTTGGTTGATCTAATTTTACAAGGGAGCTGCAGGCATGTATTTCAACAGTGAGGAGTTAATTTGCAAAGGCAAGTTACAGAATATATTCTGAACATTTTCTCAGTTCCTTATGGGGAACTTCTCTCTTCTAAATCATGATTTTCCATTCTGTCCAGAACACTTCTTGTTTATGCTACACAGACACATACATTTCAAAATAAGAAAAATAACAGATAATTCAGTTTTTAAAGTTACTTGTCGTTGCTGAAATACTTACTGCTTCCACAAAGAGTTAGGCCATTACTGTTTTTACTGATACAGGCCCTTATTTTAGGCGGCTTCCTGCCCTGCAGGATAATTTTTCATATAGGTGCTTATGGCTACAGGATACAATGCATAAGGGAAATTAGTCAGAATAACTGAGTAATCAGACAGTGAATGTGATGTAGGAGATGTAATCAGACAGATGTGATCTGATGTGATCAAGATGTGATGCTTGCTGATGAGTGAGGGAGTTGGGTCCTCCCTCCACCTTTTGAGACAACATCTTCAAGGCCCTTTTTTGAAGGGATGCATATGATCTCTCTTTTTCAAGCAATTCTGCTGTGCATAAATAGTGTCATATAATAAAAAATTACAGGAGACTGGAGAGGGACGTTTTACAATATACATGCAGTGATAGGACAAGGGGCAATGGCTTTAAGGCGGAAGAAGATAGGTTTAGATTAGATATTAGGAAGAAAATTCTTACTGTGAAGGGTGGTGAGGCACTGAAAAATGTAGCCCAGGAGAGTCGCGTATGCTCCATTCCTGGAAGTGTTCATGGCCCAGCTGTATGGGACCTTGAAGAATCTAGTTTAGTGAAAAGTGTCCCTACCTATGTCAGGGAACTTGGAACTAGATAATTTTCAAGATCCCTTACAACCCAAATAATTTCATGATTCTATGATTCTGTTTTCATTGAGACAGAGAGGTGGTTTTGTTTTGTGCTTGTTTTTTAGCAGTGTTAACTATTGGAAGTGCCCATGATTATTATTGAAGTTGAGTTTTGGGTAGGCTTGAGTTCCAAAAATGGTTTGATCATTCCTCAAACATGTGCATGAAACAGAAGACATTCTTGGAAGATGTTTTTATTTTCCAGTTAGTGGGAGGAGGTGGTGGTGCAGAACAGTTCCTTATATACCTTGATAAAGGGTTTAACATTTTGTTTTCTATAATATATATTCTTTTAATAACATTTTAAGAGTAATACTGTAAAAACAGACAGAAATATTCCATGGAGAGCCAGGAGCAGAAATCTCTGTGTTATTTGCTGAAGATGAAGCTGTTCTCCTAAGATGTTCCACTAAGGTTAAGGTACAGGAGAGAGGTCTTGAACATCCTGTGGGTTCTGTCTGTTTCCACTACAAGTTTTATTTTCTTTATGAACCTGGATATAAAGTTGGTACTGGAAAAAGTAGCAGTTTTAGAACTTTCTCCTGGGGGAATTGTTTTACTTTTGAAACACCTTAGAAGGTTGCAAAGGTATTGCTGGCCAACAGGCACAAAATAATTTGATATTAAACTGAGCTCTAGGTTGCTGTTGGAAACCACCAAGATAATGAGTCAATTTTAGAAAAAAAACAGGTTCATTATTTTTTAATTGGGCTGCTCATCAAAAATGCAAGAGGTGTTCTAAATATCATGAAGTTTAAGGAAATTAAGTTCTGAGGAATTCCATATACATGACATGATGAATCTATCGATTGTACACTGCTGACCCTCCCTAGTGAGATCTTCCTCCTTTTGAAATGTCTTCTCAGGTGAAAAACAACACAAACATCAATTCAAGCAGCATATAAATATGAACTGAAGCAAGTACTTAAAATGAAACTTTAACAAGACCAAAAGCATTTTGGCAAGATTATTTCAGGGAACAGTTAAAATAAATGAGAACAGCTTTCCTTTGTGATTAGCACCATTATATTCTCATTCATTTATGACATTATATTAATTCAGGATATTATATTCATTCAAAACTTACACAGCAATTTTCAGAGGAGCTGTGTAACAACAAAATGAGAAAAGCAATAAAAGACACAGAACTAATAATACATTTAATATTGAGAGAAAGGAGGATGCAGAGTGGGCTAGGAAAATTAGGGCATATCTGCATTCAGCTTGCTGCAGAACCCTGATGTAGGAAGATTTAGGAACTAAAGAAGCATTTCTTGTGCAGTTAGATAGACATAACCATGACAGAGGAGGAGGACATTTGGTGGAATGCTGATCAGTGGACTTACAAGGCTTTCTGAGATTGGTTTTTTGCTTTCACTTTCAGTATAAATTCTCTCCTTGTTGCCATCAATCCCAAAAATAAAACCAGCATCAAAACTCTCTTTCTAAGAATTCTGTAGTCGTTTTAAAGAGGGTTAGTTAGTTCTGAACTCCAAAGTGAGTGTGACACTTCTGTCACTTACCTGACTCTCTGTTCCTGAGCGACTCACAACCACACCAGACGTGTGTGATGTCTTTCTGAAAGTCCCTCCCTTCAGTGTCGTGTCTTTCTCTTCCTTTTGTCCTTCCCTGAATATCCCCTAGGTTTTCAGCATCTCTGCAGCCCTCCTTTAGCGTATCTCAAAAAGCTTGATACAGTCTCAAAATGCTCTTGCCTCTGCACCCATCCTGCCAGCAGTCCTTTACCTCTGTACACAATTACCCTGTTCCGTGTGCACAGCATGCTGGGGGGAGAGTTTCTTTCCTTGACTTCTTTTTTTGTTTCATACCAGATACAACAATCTCATCAAGAAATTATTCTCCTTGGGCAGTCATGGGTAGCTGACTCAGTGTCGTCTAGTTTTCACTGACTAGGTTATTAGAATTCTTCCACCTTTATTGTTTCTTTGGTCCTTGCCAGAAGTTAGTATTTAATTTGTGTTGCCTTTATTATAAAGATAGCCTGGCAGTAAATTTCCAACAGTTTCACTCCATGCTACTTTTTTTCCCAGTTGCTTGATCTTTTTGTTGGGAAGTTTTTGGTATAAATGTCCTGGCCCTCTCCTCTCCCTTCCCCTCCTACTTTCTTTGTATTGCTGTTAGTATTGTGCTTCTGGTATTTCAGACTGCAGTTTTATCTGCCAGTTATTCAAAAGAAGATATAACTTAGTGTGGTCTTCCTATATTTAGGATTTAGCCTCTTTTCAGTGAATTTTCTGTCAGCCTTTTCTTGGAGCATTTTCTGACTAAAGCCTGTCAAAACTGTTGGATTTTTAGAAGGGCTTATTACTTTGCCCAGAATTTTATTTCCTGAACTATTTATTTTGGAAGATCATTTTCTTGAAAGTTGAACCATATGTAAGAAACTCCTGGGGATATGGAGAGGAGTCCAGTCAGTTCAGTCTTTGAGAAAGAACAAAGCAGTGGGGAACAAAAGCATGAGGCACACAAGTTTGCTTCTGCAGAGCTATGTAAAAATAAAGAAACATAGGCTGAGTTTAGCAATATCTGCTGGAACAAAAGACATAATAACTAAAGTAATATTTTGTAAATTTTGTGTGTGCTAATGCAGCAATTTTTATTAAATTTGGACAGTATCAGAATCTTGTTTACAAACTCGTAATTTTACAGCCCATCTGTAATTAGTATTTTATTCTTAAACTGTGGAATTTAAACCCTGTAGAGTTCCTTTTTTAAAGGGGAAAACCACTGGACCATCTGTCCATCCATATTCCTGTCTCACCAGAAGCCCTAGAAGTTTTCTTCTAAAATTACCATATACTCACAAGACTGCAGAGGCATCCTTTGTGAGCCAGCAGATGAGGCAGCTCTATGAGGGCTTCAGGTAGGAGATGGCAACAGCTTCACATTGGTGCCCTCACTCTGCCCTGTGGTGAGTAATTAAAAAATCATAGAATGTTTTGTGTTTGAAGGCACCATAAAAAAATAGCGTAGTTCCAGCCTGCCTTTCTTGGGCTTGGACACCTTCCAGTGGACCAGGTTGCTCAGAGCCCAAACCAAACCGGCTTTGAACAGTTTGAGGGATGGGGCAGTCACAGCTTCTCGGGGCGACCTGTTCCAGTGTCTCACCACCCTCACAATGAAGAATGTCTTCCCATCTAATCTAATGCTAGATTAAATTAGATATTTTGGTTTAAAGCCATTTCCCCCTTGCCCTATTGCTACATGTCCTTGTAAAAAGTCTCTTTCCAGCTTTTTTATAGGCCCTTTTTAGATACTGGAAAGCTGCTGTAAATTTTCCATGAATTTTCCCTTCTTCAGATTGAACAACCCCAAGTCTCTCAGCCTATCTTCACAGGAGAGTTGCCCCAGCCTTGTGATTATTTTCATGGCTGTCCTCTGGACATGCTTCAGCAAATCCATGTCCTTCTTATGGGTCATTACTGTAATGTGCTTCTCTGGGATCTCAAGTCCAGGTGGCTGCACTCCAGGCACCAGTGCCCTTCAGCCCACCTACAAATGATGTGGTGTGGTCTAGGTGGGTCAGGATGCTCTACCTGACCCGACTTACATTGAATAACAGCACCTGTTGCCTTATGAAGTAATTTAATACTGTGTGGCGTGGAAGAAGGTATTGGATTGGTTTGGAGTTAAGTGTAGGACATGGCTTCAGATAAAGATGTTAGGAATGAGAGGTTTATTGCATTTTTTCTTCTTCACTTTTGGAGAAGGGAGAAATATTAATAGCAAACAGCAGTACAGATGTATTTTTACTTCTCAATCATCAGCACTTTGGGAAGAATAGAGGCAAAGGACAAAACAAGAAAAAAGCAGCCACAAGACAGAAGTGGCAGGATGTGCTCAAAAGCACTGCCTTTGCCATTCTGCTATAGTCAGAAAAGTCAAAATCCACATCAGAACACAGGAATGAAAAACGACAGTCTGCTAGACTGAAGCCTGACAAAATTGCAGCAAATATAGGCTAGCTCCAAGCAAAGCACTACTTAACTACCATTTACCATGATGTTGACTCTTAAGATGAAAAGTGTGATCCTGTATTTGGGGAGTGGAAAATTAATTTTTTTCATTAGCATGGCAATTTTTAATGCCATTATTTCATAATTACTCCGCACAGTTTAGAGTAGAGACATTTAGCATTGCCAGTAGCTTTTTCATCTTATCGAATAGCACTGAAAAGGAATCAACATAATGAAATCCAAATCCAAAATTGATATGAAATTGCCAAAGAGTTGCCTTTTTTTGTTTGCTTTGTTTTGATTTAAATAGATACACAGATTTTGAGAAAAAAGTTTTTTTTAATTAAAAATAATTTTAAAAAGGGTACAGTTTCAGAGTAATGCATAGAATAAGTTGCTGCTACCTAAAAGTGTGGGACATCAGAGGTAAATGCAACTTAAGTCTAAATCAGGACTGAGGAAGCACATAGTGTGTGGCACCACAGGGCTAACTGATATATTTACTGCTGCTTTAAACTCCTTTACTGGCCTGCACATGGCCAACAGGCACCACCTTTGTTTGTTGACATTTTTTTCCGTTAACTGTGCTTTTGGTAGCAGCAAATAAATCCAAAATTATGAAAAAAACCCCACCAGAACAGGTTTCTGAGCAGTGTAAATAAAATGGAATTTAACATGGTAGCACATTGTGACTACAACCTGATGTGAAAAGTATGATACCAGCAAAATTATTCTTCTGTTACAGTCTGGGGTTAACGTTAAATAGTAGTAAGGACTACAATTGTGAAATATAAATTGTTCATGATCCTGTATGTAAATAGTGATGGTACTCCTTGCCACTGTTTTTACCTGTGACTAATTTGCCTTTATAATCACGATATAAAACCCCACATTGACAAGCTATTTTAGTAACTCAGGTAGGCAGAACAGCCTGGAGTTTTTCTGTTTAGCTTCATGCTGTAGAGCAAGGAAATAGTTTTATTAAAAATGAAAAATCCACTTACTCTTTACAGAAAGTTGGTAGTGATGCAGATTCTGGACATAAATAAAACAAATACAGTTAATGAACCAGGTACCGTGATGACTGTTGCTTAAAACTTCTTACAATATAATTCATGAGCAAGTACTGGTAGAAAAAGCTTTACTTTCAACAGAACCAGAGCTGGATAAAAAGCCAGGAAAGCGAAGTCTGTGAATTTGGGCTGAGATGTTGGTTTGATAAAACCAGAGATTACTTTGTAGTTCTGTATGATGCTAGGGACAAGTAAAAGGGATGGATCCAAAAAGAAATGTACTTGAAAGCCCATTACTGATAAGATCAAAAGGAAAGCAAATGGGAAATAAAGAGGAGAGTGAGGGAGAAGAGGTGCTCCATAACAATGTACAGCAGCCTGTAGAGGGAAGTGGAGGTGAAGGAAATGTCATGTGGTGGCTTCCCTTCAGATGTGAGTCTTTAATCTTTTTTTTGCACATGAATTCTGTAGAATTTTATTTGCTTTCAAAATTTCATCAGGCACAAGTACATGCTGGAGTATTTCCGACAATATTCCTAGTGTTTGAACTCCATAGTTGTCATTAGTTTCTTCAATAAATATTCCCTGCTGTTGCTTTGATTTTCATAATTAGTCACTCTCAATGAAGTACATTTCTCAAGGACTGAAATAATGAAATATAAATTCTTCATCATCCCATAATGAAAAGACAGGTTTAAAGGTTTTGATTCCCAATATATGTTCCACCTAAGAAAAATGTGGCTACATGAGAAAGAACAAAGAGTCAGGCTCCAAGATACTTCCATTTTAGGATAGTTTAGGGAATTTTTTTATACCTTCCTAAGGTATTAAAATACTGAAATACTTTAAAAACTTTTAAAAAAAAAATGATTCATGAAATATAGACATCTGTATCTTATTTATGAGGTGCATATTTATATATCTATCCCTCTGTTTCCATCTATCTATCGATTTAGGTGATCATAGCAAAGATGTCAATTTGCTGTCATTTGTGAAACATTTTTTACTATATATGTGGCATCAGAGGGTCTCAGCATATAAAGTGATGTGTGATTCTAGCAACTGAAAAAGCAAGAGAACTGAAAGGTGTTGTTATACTCAGAAGTGACTGCAATATTGCAAATACTGTATTGCATGCAATTCCAATAGTACACTTATACAGAAAATATGAATATGCAGACCTCCAAAAGGTCCTAGAAGGATTTTATGGAGGATTTAGATACTAAAATATTTGAGAGAAGTTTTAGGCAGTGTCTTCTTAAGAACCCCAAGACCTGTGTAAAAACCACATGAGAACAGCTCCCCTGCCCCAAGCAGCTGAATTGGCTATTTTAGGGCAGAAACTTCAATTTACTAGCCATGAGAGAGGAGTGCTATTCTCTTGTGTATGTTTGTCACCCAAAAAGAAGTGTTTGGCATTTTGAATCCAGCTGGATTTAGGCATCTGCCTAATCAGGTTTATGAGCCTGTTATTCTGGTGTATGAATACCCTGCAGTTTCCCTTGAAAAGATATAGATTTCTATAGTCTTTATGTTTTCTTTTTTCTTGTTATACTACATGACAAGGACATAGATAATATGTGTGTTTTTTTGTTTTTTTTTTTTTTTCTTCCCTGTTGTAGTTACATGGAGTAAATGGAGAAGGGAAGACTTCTCATTAAGATGTTCTACATCATTCCCTGGAAGCATTCAGGGGACATACCTGCATTAGCATCTCAGTATGAATTAGTAACATGCTTTTGAAGTAAAGCTCCCCATTGCTTCTACTTGATTCCCATTATAAAGTGGTCTTGGGAAAACCAAGTCCAAGATGGACTTTTCTGGAGGTAACCAGACAATGTGCTCCAACCATTTTCAGATAATCAAATTCCTAGTCCTGGATTAAAATAAATCCAAATCCTTTAATGAGTGTGGTTGTCAGTTTCTCATCATGCATTACCCTAAGGAGTTGATTCTGTTGAACTGCTCTGCTTGATTCTGTAGGTGCAAGCATGAATTTCTTCAAAGCTTTCTCTCTTTTAGCTACAGGTTGAGTCTAGGTCTTCAGCAGAAGCAGTCAGAATCACCCTGCTACACTACAGGAAGGTGCCTAAATAGTAGGCACTGAAAGCTCATATTAGTTGTCTAAAAGTAGGTAATACAAATACTCTTCATGGTGTTTATATCATAAAATGGTGCAGGCAGGTGCTATGCATCATTTCTTGCTTCAGTTGCCTCTGGTGAGTTACTCTCCCTTGGGCAGGATGTGATGGGGATTGCACCACACCTGTACTAATCCAGCTCTTGACTGTTGTTTTAGAGAACCATGATAATATGGAAAAAAAAAACAACACCCATAAAACCCCACACAATAAAAAATAGGCAAAAACCTCCCTTTCTGTGGAACTCACCCTTCTCCATACTTGCCTTCAGCTGTTTGTAATCACTAGGCTAGTGCTAGGACTACTAAGTAAACCAGCTAGATTTTTACTAGCATTAACTCCCATTTTCTAGCATGTTTCTCCAAAGCTGTTAGGTACATCTTGTTTCATTGTCAACTTAGACATTGTTTCTCCCTCCCAGAAAACACAGACCTCTCAGTTCATTCAAAGAATATTTTATGAGTACACATTTCTCATGTCAAGGCCATAAAATCAAGTATGGAACAGTACAGACTTTAGTCACATACTTTGCTCTAACTTTCTGCTTCTCACATCATTTGCAGCATATATTTCTACTTAAAACACCAAAAAATACTATCTCACAGCTAAGATCAAGGAAAAGTCAAAAAGACAATATGCTGGCATGTGGTAGTCGAGACAGTCAAGATACACAAAGTGCTTCATTAAAACTTTCAGAGGGCTCCAAGCATCAGGACCTTATTATCTGTACATCTTTCATACCTTCCAGAAGCCTTCACATACCAACACTTTGTTATTTAAGAGTCATTGTATTGCTACACAAAGGCATCTCCAAGCAGCTCTCAGGGTCTGTCCATTTATGCCAGCAGCCAGTTCGCCTTCTCTCTTCCTTCTGCATATCCAGTCAGCTCCATCCTGTCTCTGGTACAAAGCCTTACCTTGCCTGTCCCTTGCAGGACTTCCTGTCCCTGGGTCTTCACAGCACAGCAGCAGGCTCTATCTGACTGCAACTGAACTGGAGCTGAAAATAAGCCCCCTCCCAGCCAGCTCACTCTTTATCACACCCGTAGCTGGGAGGGCAAGGCTGTTCCCACTCTTTCTTGGATAATTAACACAGCTGCAACATATTAAAGTCAAGACTGCCCTCAGCACTCTCTTCACAATCTGTCTCTCCCCACTGGTGTACTATTAGAAAGTTAGAATTGTAACATCAAACACTAAAAATCTAGGTAGTTGTGATTGTTGCAGGAGCTTTATTTGGCTCCCTCGTAGCTATGAGCAAACATAGTCCTAGAAGTATACTCATCCACAAATCCTGATACGTGATCCCTTACTGTACTTAGGCAATTTAGTATTTTCTCTGTCTTATACTAGATCTTATTCCAAATCTGTTCTGAAGATAAGCTATATATAGTCTATGGACTCTTCGCTTACAACTACTATACCTAGAAACTTAATTAAATCCTTTTGTTTTCATAATTTGTCCTTAGCTATTATTTTTTCCTTTTACTTGTGAAAAGATATACATTTTTAAAGATTCAGATGCTCAGCTTGTGTTATAAAAGTACTTAGCACTTCGTATTTTCAGAGTATCACTAACTGGCTTTAGCTGTGGTCTCCAAGCAGATCTTCTGCATAACAGGCTCTATTGTGTCTGTTTTTGGACACCAGAAGGTGATTAATGGAGACTCATTTGTGAAACTCTGGCTGAGATAGGAGGAAGAATGCTACTAAGCAGCTCTCCATGGAAATGCTCTTGCCATGATACTCATGAGTTCCTCCTTTTTCTAGCTGCAACTCTCATCTCTATTCACTAAACACCCTCCAAGTTTGGAAAAAAAAAAAGGCTTTTGTCCTACAGACTGAACACTACCCAATCTTGCTCCGCTAAACTATTACCATCCACCATTGTGATGCAAATGCATGCGAGACAGTAGGTATGATTTAATTTTATGAATATTTCCTAACTTTCTTCATGATCTTTAAACAAGGGTTCTTAGATGCATATAAAAGTTACTGTGCAGGTGCCTGAATTTAGACTTTCTTATTGCCATGTCAGGTTTTTGTAAAAAATTCACTCTTCATCTATTTCCCTGTGGCCTTTGTTCTGCCCCAAACACATCTTGGTTCCTTTTAAAAACAAACCTTTATGGACCTTTTGTACTGTGATGAATTTTCCTGGTATTCATATAGTTGCAGCTTAATGGAACTGTATTAAAATGGACAGGAAATATGATGGCCTTCATTGAAAAATGTGAGCTCAGATGCACACTTAAGTGTTCTGTGACTTTGACTGGTTGATAGGATTGGAGGATGTGCTTCAAGTGATGACCAAAACAGCACCACTGGATACACTATGGCACTCTTGCCATAGCAAAGTTAGGAGGAACCCTAGAAAGATATTTACAGGAAAATACCCCAAATACCTGGTGTAGAGTTTGATTCTCTTGAGCATGTGACTTGGATTCAAGTCTGTGAATGCATGAAGAGGATGACTGGGGATTTGACTCAAAGGTCCTCTTCTTCATGAAGCCTATCTGCTGCAAGAGTGTTTGTCACTGAGTGCCCAAGAGGCAGCTAATGTGAACACAGAGTTCACATGTGGAGTGGACTTATCAGCAGAAAGACTAGGTGAGGCATGCTTGGAAAATGAATGTGTGATTTATGTCTGAGCTCTTCCAGGGAGGGGAAAACCACAGTTAGTTGAGATCAAGTGGCAGCTGCTGAAGTACTGCTGCAAGTGTATTCAAGTGCCAGGTTCATATGGGACGCAGACTAATTTTAAACACGCCATGAAAATGAGAACAGTTCTTCAAAGTTGAAAGCTAAAGTGTTCATTTATGTCAAATGTTTCTCTTGGAACGATTTAGTAGACTAGGCTCTTGGTTTACTATTGAGTAGTTTATTATTGTTTCTGTTTCCTTCTGGGGGTTGCTTTGGATATTGTACTGCAAAGTTCAGAACTTCCTTGAAAATTCCAAGAGAGAGAGAAGCCTGGCTTATCTCCTTACTATTTAGTGAGGTTACAGCTATGATCGAATTACGTGAGATGAGCAATTGGCAAGGATTAGGAGACATAGCCTACTGTGATCCCCCTCACCTAATACCTTTGACTTAGTACAAAACTCTCCTGTATTACTGATTACCACTTTTCCCATTTCACATATCTGCTTAAGAAGCTTTTTTGTCCTTTTATGTTTTCAGCCTTGTTAAGTTTTTGTTTTCAATGTTCAAGGGAACATTTTTCATTGTAGTGAAGTTTGCAGCACGTAATGCTGCTTCTGTCTGTAGTACCATGACCTTGCACCAGCCAACAATGTGCTGTCAGTAACAGGTGTCACTCATTGACAACACATGCTCCTCCTTTGTAATTTTACCTGTCTCCACAGAAACTGATAGCTCAGATGGATTTCCCAGAAGCAGAGCTTTTGTTGAAGGCTTAATTTCAGATTATAATTCTAAAATGTGTGCACTGCCCACATCTAATTCCATTTGTGCCTTCCCCGTGTGCTGAAAAAATTTCATCTTCTGTCTTCTCCCTTCCCTGTCTTCTGACAAAATTGTAGTAGCTGCTGGCCCAGCAGATTTCAAGGAGCATACTAGAGGCAAAAACACAAACAAAAAAACAGAAAAAGAAAATTAGAAAACACTCTAATGTTTTTCCCCTTTAGCTTCCATCCTAAATCCCTATAATCACATACAAATGAATATAGGCAGAGATATCCTGAAAAGGCAGAACTAAATCAGAGCTAGATGGCTTACTCCAAGATATGCAGACAGAATTCCTAAAATAAAATATAAAGCTATCTGTCTTTTTGTTCTTTTAATTCAAGTTTCTTAAACTATTTAATCTTTTCAAAGATGAAGTTAACTCATTGTGGTTGTGTCTATACCTTTGCTAAGTATACCAGTGTTGAAATTGTGCAGATGTTTTGCATTGTAAGGCTACCTAGTAAATAATTTTCTCTTTTGGTCTTGTTTCTTGCTGCTTAAAAATTCCTAAAATTATATTTTATTTTTAACAGCTACAGGGCATGAAGAGCAGTAACCAAAGGGTTTAAATTGGCTATTAATACTAATGAAAGTTATAGCTGTCCATGACTGTCTATGGTTAGGACTCTCCTTTCTTGCCCTGCATATGCAGTACTTTGCAAGTAACTACTTTGAATTTCATCTGTAATTTCTTTGCCAAGTGATTGAGTATTGTAAGATCCTTGTACAGCTCTTCAAATGCAGTTTTATTCTCTCCTTTTCTGGTTGATTCTTTACTATCAGATTTTCTCTTTGCTTACCATTTTCATTTCTCAGATGCAAAAAAACAAAGTTCAGTGTCATAAGATCTGTGAGAAGCTGATGGAAATGCTTCTTCTCTGTTGTGAATACTGTCCACTTTATTCCTAACATGCTTCAAGAAAATTAAAAAACACCCTAATGTTTTTCCCCTTTAGATTCCACCCTTAATCCTTATAATCACATACAAATGAATATAGGCAGAGATATCCTGAAAAGGCAGAACTAAATCAGAGCTAGATGGCTTACTCCAAGATATGCAGACAGAATTCCTAAAATAAAATATAAAGCTATCTGTCTTTTTGTTCTTTTAATTCAAGTTTCTTAAACTATTTAATCTTTTCAAAGATGAAGTTAACTCATTGTGGTTGTGTCTACACCTTTGCTAAGTATACCAGTGTTGAAATTGTGCAGATGTTTTGCATTGTAAGGCTACCTAGTAAATAATTTTCTCTTTTGGTCTTGTTTCTTGCTGCTTAAAAATTCCTAAAATTATATTTTATTTTTAACAGCTACAGGGCATGAAGAGCAGTAACCAAAGGGTTTAAATTGGCTATTAATACTAATGAAAGTTATAGCTGTCCATGACTGTCTATGGTTAGGACTCTCCTTTCTTGCCCTGCATATGCAGTACTTTGCAAGTAACTACTTTGAATTTCATCTGTAATTTCTTTGCCAAGTGATTGAGTATTGTAAGATCCTTGTACAGTTCTTCAAATGCAGTTTTATTCACTCCTTTTCTGGTTGATTCTTTACTATCAGATTTTCTCTTCGCTTACCATTCTCATTTCTCAGATGCAAAAAAATAAAGTTCAGTGTCATAAGATCTGGGAGAAGCTGATGGAAATGCTTCCTTCTCTGTTGTGAATACTGACCACTTTATTCCTAACATGCTTCCTGTCTGCTAGCCAATTACCAGGCCAGAAGACACTCTGGCCTCTCCTCCCATGATAGTCAGGTCTAAAGCTCTTTTACTTATGCAATCTGAAAGAAGGTTTTTGAAAATTCAGTTGCTTTTTGCAAATCAGTTGCATCTTACACAAACTTTATTTACTCCTCCAGAGAATTGGTAACTTGTTAGACAGGACTTATTATCATGCATTCAGTAATTTTTTGTTCATTTGGTTCATTAGGCAAACTTCTGTTGGTATATTTGCTACAGAGCCTGGGATTCCTCTTTTAGTATTTATTCTATTCTGAGGGAGATTTAAAAGCCACCTTTGCTACATCTACAACCTTCCTCTGACACAGAGCTTGATTTTACTGACAAAACCAGTTGTATTATGTGCTTTCACATGTTCTAGATTAGTTTGGAGTGGAGTCCAAGGTATAGGAGAGAGAATCAGAGATGTCCGAAAAATTAGGAAACCACTGTTCTGTGGACTGAGGTCTCATTCTTCATTCAGAGGAAAGTTATGTCAAACAGGAAGCTAATCACCATGAAAAATAAACAGAAACATAGTTTTTTAGAGGACCAGTGGGAAGGACTTCTTGTAGCTACATGAGTTAGCACAGGAGTAGTAAGTGAAATTGCCACTCTGTCTTCCAAGCATATTCAAAGAAAAGCTTTTTTCCTTAGAATTGCCAATATTAAGTTTAATCTTAGGGTTTCTTCTTTTATTTCAAACCGGAAAAGTTAAAAACTTGGAACATTATTCTTACAGACACATGAAGAGCAGAATGAGCTTTCCAGAGAAACCACTCTAAGGAGGTCCATTTGTCTAGAGAAGTATGGCCACAGTCTTCAAACAAACAGCTTTTTAGAAGCTAGAAGCATTTACCAAAAAAACATACGGAATCACGTTATTAATTCAGATGAATACTTGCTATAACTAATTTGACATTCATTTCCAAAGTAATAAAAATAGCTTTCTTCCTTTCAGGTAAGCGTCAGAGCTTTTGTAACAGCACTATTAATCTGAGGCAGTGGAGTCATGACTTCTATTTGGAGATCAATGGGAGTGAATACATGGCTACCAGTACAGCAATTTACTGTTCTGCTATTGGTCATACCAGGCAGAGGAAAATAGAAATTGTATATTATATAGAAAGTTTGTTTCGAATTTTCATACTAGAGAAGGAACTTGCTTTCCAAGCAAGATAAATCTTTCCAAGCTCATAACTGTGAAAAATTGCTCCACGGTTGATTTATGGACCATAGGGTGATGGAAGGTAGAAGTGTATAACTGTGCTTACTTGGAGATTTCCTTTCTTCAGCAACAAAAGTCCTCAGATCAGAATATTCTAGAATTGCTGGGTAGAAATAATAGAGATTTATGTTCTCAAGTATTAGAAATATTTTCCTTTTTCCTCAGTTCCTTTGTTATTTAGTAGCATTGAATTAACTTAGCTGTGAAAGTGCTGATGCCAGCCAAAACTTCAGTGAGTGAGACATGGTATCACTCGTTTGATTTTGCCCTCTTGTTGTAGGGACCAATCTGTGTCAGTCTTTAGAGGCTTGTGATTTTCTAAGAAAGGGAAATTTCATTGGTTTTCTGTGACTTAAGGTTTCCATACTTTAACCCGTTTGTTAAAAAAACCCACAGGTATATGAGGCCCATTGAATATATACATAAATCACTCTAATTCTTTTTAAGTGTCTGAAATGTTGGCACTAGAAGACATATGCAGCTTTTGAATGAATGAAATCTGTTTTCTCTGTTTCTGGGGGAATTCTATGACAGTATCCAACTGAGGTGTGTTCGCTTTGTTGAAATATTTATTACATGGTTTGCATGTGTGGCATTTTTTCCCCTGGACTTCCACCTTCCATCCTTACTTAATAATGCAGTATGTTAAGCTGGGGATTTTGTTAGCCAGCATTAATGGTAATCTACTTTCAGTGTGTTTTTATGTGGCCACATCTGAAGTGCTGATAAAAAAGTTACGATTTCCACAAGATGAGGACATAAAAGATGCAAAATTCAATCCTCTACTTCCTAGTCTTTTAACCACAATATTATCTGAATCAAGGACATTATCATTATGTGCCATAATTACTAATATTTTTAAAGAGTATTTCCCAAAGTAATTCTGACAGATTTGACAGATGTAATCTCTTTACCTGGTCATCACCTACCAGGGGTTTTAAATACTTATGTATATCATAGAACGTAGTAAAGGATTAAAAGGGAGACACAGCTCTGTAGGTACTACAACAACTATCATGGTGATCTGGGCTCTAGTGAACCTTTCTCAGGAGTACTGCAGCACAAACCAGTTAAAAAGCTACCATGCCTGTATCCTAGTACCACAGTCAGGGATGTCTCCTATCCTAACCCAGAAAGATTTGTCATGGAGTCTAGTTAAGGCAGTTTAAAATGGTCTTGGAGCAAGATGCTATTTAAGCATTGTATGATTGATGCTTTGCTTCATTAAATAGCCCTCTATATTATTTTAAAAATTATTTTATTTTATTTTATTTTATTTTATTTTATTTTATTTTATTTTATTTTATTTTATATGCTAAATCACAGATATATAGATAACTGCTAGGTGATTTAGTTGCCCTAAATCTTCTCCCCTAGCACCAGCACTGAAATTTATCCTCCTTCCTCAACATCGTGATAGTGGTCCCCCTCTCCACTTCGACAATCAGCGAGAAGCTCCTTCCCTCTTGGGAGGAAATACCTCTCCTTCTTTTTGTTTGTTTGTTATTTTTGGGTTTTTGTTTTTGTTGTTGTGGTTTTTTTTTCTGTCAGTGTTAACACTTCCCCTGCAGTCCCTCCTTTCTTGGGCTGCTTTCTTGCACTCCAGTAAATATAACCTTGATCAGCATCCAGTCAGTTCACTTCCTGAGAGACCTCTCTCAGCTTACTCCTCAGCAACTTCCTTAATACCAGCTCATGAAAACAGCTCATCATGCCTTGTTCATGGTCTAAAACAATTCTTCAGGCACTGCGGAGCAGTTACCCTCACTTTCACCATATTTATGAGCGTAAAAGGGGTCATGGAGTGGAACTAGATAACCCTAGTGGGTGGAATCTTCACACTCACCCCCAATTTGCAAGGTCTGGGGACGACTAGACAGCCCTTGAATAAACGCTTGTCCTGAACCAAAATATCCTAGCCCTAGTCCTAGTCAGCAGGACCAAATATCTCTGTGGTTAAAATTCTCTGAACTGGTCACTGAAACTTAGGAATAGATACCTATAGGTTTGCATATGAATATATGTATACACATACGGACATATATATACATATGTATCTACATATGCCTTTATATCTAAGTGTTTATAGAATCATAGAATCATACTTCTTCTATGAAGACAGGCTGAGCAGATTGGGGTTGTTCAGCCCGAAGAAGAGAAGGCTCTGGGAAGACCCTAAAGCAGTGTTCCACTACCTAAAGGGGGGGGCACTGGAAAGCTGGAAAGGGACTTCTTACAAGGGCATGATAAAACAAGGGGAGTGGCTTTAAGCTGAAAATTAGTATATTTAGATCATATATCAGGAAGAAATTCGTTATTCTGAGGATAGTGAGACACTGGAAACAGTTGCCCTGAGAAACTGTGGATGTCCTGTTGTCACCAAAAACTGGAAAATAGACTCTCCAACCAGACTGTTCGGTTAGAAACCTGACATTACTTTATTCAACAATGAGGTACATCGAGATTGCTTCACCCAATATGTACACCAGTTGTCAAAAGTTTAATTACGCATTTTAGTGAACATAGGAATTAGTTTTCACTGGAATTAATATTCCCAGCATACCAGTTCTCTTGGTACTTAGTATTCTATGTTCTGTTGGTTGATGATTCTCTTACTTCTCATGCTAATTAGTTTGCATGCTCAGTTTCTCTTTTCTTTTGGGTTGGTGGGTTTCCTGGGTCAGTGGTCTGTGAGTTGGTGGTTGCAGATCCCCCCTGCCAGAATTGGAGCTGATTTCAAATGAGTTTCTTCCTTATTTTGGGAGTCCTGCCAAATGTTCTTGTTGTCTGTAAATTTTCCATTCTTTGTGTCCATTATCAGAGTTGCATCCTTCTTCCTAAACTATGTTGGCCTCTTCCCCCAGGTCTCAGATCACTGGAGCATGTCAAGTCCTAAACTTTAATTTGTTTTTGTAGCACATGGACATCACTTCGAGGTTGCTTTGTTAGCTGCCGTCGGTTTCATGGACTAAATCTTCCTTCTTGTTGGTTAGGTCCCAGCATTTTCCCCCAATGCTGCATGGGCTCTTTTTAAAAAGAAATACAACTTGTTTGGCAACACCATCCCTGGAGTGTTCAAGACCATGCTGGATGGAGCTCTGAACAATCTGGTTTTGAGGAAGACGTCTCAGTCCATTGGCAGGAGGGGTTGGAACTAAATGGTCTTAAGGGTTCCTTCCCAAACCATGCCTATGTTTTTGTGATATATACATCATCAAAGGACAGTGTTTTCACCTGGGATGTCTCTGGCTACAGATCAGACACATTAGGAAGGACCCCACTCATCAAGCTGAAAAAATAAATGGCTAAACCCACTTTTTTAAGGTGGAAAATACCTGAGAAACTCCTGATTCTTCCCTTCTTTTTTACAAAACTTTTTTTAAAATCTTCTCTGCCTCTTTCTCTGATGCTGGTCCCTTGCAGTTTTCTTAGCAGGCAGGCAGAGTTCCTTGCTGATTCCCAAAACCAGCAAAGGGTTTGCTGTAGGATCAAAGCTGGCTCTGTCTCAACCTCTTTTGAGGGACACAAGTGCAGTGCTTCACTGACCACTACTGAAAGCAAGTTAACTGTGGAGGATGAATCTTTTTTAGTAACGAAATTATCAATTTTCAAGTACGTAAGTTCTTTGGGAAGAAACGTTTTTTAGCTGCAGTGAACTTGTGAGCAGCAAAATGCATACCTGTGATAGGGACTGTGCAGGCAGAGTGAGTACAGTGATGTGCTGTGTTCTCACTGTGATAATGTTTCATACACTGGAGCAGCAGGATGGATGCTACAGCTGGTGACTGCACAAGAGTGTGAGGGTAAAAACTGAGTGAAATGTCTGAGGTCACATAATGGGACTGAGATCAGAAAAATTAAATCTAGTCTGACCAGTTTCTTGCTAAAAGGCTGGACAGGATTTAAAATTCTTGGGGAGTGGGGGGTGGGTGGAAATTGTACAAATCTCAGAATTTTATTAGCTTGTTTTAAATTTTCTGTCATACACTCAGCTTAGCTTTTAAGTATGTTCTCTTTTTCTGTGCAACGTGCTGGAGAGATTTTCCTCCCTTTTGACAGGAAAATGCTTCTTCTTTCTTTCCTGTTTTTTGTTGCACTGATTCTTAAAATATCCCATTCCAAAAAAATATATTTTTTATTCCCTGGATGCTCTTGAAATAGTTCATTGTGGGGTTGGACTCTTATAAATGTTTCAGTATATGTGTACCATGTTCTTTCATCAGGAATTTCTTCTTGTTTGTCAGGTCACTCAGTGTTTCTGGTTTAAGGACTAAATAGAATATCTTTAAAATATAAATTTGCAGAAATGGGACCTAAATACAGAATGATACATTAATTATATACAGAATTAAGACTATGCTAAATAAGAGAAATCATCCTTGCCTGTTACAGCCTCTCTGAAGATTTTTGTCAATACAGACTCTCCCCCTATGAGTTGAAGCTTACCTGCAGACCCTTTATAATTTACTTACGTGGAAGAAATTGTCTCCAAGTAAAAGCTACTGCTTTCCTCCTCTGCTGTCCTGAGCTAGAATGTTTGTCTGTTTACTCACTGAGGAAGACATGAAAAGATTACTTTACTTTCTCCTAAGGTTCTTGGAGTAATGCTTCAGTGGCTGCTTACTTCATAGTTGTGAACAGAACAGTGCCTGATGGATGCGTAATTCATAACAGCTTAATTCATAACAGCACAATTGCCAAGACAATTTATAAGGATTTTTCTGGGGTCAGTGGACTTACTAATAAGCCTCTCATTCACAGAAAAGTGAATTTTGTGCCTTTTCTTCTGTGTGAAAAATATAATGACTCAACAGAGGTTTTAAGCATGAGCATAATATGTGGGTTTGGGGTTTCTTTAGGTCTTTAAGATTACATATCTTTAGCTTTTATGCACCTTAGAAAACAAAATGTTAAAGCAAGTGCAAAGTCTCAGACTGGAAAAAAAAAATGTAACAGTGAAACCAAGAAAGTCTGAAGGTGTAAAAATTTGTGAAATATACATAAATGTAGAAAAAAAAATCTTGATTGAGTATCAGTGATGCAGATGTTGTATCTTTCCATATTTTATTTCTGAATATTGATAAATCAGTTTAGGAGTTAGGAACCCAGCCACTGTTTTGCTTCTGTATATTTCTTGGGAGTGGTTCAGTAAATTAGGTCATGAAAGTTCATCCATTTTGGTCTGGCAACTCTTCAAAACCACAAGTCCAAGAATACATGAGGAAGACCCTTATCCTTGAGTCCATCAAGTCAGTGCTTGTCATAATTAAGGCTCTTGGGAAACTCACCTTGCAGCCCCTCTGAATTTATTTAGGTTAGCAGATGCTGGTACAATTTAACTGATGGCAGTAGATGGAGAAGAATTGCATGACTGTTGTGAAGACTTTTATTTCAGCCAGTGGGTCTTTATATGGCACTGTCAACAGACCAGCAATATTAAAACAAGGCAAAACAAAGCAAACTTCCTTCTCCACCAGCAAAAAACATTTAGGAACAAAGATTTCTCACAAAATTGAAGTGATGATCTAATGGCAGTTTTTGCAACAAGACAGGGGATAAAACATACCCTAGGTCTACCTTTAGATCCCTTTCAAAACCGCTAGAGAATATATGTAATTTCAGCAGCATTTTCTGCAATTGCTTGCTGTGAGTAGACTGCGCTGCTTTTAAATGGGAAAAAAACTCTGTCCCTTCATATACATGTGTAGTTCCCAAAAAAAGCAATGTCTCTATAGAAAGTAGTTTCTTGAAAAGGTTTTCAGGTGCTGAAAGGCTTTGAAAGAAGTGGTTGATGAACCATTACTGGCAACCTAAAAGCTGTGCTTTCAGGATGGAGTTTTCAAAAGCTCTTACTGAGGACCTCCATAAAACTTGTAGGAACAAAATGAATTCTCTTTTGAAAATCTGCCCTAAACATGGGAGCTTTCAAGGTGCTATGGGAGAATGTAATTGGGCTGTTTTTCCCCCAAGAAAAGCCTGTGTGACCATTGCTGATATGCCCTTATTCTTTTGTCGGGCATTTCTACATTCTACAAGCAGCGCAGGAATGGAAATTGCCACAGCATCCAAGGACTGTCATAAAATTAAAAATTAGCAATTGCACTCATGTGGAATCAACTCAGTTTTCAGTTGTCTGCTTCTGTCTAACAAGCAAAGAGTGTTATTCCTTCATAAAAATGAATTTCTAATGTAATTGCTTTAATTAAATAGTACTAGATCACTAGCCATATAGAATAAAACCACTGCCATATTAGACATTCAGGGGCATACAGACATTCAAAAGAGCCCGGGGCAAAAGTTGAAATTGTGGTCTTTTCTAAGTTTGTATTTATTATTAGCATCATTGCACAAAGCTCACTGTGCCTCCTCGAAATATTGCAGACTATCATTCCTTCTTCCTGAGGCTCATCTCTTGGGCAGCCCTGGGCTGTATTTATGATTTTTTCTCTGTTTCAGTTATTTACTTTTGTTTGTTCAATTGTGAATTTTTTTTGTATTTAAATTTCTCAGTAACTTTTTCTAACTTGAAATGTGGTCATTGCTATAGAGGCAGTGGAGTACATAGTGGAATGGCCACTTGTGGTTGGATTTAATAATATCTGGAAGGACAGTATGAGGTCCATTTATAAATTATAGCAGCTTGAGAATCTTTGTCTATGATAGCTTGGGAAATACAGCAGATGTATTGCCCAAGTTCAAGAGCACTTGATTAAAATACTGTCAAGAGAAACATACTTACTAGAGTGTAGTAACTCTTGAGTCAGTGCTTAAATTTCATTTTCTTGACTGCTGGATCCAACAGTTGTCTCTCATTTTCTATATGCATCATAAAAGCTGCATGAATGTGTCTCCAAGCCTGATAAAACCTGGAGCCTCGGTCAGTGATACTAGGTTTTGTTAATTTTATATTAACAAAATATTTTATAAACATTTTATAAAATATTTTATATTTTATAAATATTTTATAAACATCCAAGCTTTCTAGTTAATATTTCTAATGTTGTTCATGCTCTTTTTGCTTATTTGCTCTTTCTAGACTGGAGAACACTCTAACTCTGAGCTATATGGGCTCCAGTGCTCAAATGGGATCCACAAAGTGCAGAGGAGGTTCCATGGATCTCAGTAAACCTGTTGTTTACACATGGAGGAATGATGCTGGCTGTGGACTGCACATCAGCACCCATCTCTCACCTATTCTTCCTTTTTAAGTAAGGACAAATCGAGGACACAGCAAGTTAATCACAGTATCCTACAGGCCTCAGTGTCTGTAAAAACCCTGCCTGCAGATCTGTCTTTCAAGTGCCACTGGCAATGTCACCACTTTTATTCCCAGCAAATATATATTTTATTCCAAGCCTTCTATACTTCTCATGACTGCTAATTTTGTCTCTTTTATAATGTTTTTATGTCATCTATTTCTTTGGATGGCTTTTTTAAGGAGGCTGGAAATAAAGTTGCCTTTGCCATCATGAGAAGAATTTTAAAAACCCAAGAAACTGAAACCCTCAAAAAAGGAAGATTTGGCTACTGGATGCTGAGCATAGCCACTGACTAATATTTAAATGTCAAGATTAGAAATTTTGTNTCATTGCTATAGAGGCAGTGGAGTACATAGTGGAATGGCCACTTGTGGTTGGATTTAATAATATCTGGAAGGACAGTATGAGGTCCATTTATAAATTATAGCAGCTTGAGAATCTTTGTCTATGATAGCTTGGGAAATACAGCAGATGTATTGCCCAAGTTCAAGAGCACTTGATTAAAATACTGTCAAGAGAAACATACTTACTAGAGTGTAGTAACTCTTGAGTCAGTGCTTAAATTTCATTTTCTTGACTGCTGGATCTAACAGTTGTCTCTCATTTTCTATATGCATCATAAAAGCTGCATGAATGTGTCTCCAAGCCTGATAAAACCTGGAGCCTCGGTCAGTGATACTAGGTTTTGTTAATTTTATATTAACAAAATATTTTATAAACATTTTATAAAATATTTTATATTTTATAAATATTTTATAAACATCCAAGCTTTCTAGTTAATATTTCTAATGTTGTTCATGCTCTTTTTGCTTATTTGCTCTTTCTAGACTGGAGAACACTCTAACTCTGAGCTATATGGGCTCCAGTGCTCAAATGGGATCCACAAAGTGCAGAGGAGGTTCCATGGATCTCAGTAAACCTGTTGTTTACACATGGAGGAATGATGCTGGCTGTGGACTGCACATCAGCACCCATCTCTCACCTATTCTTCCTTTTTAAGTAAGGACAAATCGAGGACACAGCAAGTTAATCACAGTATCCTACAGGCCTCAGTGTCTGTAAAAACCCTGCCTGCAGATCTGTCTTTCAAGTGCCACTGGCAATGTCACCACTTTTATTCCCAGCAAATATATATTTTATTCCAAGCCTTCTATACTTCTCATGACTGCTAATTTTGTCTCTTTTATAATGTTTTTATGTCATCTATTTCTTTGGATGGCTTTTTTAAGGAGGCTGGAAATAAAGTTGCCTTTGCCATCATGAGAAGAATTTTAAAAACCCAAGAAACTGAAACCCTCAAAAAAGGAAGATTTGGCTACTGGATGCTGAGCATAGCCACTGACTAATATTTAAATGTCAAGATTAGAAATTTTGTTAGCAGCTCTCAATCTTGTCCTCAAGAAAGTATAGGCTGCAAGGGTGAGAACTGAGTGCAAGGCAGCAGAGCTCCTGGGGGGCAAACACGGAATGGAGAGCTTTAAACTTGCCTCCAGGATCTGCCTAGTTCCTTATGCTAACCAATTACCAAACACATTTCATAAACAGTTATTGCAGAAATATCTGGAGCATACATCTCTCTCACACAGTTGCTCTATCCTCAAAGCTACAGAATCATGCTCTTTTTTCCTTCTCCTCTTGACTAAGGAAAGGCTGGAGGGGGCTCTTTCCCAGCCAGGTACAACCCATTTGTGAGGACACTTTCCAGGGAAATTAGATGTTGTGGCTAAAGCTTCAGCTCTCCCACCTCAAAGAAGCAGTGAATCCATTAGACAAGCATATGTAGGGGACCTGAAAACAGCAGATAGATTTTTACCAGTGCTGCCTGAAGGAAAAGAGCGATCCCAAGCACATTTTTGAAAGAAGGAGTTTCCTCATTTTAGGAAAGTCGTTTTTATATTTCTGTAGAGATCTAGAGAGAGATAACACTTAAGATATATGTGGGTCTCCTTTGCTAATTTCTGGAAACTTTTGGGCTACTTCAGCATAGTTCTGTGAGGTTAATTGGATCTGCCTGGATGGAGTATCTACTTCTGTCATAATACAGTGTACAGTGTAAGGAGCTGTGCATCCCATACTTGATCTCTCTCTCAGGTCACATAGTCTGATGCTTTGCATAACCTGCAGAGTAGTAGGAGACAGGGGCTTGAATTGCAATAGGCAAAGAATGGAGTTGAACTGAAAATATCCTGAGTATATCATTGAATCAGAGTATATCCACTGAATAAAGATTCTGAATTTTTTTAGAACGCTTTTCTGGCTGAGATGTATATCCATCCATAACAAACCTAAGTCTTATTGATGATAGGGATGCTCTTAGTTATTCTTTATGGATTACACCAAGACAGTCTGTTCTTGTATAATGCCTGCAAACTACAAATTGAAAATAGGCTCAGCTACATTCAGCTACTGAAAAAAAGGGGAACCAGCACTTCGTGTTACATTTTAAAAGTGTTGGTTAACACTGTACTTCAGATGTGCTTGATCATGATACAGTGTGTTGTAAAAATATCTAATGAATTCAGTTTTTCATAGCAGTTAGGCAGATTATGAACTTGATTTTTATGTTTCATTTTAGCTAAATGCTGGCCTCTCAGCATTCCCAAACCTGGAAGATATCTGTGGATGTATTAAAGGGACATTTTGGGCACCCAGGAACTTTCCAATAGTAAAAGTAGATTGCTTGAGTAAACTTTTGTCTGAGTTCAGATCTTCTTTACTTTCTTTACTAATGGCAACTCTGTTTTTTCACTGAGGCTAATTTAAGTGCTTGATATCCTTCTTCACTTCTTTTAGTTTTTTTTCCATTTGGAGTGACATGAATTAACCTTAGAGCGTGCCTACAAATGAGTGATTTAATACCTAGACTATGCTGCTAATGGTGTTGCATTTACTGCTGAACTAGGAAGGAGAATTAGGTACCTTGGTGTCTGGCTGTCTGTGATCTAGCAGCAAGCTTAATTGGACAGCAGCAGCTCCTTGAATTAACAAGTCCTGCTGGCAGCACGCACCTGATTCCCAGCAGGAGCAGAGGGGATGCAAGGGAAGAGGGATCTGATTAAAAAAAAAAAAAAAGTGGCTGCAAAAACAAGAGAAAATGAAGGTTTTTTTTTTTTTTCATTCTTTAACTTTTTTCCCCTTGGTAATTATTAGGCAGTGATCAAACATTAACTGTATTTCAGGAGCTGCTAGCTGAGAAATATTTCCTAGATTTTGAAAATTTTTGGCAGGAAGCTCAGAATTTGTATTTTTTCTTGTGAACAGAACAGTCTTATTTATAGTAAACACTGACAAAACATGGAATATATAATGGAAAATTATGCTACTTTGTGTAACAAATAACTTTTCATTCCACTTTCTCTTGTCAATGTATGGATTC
Organism: Alaudala cheleensis; assembly: GCA_013398995.1. Lineage (NCBI taxonomy): Eukaryota > Metazoa > Chordata > Aves > Passeriformes > Alaudidae > Alaudala > Alaudala cheleensis. The sequence goes on from VWYE01018343.1 coordinate 485,878, forward strand.
TGACAGTGAACCAGTCAGTGCTTGGTGGTGTTTTTTGGAGTATTTTTGACACAGGCAAGGAGAAATTATGGCATAGATAATTATGCTAGACCATCTCAAACTAATCACTCAAAAACTGTAAAAATGGTTTTGGTGGGGGAGTCCCAGTTCTTTAACCATTATTTTTTTTCCCTGGCTGTGGAATATAGGAAATGAAAGTGATTTTCAGCCTTATGTCATTTTAATCTGCGTGAAAAAGCTGAATCATTCAATATGTTAGTTAAGTGCAGCTAAATGTGATGCTTATAATCTCCTTCCTGTATCTCTGTTTGTCTGTGTGTGTGCATGTGTAGAACTTCTGAACCTGGTAAAATTGTAAATGTATTTACATGTAGGACATAACCTTAAAAGCTGTCCATCCTTACAATATAGTAACTGATAAACTAAACTCTCTATTCCCCCTGTTCACTCTTCTCTTTTGCTGCAGTATGGATTTTGTATGCTTTTGATTTTCATTTAAACTGTTCCTCCTTTTTGTTTCATTTTTCCCCCTCATCAACTTGGTATCTTGGCTGTCTAGTTAAAAAAGAAAAGGCCTAAAAAAAGCCAAATTGAAGAGGATCAGTTTCTTGTGGATGTATGTCCCTTGGTTATTAATTGAATTATAGAGGTCTTCTTTTATCTCTGAATATGCATGTATTCTGGTGATGGTATGCTGGCTGCCACAATTGACAGCAGAAATGGGCTGATAAGATTGTTAGCACCCTGCATGTTAATACAAGGATCTTGCTCTCTCTTCTCTCCAGCAGCTGCTGAATTCAAAATTTATAAGAGTGTAACTATCTTTGAGATTTCTATCTCTTCAGTCACATTTAGTTGAAATAAGGCTACTTAGTTCAGAAATTACGAGAGGACACCCAGACTGTGTTATATTGTTGCTCAGTCTTGTTTCCATAGGAAACCAGGCTAAAAACAGCCTGAAAAAAGTCAGCTTTATCTTTTGCTAAAAAAAAATCCCCTCCCAATTTTAATGCTGTAGATCATAAGATAGCTGAGGATACTCAGGAGAAATTACTTTAAGGTAAATTACTTTTATTGTAGGCCTAATCTGTTAGAAATAAGCTTTTCAGCTGACCAGGAGTAAGTAGGAGTAATCCAGCTATGGAGAGCCTTTTCCACCCAAATCTTTCCATGCTGACTCCTGTGGATGAAGGCTGACATCTTGTTACGTGCATCTATGAGGAGGAAAAGTAGATGAAGGAAGGGAGGACCACAGAAAGGTAAAACATTGTTTCTTCCCTACCTGCTGTTGAAGATACATATAAGGCTTTTCTTCTGCCTGCACTCTGCCTCTGTTCAAAGCTCCATTTCTCTCCAGGTGTGCAGGGAGCATGATTAAACTAATTGGAAGTACATGATGAAAGAAATCCAAGGTACAACCTTCCAGGTTTATACTGCAGCAAGAAGAACCTTTGGTTGTAGAATTTGAAATGATACACATGTCAAAATGAAAAAAGGAATATTTGCCTAATCATAAATACCTTTCAAAACTCAGCATCCCATAGAGATGCATGATTTGGGAAACAGGAACTTCTAAAAATAGTTTCACCTCAAAATAATATTACATACAAAACAGTGTTGAATTGTTTAATAACATGACTTTGGACTTCTCACATCTCGCATCATATTGTCGGAAAAAAATTACCACTGTTTTGATGGTAAAAAGTAAACTGAATTAAAAAGCTGTCAAAGTCTTTTTGCCAAGTACAAAAAAATCAATATATTAGAATAGCTTAATTTGAACACTGCAAAATTTGAAGATTTTTGGCTTGGCAGGCTTGTTGGAAGCTTGTCCAAGTACTAATTGGTTCTGGTGGTTTTTTTTTTTTGTTTTTGTTTTTGTTTTTTTTTCTGGTCTGGTAGTGAATTATGGAGTCTCTGGGTTAAGGATGTTCACTCAGGTCTCACAAAAATAACATAAATTTTATGTCCACTACACGTAGCAGGCAGGCTGTATATAGACCAGCTTACTGCCCACAAGTACGTACAAACTAAAGGCTGAGCATCCCTATGGATGCATCCCTATGGAAAGCATCCCTATATTTTTTACATTCAAAGAGTGATTGTTTATATAGTAATACATTCTGAAGTATAAAGTTCTGAGAATGACCTAGTACATGTAAATGAATACTTTCTTAAATTGAATGCAGCCTTAGATAATCCACCAAATTGGTATTGGATAGGCTGAGTGCAGCTGGTTATTTGAGGGTTTTTTAAGGGTTAAGCATCAAGCCTCAAGTGAGTTACAGTTACCTCAGCTCCTTCTGTAGGCATGGAGAGAAAGGGGCATCTCTAGAGTGTGGCTCATCCTGTGCCAAGTGTGTGACTGGCATGAATGTGGGGAAAAGTGAAAAAGAGAGATAATCTCATTCTGAAGATAAGGAGTGTTTTAAAGATTTGTCACTGATCTTAAAGCATATGTTTTACCTTCAGAGCTGGACTTCAGACACGTGGTAAGTTTCCTTGTGACATTTGCAGTGTGTCACATACAAGGCACGTTAAGATGTGTTTAGGCAGTGGCATAAGAACTGTGTCAGGTAAGGGGTTTTTTTTTGCTACAGCATTTTGAAAAGGACCAAGGTTATGACAAGATGCAGGTAGGATATATTTTTATCTCCAGTTTGCTCAGAGATAGTTTGATTGGCTTACTGAGTTCCAAAAAGCCTTTTTCTCTATTATTATTTAATCCCGCTTAGTACTAGCAAATATATTCAATAGCAGTTTTGCCATCTGAGGAGTAGGCTCTGATTGCTGAATCCCACAGTAATGTATCCAAGAGATGATGTTACAACAGCTGCCATTTTTATTTCATTGATTGAGGACAGTAATGAGGTCAAAATCATACATCTAAAACTGGTTCATTTAAGCCTCTAATGAGCTGTGTGATATGAAAGCTTTTTCCATGTCTTACAGAATAGACACTGCGCAATAGGAAAAATACAGATAAGCAGAACATCTGAAAGAAGCGCGTAATTTTTAAAGTCTACAGAAGTCGTAATGTTTTGAATTTTTTAACCATTCTAGTGAAGCTGTGGTTGATCAAGGACTTGTGGTGCAGTAATATGAGGCTGCAATGCCATGGTGGCTTGCAGCCAGAAATGATTTGCCATCATCACCCAGGGAAGAAGGTATATGCACTGAAGCATTTGTTTATGGAGTTTGTTGGTGCCCACTGGTTACACTCTGTATGGTCAGGGGTCCACTGTTTGGAGAGCTGGGAGATGCTGATCAGAAAGCAATGCTGTTTACATTGCAGTCTAATTTAAGATGTGATTGAAGAGGTAGAGGAAATGCTCCTAGGAGAACAGCTGAGGACAGGAGGCTTCCAGTACCAGGGAAACAAAGCCATGAAAACTGTGCAGAAGTATCACATGCATGTTTTTATTCATTTACTTATCTGTGTGCTATTTTAAATTATTTTTCAAACTTTACAGTAAGATTACAGGCCCTTACGTATTTGTATCCATTAAGAGACAAGTATGTTCATCTGCCAAATCAATGTGTATGTGATTTTTCAGGTTTATCACTTAGATCTTATGGGATTGCATTCCCTTGGTGTGCAGTTTCTAATGGGCTGGTATGCCATTTATTGATATGAACTGAAATACATAAACTTTAGTATATTGCTGTAGAATTGCAGATATGTGTTACTGTCCTAAGAACTTATCTTGAAACAACCCTTCCCTTGGTTTGGTATCTTGCTTCTTGAATTTATGGGGTGCAAAACAGTCGGTGGAATTAATCACAGCTAAAAGAATTGCAGTTCAGCTGTATGGTGTAGGCTAAAAACCTGCATTTATTCATGCAATATAACAGCTACCCAGGAAATCTGGTCTGCTAGTCCCAGCATACTGATGGGTTCATTCAAACGTTCCACATCCCATGAAGAGCAAGACCAGAAATTAGTTTTACTTAGTTGATGATATATTATATTAAAAGTAGAAATGATCAGTATCTACCCAGTATTAATAGTTATAATAATTAAAAAAAAAACCCCAAACCAAAGCAAAACCAACCACCAAACCCACAGGCTTGAAATTTCTCCAAGTAGTATGCTGTCAATACCACATCTGCTCCTATTTGTCTATAAAATTATTTCATATATTTTTAACCACAGTATGTTTTTTGTCATTCTCTTCTCTTCCTGTCACTGTTTTTTCCCTGTCTTCTAAGGAGATCTCAATCTCCTTATCCAACCTTTTTTCTGTCAGTTTGACCTGACACTTTTCTTTTTCTCAATAATTCATCTTTATACATTTATTTTTTAAAATGAGTTTCAGGTAGATATTCTTGACACACGTTATTTTTCTCTCAAATGCCAGTTGTAGTGTGGAGAACAAATTACAAACCATTTAAATTCATGTTGATAAATGAAGGTCAAGAACTGTTTTGCTCAACTATTTTCTTTGGATGATAGACTGTACTGCAGAATATATTAACTGTTTCAGCACTGGGTTTCAACAATGGCATTATGTTCCAATCCTGAAACCTGCTTTTTACATTAAAAAAAAAATCCCATTGAATCAATGCCAAGTTGACTGCATTTAAATCTTCAAAGAGGTCTTCTGAAAGACTGTCTTGCAGTGTAGAGCCAGGCTGTAGGCTGTCACTGCTGTTTGTGTTATACATGCCTCACTGATTTTTGTGGGACCACAAGGCACTGGAATGTTTCTGTCCTGAGGCAGCATACCAACCATTATTACAGGACCATTGTGTTTATTTCAGCCTCTTCCAGTGCTTTTTCTGTGTCCACATTTCCAGCCTGACCTGCTACAGAGGCCAAGCAGCAGTCATCCCCTCTCCTCAGCAGAGCCTGGATACAGGGCAAAAGAAAAGGAAGCAGCCTGTACCATGTGACAGAAAGCTGCAAGACCAGAAAAAGCCTTGCATTTTTGTGGTGACACTCTTTCCCCATTGCCAGTTTTTCTTTTTGAAAACTCGTTAATATTTTAAGATCATTTGCATCTTCATCCTTGGCTCTCCACATCTGGAAGAGAAGAGGGAAAATTATGACCATTTTGAGCCAAGCTCTATCCAGACCTGAGGGAGAGGTCCAGGATGATTATGGATGAAGGTGGATGTGTTGGGTATGGATGTAGATAGCCTGAATATTCCTAGGTATGGGGGATCCACCATTTCTCTAGGTAACCTGTTTGAGTCTTCACCACCTCATTATTTTTTTTTTCTTCTATCTAGTCTGAATGAACTCTATTTTAATTTAAAACTTTTGCTCCTGTTCTATTGTTACAGGTCCTACTAGTGTCCTGATTAACCGCAGTGGCTTTGAATGAGGGCACATTCAGGCACTGAGGAACTTTTTGGAGCATCTAGTTGTCAAATCTATTTCCACAGTGTGTGTCAGGAGAGAAATCTTGCAGAAAAGTTTGTAGTTTTTTTCAGAGGCTGTAGTTTTTTTTCCTAGGAACCACAAAAAGCAGCTTTGTTGACACATTTCAGTTTGCTGCTGCTCCAGAGTGTGAAGTGAGATGTTATCTGATAGGACCAGAGTAGAAATTCATAAAGCTATTGCATGGCAAATCTTTTCTGCCTTTTCTGATCTAATTTCAGTCTGGAATGGAATATCTAAAAATTTTTCATACTTAAACAACAGACCTCAACCAGATACTAAGTTAAAGATTTTTTTTTTTTGTTGAAAATTTATTGCCAGAATTTGAAATTCCTGAAAATAAGGAATGCCATAAAAAAATTCGAGCACTACTAAGCCTGAAACTTCTCATCTCCATTAAATAGCTCTGTGAATTTGCTTTTAGCAGATTCTCTAGAAATAATGAGAAATAGCACAGAAGATTAATGACAGTGCCATTATCATAGTGCTGATTATAATTGGATACACATTAAAGTACCTTCACATTGTGATTAGCTGTTCAGATTAGGATTATTATAGGTTTAGAATTTTTGAATTTTAACAGGGTTTACGATGGTATTTAGTTGCTTTCTGTGACATATTTATCATAGGTTTACCAAGATTTAACAGAGAGAAGTAAAACAAAAAATGTTCTTCCTTTATGCAGACTGCTGTTATTATTTTCTGCTTATACACTTACAGAAGTGTCAGGGTAGTACACCAATAAAAAAACCTTTTGTATCTTACATGTTACAGACATTTGTAAAATTACTGCATGTCAAATCACTCTTATTAACAATATCTACCAGCTGTAACAAGATTATTACAAGCCTTCTGTTAATGATTAGTCCACTTTCCCACTCCTTTGAACTTGCTTTTTTACATGTGGATATGCACATATAAATTGGTATTAGTAAAATCTTTCCTGATTTCTAAGAATTGCTGGAGAGAGTCAGAATAAGAGAGACAGGTGGCTCTAATACTGCACCATTTGTATTTGATAGTCACATGTCTCCAGCATTGATCTAGGATATAATTTTTTAATGTATTCGGCATAATACAGGGTAGATGTTTTTTAATAAACAAGGAAATGCTTTTCTCAGATGTTTCCTTGCAGAATTTTAATTTAGTTGTTAGTAATTCCCTGAATCCTTTAGAAACCAGTATTTTTTTAGCTACCATTGATTTCTACCACTCTGTCTTCAAACTCTGGTTTTCCAGGGGGAGTTCAGAAACCCAGCAGAACGTTTTAACAGCCTTATGGAAAAACCAGTACTAAACAATACAATAATTTTTACCTATCCCCACCAAAGTGATAGTTCATATGAAAAAGTATAACAAAGTGATAATTCTTTAGTGAGAAGACACTATTCTTCTCACACAAACCCATTTTTAAATGGAAATGCAGTCCTTCAAAGCATTTTTGTTAATATTTTGTTGCTATTATGTGCAGAGAAATATGGGGAATACACATGAGGGACAAAGAGAATTTTATAAATTTGGTAAAACACTGTATTTCTAAGTCTTACCTCCTGATTAAGCATGTCCAGCATCTACCACAGTAGGAAGGCTTCACAGCCCTTTTGTAAATATATTGTCATATTTTCAAAATAATGAGCACATTTTGCCTGATTAGATTTTTTTATCCTTCATGCTTACCTCATGATCATGGTTTAGGGATGACGCTCCAAGACACAAGCTGAGCCTCCCCCATCTTCCTGTGGGAGACAAAGGGCAGAGATTATGAGTTAAGAGCAATTGAGATCAGAAAAGGAACAGTAATAGCAACAATATGATAATAAAAATATACAAGGAGAGTGTGATTTACATGAAAAAAATGCTCACCAAGCCCGGGACAATGAAAAAACGTGGTTGACGGGCCCTACATGATGAGTTGAAAATCATGCAGCTTCTTCTTGGAAATGGGAGAGTCCCCTTCCCCTGCCCATGAAACAGGATGCTGTCAGATAGCACAATATCTTGGCCATGCCCAGAGGACTCCAGGCTCCATCCCATCATGCCCCCTCACCCTGTCATTGGCTGAGATGAAGACATCCATTCTACCCATTTGGCTATCAGGCAAAAGTATTCCAAACAGCATTCCAAACAGCAGGCATTATGAAGGAGTACAGACTCTTTAATTTGGTTTCTTGTACAGGTACTCCTGGCTTTTGTTGGGCAGCCCCCCCCCCCCCTCTTCTTTTTTTTTTTTTTT